>CM035114.1:77191846-77791846 GCA_020205505.1 Panax japonicus | reverse complement strand
GTAAACAAGTCAGCATTAGTCAGTAACCAATATAATATTACTTAGTAACCAAATCAGCATTAGTCAGTAACCAAGTCAGCATTAGTAAGTAACCAAGTCAGCATTAATTAGTAATATTATGCGATAACCAAGACAGCATTAGTCAGTAACTAAGACATCATTAGACAATATAATATTACACAGTCAGTATACTGACTTTGTTAATCAACATCAATTTTGGTTATTGTACATCATCAAAAATGTTACCAACCATGTGGTTAATGGTTACTAACATTAAACAATTATATATTCCTGTAAATAATTAAATTTGTTGTATTGGTTACTGTCAGTCTCCATTGTCTGACAACTGAATAAACATTATAAAGTAACCAAATCAATATTAGACAGTAACCAAACTACATAATCTTAGTAACCAGAAAATAAACCAAATTTTTATATGCAGTTTTGAAGGCCTAAATGATGGAATTTGACCAAAAAACCATGCAGTTCACCAGCAAAGCTGGTGACTTTTGATCGTTGACCCGTTTTCAATGAAATTAGGATCTAAAAACGCCAAAATCTGACACTCCAAACTTGACAACATTATACAATAATATGCTTCAGCAACCAATATTACAGTAACCAATTAATCTCTGCAGTAATTAAGTTTGCATTAGTCAATAACCAATTCAGCATTGGTCAGTAACCAATTAAGTCAGCATTAGTCACTAGATAATTTTACACAGTAACTAAGTCAGCAATATAATTTTACACAGTAACCAAGTCAGCATTAGTCAGTAACCATTATAGTTTTACACAGTAAACAAGTCAGCAATAGTCAGTAACCATTATAATTTTATACAGTAAACAAGTCAGCAATAGTCAGTAACCAAAACAGCATTAGACGGTAACCAATATAATGTTAAACAGTAACCAAATAAAAATTAGTCAGTAACCAAGTTATCATTTTTCAATAACCGATTAGCATTGTTCAGTAATATTATTCACTAATCATTATAATTTTACACAGCAACCAACTCAGCAATATTCAGTAACCAAATAATGCTACACAGTAACCGAATCAGCATTAATTAGTAACTAATATATTGTTACACAGAATTCAATACATCATTAGATAGTAACCAAGTCAGCATTAGACAGTAACCAAAATAATATTAGAGAGTAAACAACAGTTGCATGAAAGTAACTAATTTATTTGATGAGTAACCATTAAAATAAAAAAATCAGGAGAACTCATTTAAAAATTATAAAGCCATCAAATAAACATTATTTAGCAAATAAATACACAATAAACAGTAACTAATTTATATCTATTTAGTAACCATAATATAAAACATATCAATGAATAAAACAATCATTATAGGTATTTGTAGTATCCATTTTAAACGTGAAAAACTTAAGAAAGGTTATCAATATAGGAATTCGTAGAAAACAGAGGTAACTATATGCATATGAATCACTTACCTCAGTATTCAAATTTTTGTCTAAGTTGCTGTGATTTTGTTACTGAACTTCAACAATGACGGTAGTTCGATTGTTTTTGGTTCCTGAACTTGAAGTTGCTATTGATTTTGTATGCTATTTTGTGATCTCAGCGTGCCGTCGCGACGAAAAGTTTCGTCTTCTCCGATCTCAGTGCTGTGTCGCGCCAGAAGATTACGGTTACTGAATGGGAAGAAGTTTTTGATGCTGTATGCTATTTCCGATTTCAGAGTTGCGTCGTAACAAAGTGATTTGTCTTCTCCGATTTGATAGGCGCGACAGATTTCTGCGTCTTCTCCGTCGTTGATATGTGTTCCGATTTCAAAGTTGCATGATTTTGGGGCGGTTAATTGAAAAGATGAAATTCGGTAACTGACGTGTAGGAGTTAATGACACGTGATTTTAGCACGTATATTGTGTATGTTTTATTTCTGTAATTATGTTTTGTATGTTTTATTTTTGTAATTACTTTCTAATTGTTGTATATTATTGTAAAGGACCCTATTTTTAATATACTCTAATATCTCAACAAAATAATAAATAAAAAAATATATCAAACTTAAAATTATTGGAATATACTTAATTTGATATTTTGATATCAAAGTTCCTCAGTTTTATTTTTTTTTTCTTAATTGATATTTTTTTAAGCTTAAGAAAAAAAATATCAAACTCATGAGCTTTGATATCAAAATATCAAATTTAGTGTACTTCAATATTTGTAAGTTTGATATTTTTTTCTCATTATTATTATGTTGAGATATTTGAGTATATTCAATATATTACTCATATGTTCCATCTTCGTGGTAATAGTTAATATTTTGACTTTTTAAACTGGCCACATATTTTACTAAAGACGAGTTTACAAAGGCAAAATAAGGGCATAATAGTCATTAACTTGATCGTAAGGAGTTGTATTGGTGGTGTGAGACGCCCCCAAAATAGGTATACATCACCTATTCTGAGTCGTCAAATACATGATACATAATACAAATACAATCTTAAATATACAACAAGAGAGTTGTGAGTTTTAATTAGGGCTGAGCAAGTAACCAAATTGAAACCGAAACCGCACCAAAAACCGCACGAACCGCACCAATTAAAACCGCACCAACGGTTCCGGTGTATGTTGCGGTTTTAGATGGGTTAAATAACCAAATTTACGGTTCCGGTTTGGTTACTAGCCAAAACCAAACCGCATAAAACCGAAATCGCACCATGTGTGTGTATGTATGTATTATCTCTAGTAAATTCTAAAGTTACTTTTCACTTGAACACGCTCAGAGAAAACTCAAGTCTTGCATTGTCATTTTTTCACCAATTGAAAGAAGATGTTAGAGGTTATAGAGTCAAAAATTAAGCAATTGAGTTTTGGAATTTTGAATTTGTTTGATGCGTTATTGGAGGGGCTTATAGTTGAGGGGCTCGAGCACTTGATGCATTTGTTAATGTCAATGCTATAATTGTAATAGTCTAATATATTATTTTTATTCCTGCCTGCAATATATTTTATTCTATCTTCAGTATATATTTTTAATTTTTGGGAACTAGATAAACATTCTTGTTTGTTATCGAATAGTCTCCGTTCTTTTATATAATGCATATTTTAGTTTTAAAGCATGCTTGATATAATTCTCATTGTCGACTTTGTCACTAAGTTAATTGCTCGATGTAAGTTTTATGTTAAATTTTATTGAAGGCTTAAACTTTTTTGTTGTTTCAATTGGTTTTGGAACCGAAACCGCACCAATTAAAATCGCACCGTACACTTTTAAATCGAACCGCACCAATCACAAGCGGTTTCGGGTGCGGTTTTGAATTTTTCAAACCGCACCTAAGCGGTTTCGGGTGCGGTTTGGACTTCAAACCGCACCAAACCGCACCATGCTCACCCCTAGTTTTAATGCAAACATTGTCTTCTAGACAATATTCACTCTCAGAATAAGTCCTCATTACATTTATTAACACACTATTTAACAGAATAGTGATGACTACTAATACTATCATCTGAACCGTCACTCCATTCCCCGACTAGTCCCGGCTACGTTCTCATTTCTTGAAGAGAACAGTGAAGGAAAGGGTGAGCTCAACTAGCCCAGTAAGAAATATTATGACTAAGATAATACATAATAAATTATCATTAGTCTTCAACAATGTTGAACTGATAAAATACAATAGACATCAAGTTTAACTGCAGCGGAACAAGCAATTCATTAAAAGAGTCAAGTAGAGAATAAAATCTACTATCTTTTATGATTTAAAAAGTTTTTCATCACTTTTATCGCTGAGACTCAGCTTAATAAATAATCCACATCATCAAATCATCCCTGCACTACAGGCCAAGGATATTATTTAGTATCACGACCACAAATTATCCATGCACTACGGGCCAAAGATAATCGCGTTTTCATCAACGGTTCTGATCATGCCATAAAATAATTCATCTTTGCTCCTTTGGTCGAAGATAATCCATAGCTATAATCATACCAAAAACTGTTCATCAATGTACTACGGGTCAATGGAGACTTTTTTCACATCATTTGTAAAATTACGGTCATGATTATACCGAATAATCTATGGTCATAATCATACCAAGTCCATCTATGTACTACAAGCCACAAATGACTTCCAACAAAATATAAACATGAGGATGATGACAATGATATAAGAATTAAATAAAACAAGTTCAAGAATTAAATTATTCAGGAACTAATAACGTCCAAATTGTCAACATGATACTTCTTTGTAGAGTAAAATTCAAGAATGCTCAGAAGAATATTTTCATGAAAAGGTACTGGATGAAGCGCAAATATCAAGGATATTCTACTAATTTCATGGAGTATAGAAGTCAAAACTTTAACCAACTGAGTATAATAAAGAATGGAATAACAAAAGAAATCATCATGCATGTGGTACTTCACATAGACATGTTATTCCAATAGAATAATAAATAATGGAACCAGGTCAGGCGTAATACGCATCGACAGGATATTCCAACAGAATAATAAAGAATGGAATAACAACAGAAAGCACCATGTATGCGGTGCGTCGCATATACAGGTTATTCCAACAGAATAATAAATAACGGAACCAGGTCAGGCAAAATTCGCACCGACAGGATGTTCCAACAGAATAATAAAGACGGAACCAGGTCTAGCGTAAAACGCACAGACATGATATTCCAACAGAATAATAAATAATGGAATAACAGAAGAATTTTACCAAGTATAGGATAGCCCGCGTATACAAGTTATTCTAAAAAAATAATAAAGAATGAAATAACAGAAGTTCTCTTCATGAATACAAAAGAAATAATACCATTTACCTTATAAAGAAGAGTACTCCGACGGTAGGACGGGGATATACTGGAAGAAACTTGCACTACGCTCAAAGCTTTCTTAAACGCTAAAGAA
Source organism: Panax japonicus (assembly GCA_020205505.1). NCBI lineage: Eukaryota > Viridiplantae > Streptophyta > Magnoliopsida > Apiales > Araliaceae > Panax > Panax japonicus. Next base: position 77,786,954 of record CM035114.1, on the reverse strand, counting down.
AGACGCTCAAGATTATAAAAGAAGAATTCTCTCTATAGTTTATCTCTCTAGAATTTCAGTGAATTCATAAGAAATAATGAAGGAATGAACTTCTATTTATAGAAGAATGGTCTGCATAGTAATCAATCTATGAACGGTCCAGATCGATTTACTTTAAACGGACGGTCCAGATTGGTTTACAATAAAATATAATATATTCTATTTATAATCTAATAAAACGAATAACTTTTAAAAAGATTTTATTATGCAAATACTATGCAGGCACTATGTAAACACTATACATAATAAAATATAATATATTTTAATTATTGTCTAATATAACGAATAACTTTATAAAAGTATTCTGTTTTATATAAAAAGATTTTACTATCAGCCTAATAAAATGAATAACTTTATAAAAGTATTCTGTTTTATATAAAAAGTTTTTTGTTTTATTACATTAATAATACTAATAAAACAAAACTTATATATATATATATATAACAATCAACAATAATTGAATCAAATAACGTGAGATACTATGCAGCAACTATTGTAGCAATAATCAATACAGTGTGCTACTATGCAACCACATATATTACTGTACTTTTACTACCGAGTAGTTTAACAGTATTAACGGTAAAACTTCCGCCGTTATTTTCATAAAAATATTTTTGTCGTTTTTCAATCCGAAAATAATTCTGTTGTGGGGTCCACCAATGATTGTGTCGTCGTACGAATATTTCTCGATACAAAGAATATTCCCCGACCAATCGAATATAATATAACAACTTGTATACTTTGTAAAATTTATAAATATTACCCACAACTATAACATTATATTAAATCCACACCATAATATTAAAAAAAAATATTCAAAAAATTTAAATCTTTATTCGTAAAATTTGAGATTTTACAGATGGCACCTCGACCAAAATAATTTCAACTCTCAATTAATCGAATGAACAACCACAGATCTATTTGTTGGAATAATATTTTCAGTTAATACTAGTCGTGAAATCGGACCCATAGATAATATTATTAAAATTATTTTTATAACATATGTTGAGCGTCCATCCAAATATCAGTTATTTAGAACGATGGACAAAATTTGAATTATTACGTAGTAGTAGTATTTTATTTGTTGATACACGGATGAGTTTGTTAATTGAAAAAGAGAAAAATCTATCTAATAAAATACAAATGATTTTGAATTTCCCGCTCACTCAATAAATCATCTGGGCCGTCCAAAGTTTGAGATAAATCCCACCGTCCATACATCTATTTAATAAAATACATCTATCTATCTAATCTATCTAATAATGATTTTGAATTTCTCGCTCACTTGATAAATCATCTAGGTCGTTCTAAGTTTGAGATAAATCTCACTACCCATACAGTGCCGGAGGCACGGGACCCAGCTAGTAAATAAATATTGTACTTTAGATGTTGTGTGCACGTAAACTTTTGAATAAGATTGGTCGATGAATTATTTTGTAATGTCTGCATCATGGACGGTTCACATCACTGGGGTACACATAATAGGTGTCATGCAGTCGAGCCACATTACTGTTGAGTTAATAGTGCCAACTACTTGTTGTTAAAGATTAAAAATAAACAAATATTGTTGATTAGTTATTATTAAAAACGGATTACTAATTAATTTAATAACGGATGACAATATTATTTTTAATAATATTCGTTATTATTAGTAGTAGACAATATCCGTCATCAATTAGCAACGGACGTAACTAATAATAACGGATATGAAATTTTCAATTCTAATATTGACAGTTATTTTTTGTATTAAATACTAATGGTGGTATTTGTTCATTTTTTATTTATAACATGTAATTATTATAAATAATTCTATATATATATATATATATTCTTGGGAGTTTAATGAAATGTTACCTTTTCTTTTCTTATCGTTTTTAGCTTATCCAATTGATAGGTTTTTTTTTTAAAAATAAATTAATTAATTTCACAATATACCTCTAAATTATGATACAAGATTAATTATTTTTTTATTTTGCCAAAAGCAATGCTGATATTCCTTCCTTTGTAAATTGTAATTTTCCTGGTGTATCACTTTATCGTTGTCTTTCGGCAAACAAGAATATCTGTAGTCATCATTTCCTTTTTCGTTTTCCCTTTCCTTTTGTATATATACTAGTTGGGTCCAGTGCCTCCGGCACTGTATGGACAATATGATTTATTTTAAACTTTGAACGACTAAAATAATTTATTGAGTGAGCGGGAAATTTAAAGTCATTTGTATTTTATTAAATTATTATTAGATTATTAGATAAATAGATGTATTTTATTAGATAGAGTATGAATGGTGGGATTTATCCCAAACTTTGGACGGCCCAGATAATTTATTAAGTGAGCGAGAAATTCAAAATCATTTGTATTTTATTAGATAGATTTTTTTCATGAACCATAATAAATTTATTGCATGGCTCGTACATAAATACATATATGGATTATATGTAAATATATAAATGTGTACTACATAATTGGATTATGACGACAATTTTTTTTTACTCTAACGACGGTTTAATCGTCGTCATAAATTATAAAATCTATGATGACGTTATAGCATTAAAAAACCGTCGTTATAAACTACTGTGTACTACACAAATATGTATATATATATTTTTCCTATATATATATATATAAATATATAAGATTAAAATAAAAATGATAAACTTGTCGAGATACACACATGCATGTCCTATGTCCTATGATAATGCATGTTATAGTCAATATATGACAAAAAGTAAAAAAAAAATATAAATCATTTAATATATATTCTTACTCTCTTTGCTTCTCTTTCTTTTGTTCTTTAATATAAATTATTTTAAATCATTTAAATATTTTAAACGTCAATCACTAGACCCAAACTAAACCACCCTCATTATACACTTATCTAAAATGTGGCATATTATTTAAACAACTACTACTACACTAATTAATTGCCCCGTTGAACATTCATTAACTAATTAATTAATACTTTAACCCATAAAATGTACCCTCTTTATCTTATAAAATTACTAGCTATAACCCGTGCCTGAAGGCACGGTGTAACGAAAAATTAAATTAAAATTTAAAAAATATTACATTATCTAAAGACACATATCACCACAACAATTAATACATACTCAATCATCAATACATATCCAACCACCAAAACATCGAGCTAGTCGGTACTAATTTCAAGAAATTTCGGCAAAATTTCTTTTAAAAATAAATATCCAGAAAATTCTAAACCTGTATACAAAACTTACAATTATCATTACATATCCAAACCACAAAAAAAATTATCATTTCATACCCAAAATCATCATAACCATGTATAATTAGTTAACTTTACAAAATACGGAACACACAATCATCAACACATATCTAACCACCAAAACATCAAGCTAGTCGCTACTAATTTCAAAAAATTCGACAGAATTTCCTTTAAAAATAGATATCCAGACAAATATAAACATGTCTATAAAACTTACAATCATCCACGCATATCCAAACCACCAAAAAAATCATCATTCCATACCCAAAATAATCATAACCATGTATAATTAGTTAAATTTACAAAATACGGAACACAAAAAAATACATATATGAAGAAATTAATACATACTCAATCATCAACACATCCAACCACCAAAACATCAAGCTAGTCGCTACTAATTTCAAGAAATTTCGGCAGAGTTTCCTTTAAAAATAAATATTCAAAAAAATCTAAACATGTTTACAAAACTACAATCATCCATACATATCCAAACCACCATAAAAACCATCATTCCATACCCAAAATCATCATAATCATGTATAATTAGCTAACTTTACAAAAGACGAAACACAAAGAATACATATATGCAGAAAATAGAGAAACAACATGTTGAGTATAAGACCCTTTACTTTATAGCTTACACCATGTATCCTTCAATATATACCTGAAAATATTTGAAATTTAAAAATTATCGAAATATGTGAGTCAAAATTAAACAATTATAAATCTGAAACATAATGAGAACACATATTTGTATGTAGGGGGAATGAGAGAGAGCTCTGTGTGTGTGGTAGAATAGATAGAGGGTTTGAAATTTGAATAAACTGGAATGAGAGAGCAGCTAACGTAAACTTGATGTGACATTTGTCTATTTTCTCTCTCCGCTCTGTTTTATATTATAGATGGTAAGTACACTTTTTTTCCCCATAAACTTACTTTTTATAGATTAACTAATTTTTATATAATTTTTTGTATTTAAATTATATGCATTTATTGATTAATAAATTAAAATTTTCTATACTTAAAAGACATATTTTTTGTTAGAATGTAACGAGTGTCGGAGTGCGCATATATAAAATACTCCAACCATATGTGTATAATAAAGTTGAAACATTGGATTATGAAATATAATAGTAATTAATTAATAAATAATTGGATGAATATGTATCCAACCATATGGTTAAGGAGTAAATTAACTTAAATTAGTACTAAGATGGTAAGAGATTCTTTCCAAGCACCTTGAAAGCGAGTGAACTCACGGACCAATAACAGAATAGCCTAGTGCTGCTGTAGTTTGAAGCTGCAGCAGCATCAACAGATTCAATTCGTAACTGAATCAGGTTCAGTTACGCTCTCGCCTCGCGCGTGAGTCGTCTCTACTAACTTTCAGCTCCAATTAGCGTGCGTAAACGAAATCGAGCCAAATTCCTACGACCTGGAACCAACAACTAACAAAGAAGTTTGATTCAGAGCAGATTTTGGATTTTTCATTATTCTTCCCACCAAACAATAACCCTTCTTCTCCTTCTTCTCTTTCCGTAAAACAAACCCTATATTCCACTTTCTCTCTCCTCACATTTTTCTCACAGGTACTTTTCAATATCTTTTTAGATTCGTTCTTCTGCTTCTTCATTGTTCATATATATGTATATAATAATATATACATGACTTGATTGTTGACGTGTTCAGATCCGTTTTAATTTAAATGTTATGCGTTATCATTTATATTCTTTCTTTATTTTTTCAATTTCCATGTGTTTTTGGTTTAATCGTGTATAATATGTATCTATAATTTGCCCCTAATAAAATAAAAAATAAAAATTCAGTGTTTTAGTTTTGTTGATTTTAAAATTTATTTTTTTTGGTAATTGCTATTGAAAATGCTGAATGTTTTGGGTACTTTGTGTAAGATGTCGTGTGTAATGTTAAGAGTAAGCATCTGGTCCAGGCTTCAAATTTCAATATTTGTGAGAAGTGGCCATTACTTGGTGGAGTGACAAAATGTTTGGGTTCATGGGTTGTTAATGGTTAGAGGACATGGGCCCCAGACTGAGAGTCCTTTGTGCAAATTAGCAAAAAAAAGTTATCTTTTTCTGATTTATTTATTGTTTTTATGCATGCTCTTTATGCCTTCCTGTTCAAGTTTGTTGCCTGTGTCTGCCTTTCCTTTGTTTCACATTGCTTTGGTTCTTTAACACTTAATCGAGAGTCGTGATCTGAGATACAGATGTACAAGCTATTGGAGTCTCAAAGATGACATTTTCTACACATGAATGTGAACATGATCCATATTGAGTTCTTTAGTACCTACGAGTGACACCCGTTTTTTATTTAACCATCGTCACCTCGCCTAATCTACTTCTGTTGGAGGCATTACTTTCTTGCTATTTGGAGGCATTACTAATAAGATTTTATGGTGATTTCATTGAGCTTTCTAAACCACTAAAGCTATGTTTGGCATATTCAACTTGAGCTTGGTCACTTTGAAAGTTTGCTTCAATTTCCCTCTTAAATATTTGCTTCTTAATCTGAAAGAGTACATAGGAAATAAAATAAATTCTTTGGGAACCTACCGACATTCTTTTGCAATTATAGTTTTCTTCTTTTATCCTTCAATTTAAGGAGTTTTGAATGACTTTATTTTCCTTTAACCCTAATTGTTGTGAGTGCGCCAATATTGGGAGTCTTTTCTCGCTGGATACACTTTACTGCAACTACTTGGTTTTACTTCTCAAGTCAAATACCTATCATCTATGCTACTACATTTAGTATGTCTGTTCTCTGTGTAAGTTCAAACAAACTCAGCATTTGTTTTTATTGAATATATAAATTTTCCTATGGAGTTGTGTGCATGGAAGTCATAGGCTGTGTTGAATGTTTGGATCTTGACAGTTACTCTGCATTGTTGCTAATCATTTCAGTTTTCTGTCTTCAAACTCGTATTTGTCATCTGACATGATCCTGTCCCATTTTGTCTTTTACTTTATTAAGTAATGCTGCAAAACAATCGACTTCATGTTTCCCACTAGAAGAATCTGAATAAAAATATATGTTATTCTAATAGTTTTATGTGTGTGTGTGTATATATATATGAGCCGGTAGTAATTTAATTCTAATATTACTTCAAAATTTCTTTCACATCAAACATTAATTTGATTTAAATGCCTGACAACGCTGAGGTTTCCATGCTAACTGATTGTCACAGGGAGATTTGGTTTTACATACTTATTTAGCTTTGAAAGCATGGACTACATGGAAGAAAAATTTGTTGCTAGAGGTGAATTCTTGATATTTTCAATTGTTCTTCATTTAGATAAAGAATTTATTGTTTCTTTTACTTCTGGTCTACGGAGTTGCATGATAGTGGAGAAAATTTAGAAATTTTTTGGTGCGTATGTGTTCTGGTTGCCCTAGTGACCAAATTCCTTCCAGAATTTGTTCGAGTAAACAGAAAATAACAGACTTTCCGAACTCCTTATCCATATGCAATGCTACTGATTTTGGTGGTTTCTTCTGAGTTCAAATGTTTGCCTTTAATGTTATTTTTATAAAATATATTCACACATTTATTTATTGTTATTATACTGTTGGCTCTTAGCCTTTCTTTATCTGTTGAGTTTGCATATATGTTATGAATGGGTTTGGGAATCCTGACCCCCCTCTCCATGCAAGTGTCGTAGGGTTTTCATATTGCTTCAGCATAGTTTTCTAGACATGTGTAACATTTTTATGTGTAGGCACAAAACCAGTATTGCTGCGCAGTAAAACTGTGATATTGATGCGGATCATTACTAAATCCAGACCTAAAAGTCCTAAAGGACCTAAACACAAATATGAAAGTGGAAACAAGAAAATCTTTACATTAAAACTAATGAGAAATGTGTTGGGGGTTAAATGGGTAACCTGAAACTAGTAGGATTTTGTTGTTAGCGAATGGCTGTGTAGAGAAGGAATGGGCTGTATTTTTATGGTGGGTGACTCCCTTAGCTTGGGGTTCTGAAATTCTTTACCATGGCCCTTTGTCACATGTTCAAGTTGGATACTTTACAGGTTCTTAATCAGAGACTGGGGGCTTGAGTATATCTACCTTTTGGGTTCAGAGATTGTTTTTTGCTTTGACCTTTGATGCATGTTGTGTTTTGTTAGGTGCTCTTCTATATACTCTTCCTTGCTGAATAGTTGAAAGGTAATTTTATGGATATAGAGCAAAGCTGTAAGTATACGTTTTGTGATTGGAATATATATTGCAGTGATTGAGTGGATCGAGAGAAATGTGCTAATCATTAATGAAATAGGTTGAAACAAATAACCTTATGGATTGTTGGTTGACGTTCTGAATATTTGTTGCAACCTTAGGGTTAATTCATGTTTTTGGTCCTCATTAAAGAAATTGTATGTTACTTCATCAAGTCTTTATAAAATATTCAGCACATAATCATCGTAATGGCGTATTACTGTAAGGTCATCAGCGATAACCATCATCGTCCGAGAGACTTTTGTCTCATTTAAGTTATCAAAAAAGGAAAACATTAGATTATACGTAATCATAATAGCCTATTACAAAGCATGACTGCAGATCACATTAACTCTGGCTTATGGTTGTGAAAAGTTGGTTTTTACAGTAATGATTGGACATGGTAAAAATACAATGGGATTGCTACAGAAAAATTGAAATAAAGCAAGGAATGAAATGATTGATGAAAATCCGTGGAAATCCAAAAGAAAATTAAAGAGTTGAAGGTGGTGGATAATTGGGGGTATATAGAGTAATAGGAGGAAATAATGGAGCATAAAGGCTCCTGCTTAGGTGCCCAATTCCCCCTATTAGGTTTGCATGCGCAGAAAGGCTCCTTTCGATATCGTTTCATTTCATTTCAGGACAAACAAATTATTTAAGATGTAGAGCAGTTTCAAAAGCACGTGAAACAAAATGTGGAATCATACTGTAGCAGACACAGGGTAGAACACTAGAACTTCCAGAGTACAACATGATTAAGTGGTTTCAGCAGATTCCCGTCTAAGCTTCTTACTAATTAGTAAAATATGTGAATTTAGCACCAAAAATTAGTGTACGTAGCACCAGATTGCATTCTCTATCACAGAATGCATATATTAGTAGTGTGATTAAGACTCGAACCTCTAATGTGAAGAACATGCTCATGGTTGTCCTAGTCAGACAAAGTCAGCTTCACTTGCTGATGTAAACTTTTTTTTCCTTTTTTTCTTTTATTTATAATTCAAACTACTCACAAAAGTTGATAAATAATTGAAACTACCAGTATTATCTAGAGGCTTTAAAAAGAATGCGATATTCGAACTGTATACGTATTTGTGTTTTTATCTAATTTATGTCTATGCAGTGTATATGGCAGTGCTCTTAACTTTTAATGCATTTATTTTGAGGGTCTGGCTTTTTAGCTCTTGCACGTGCACCAAATACTGGGGACTTGTGTTTAGGATAGCTGGTAAAGTCTTTAGATTGTCATCTGAGAGATTAATGGTCAAGATCGTGCTTCAACTAATCGTCGTAGCATTAGGGTTGGGAAGACTGTCCTTTTGTAGCTCAGCAGCCATCGACACCCCCCCCCCCCCAAATAAATAAATAAAAATAAAAACCAATAAGCACAACACTAAGAAGGGATCAACAAATTGACAGCACTTTATGATCTTCTGAACCTTTGAATAACACAAAAGATGGTGCAAGTTGTTAAAGACTTGCTATTGACTTCAAAATATACCTATGTTAGTAATAGAAGAAGGCAGCGAGAAGGCAGTGAAAAAGAATAAATATCTGGTAAAGGAAGGATACAGGCAACAACAGAATCATAAATTATGAGATTACATGATTTTCCAACTCTTAAAGTTTGACTTGCTTTATAATTATGGTGTTTCCTCTGTTCATCCTTATATACCCAAACTCAAATTACCTGTTAAAAAGTCCTGTCACAAGACAGACCATGTCATAAGGTCAAAAATAATGGCCGTAGTGATGCCTTAACCAACAAGCCGGAAAATAATGCAACCTAATTTTAAATTCTGATTATAAAATTTAAAAAGGGGGGGGGGGGGGGGAACCCATTTAATACCCTTGGCTTCTGAAAACATCTTATGTGACATTGTATGATTTCTTACTTTCTATTATTCCTGATAACTTTTCTTAAATGTGGGCACCAACTAGGCTTTAAAGGTTCTTCTTTTTTTTTTAAATAAAAAATTGAAGTTAAAAAAGAAACTGCCGTCTCTTTTTGTTCCTTAAAAGTAGAACATAACTATTGTACAAATTCATAAAATTTCTCAATGCCAAACAGAAAAAAAAATAAGAGGTGGCCTTTAGAACTCCTCACTGCTGAAATATTTCACAAACAGGTGTCGGTTAGTGTCATTTGACTATCTGAGTAATTGATTTAATACATGATCTCCCAAGGTTTGCTAGCGGATTGGAGATATCCATACCCTCTTCCATACTAATTCTAGAATTGATCAATTATGACCATTAGCTAAATTTGGATAGAATCTTATCCAATCCAGTAACAAAACTGATTCAGTTTTCATTCTTTAAACGTGTCATTATGTTTGATATAAAGTCAAGAAGTGTGGTTCAGGTTCAGGTTCTAGAGGAGTCTTTTACATTGACTCCGCTTGATTTCTTTGTCTCACCGGTCCTGTAGATCATTCCTTCTTACTCCTCTGAGTCTCTGATGATGATTCCTCTCGGTAATCTTCCCCTTTCTTTTTTAAAATTCATTACGATAAAGTGCATCTCTTTACTGGGTTTTTTTCCAGCGTATTCTGAGGTTGCATAAAATGTGTTCTAGATCTTCTGTGTTGATGGTTAGGAAGCGGGTCAATATCTAATTGCTAATGAAATCTTTTTTCTTCTACTTGGTGTTTTAATTTACATGATATGATGTTTTATTGGTCCTTTATCTTTCATTTTTTTCAATAACACGATCTTGATCTTTTCAAATATGAGAAATGTATTGCTCTAACTTGATAAAGCCAATTTGTTTTAAGTTCTCATTCATCTCATAGGACCATAAATCATCAACTTCGATAGCTGCTAGGAAAATGAAACGAACTCAGCCGGTTAATGGAAGTCTGCTGAGTGTCAAATCAGATTACTCTTTGGTTTTCCCTTAATTTATTGAGTAAGATTCACAATTTGGTCTGGCAGACTGGCACAGGCCTATCCACAAAAAGCATCCTGCAACAAAGGAAAGAAATAGTTGGCAAATCAAATATGATTGTGTTTATCTTGTATTATTTTTTCTACATGTATCAGATGATACTACCACCAAGCAAAAATTATTAAAAGAAAAGGAATAAAAGAAAAAGGAAATGATACTGCCCTTTTACATGTTATTTGCACATTCCTTAACAGTTTTATAAGCTTCCATTATTTAAGCTACTTTCTCTTCCAACTGAAATAAACTTGAGCATTTTTTAACCTAGTTACAATCTTACCAGAACATGATTTAAAATTTTCTAACTCGTTTGCTCAATAGATCCGTCCAACCTATGTTACATGGACTTGGGATCCCTGGAAGTTTCTGACACTGGACTCTCCTATTTTAAGAACAGAGAGTCCAACAAGATTGTTTCTAATCTTGTGATAGGAAACTTAAGTTTCATTCTAAATTTTATGCAAGTTGATCATGATCACCATCTTTTACTTGTTGATAATGATACTTGAAGGATAGGTATGGCTCTGTCAGTGAGCATTGGTGCAAGTCGATTATACACGTGGAGTTCTTTGTATTCACTGGTTTCTGTTTATATTAGAATGATGCACTTGCACCACTTTTTGAATTTGAAGAGAAAATATAGGAATATTACTTTTAAGAAAAAGGTAGAAGCAGGAAGTGTAATACATCTTGAAGCTGATGCATGAATGATAACTCACAATTCATATGCCAAGTCTTGTCCCCGTTATGGAATTCCTACTTGAGATGGATATTTCTTAATTTATGGGCTGCTTATGGAAATATGTTTCTTAATTTGGTGTCGAAATAGCATACTCTGGATCAGCAACTACCCAGCGCTAGTCTGGACTTGGGCCACTTGAACTGTGAAAATGTTCACTTGCATGATATATTGCTATTGGATATAGTAAGCAACGTTGAACTATTAGTGGATCTTGTGGTCCTGGTGGTGTATTAGCTTATCTGCCATTACAACAGTTACTAATCTTTTCTCGCTATACAAATTGCAGATGAACTTTTTCTCTGAAAATTTGTTATAGTGACCTGTTATTGTTCAATGCACAGTAAAAGTTAACCAGTGGCGGTCCTTTATAAGCTGAACGTTTGGAGTTATCTTATAAGCCTTATAGTTGTTAATTGTTATTGCTATAAGCTATACGAGATGATATGCCAGTACCTCTTATTATTGCTGGCCTAATGTTATGGAATAATGCTAGTTTTGCTACTGCTCATGATGTCAAGTGAACTTATTAGGCCATGTAATTGGATGATGAACTATTTTTGGTACACCTAAAACTTTTTCAGTGGAGAAGGGAGATGATGAACTAACTTGTCACATGCAATATGTTGCTGATATAAATGTGCTAAAAGACTTTAAAAAACACACAGGTGCGCATGGTAATACACGCCCGTGCACATGAGCATAGCTGTGTCTATTTCATTTGATGTTGTTCCTTCTAATTTCTTTTCACGATTGTTTCTATCTGGCTTAATTTAGTATGACAATGTAGACTTTCTTTGTATTTCAAGTTTTCTTGACGAAGGTGATATCTGATAATAAGCTTCAACAGGACCAGTGTCAGGTATCTGAAGAGTATAAAGGGCTCTAGTATTTATGCCACATTTAACTTCTGATCAAACTAAATGGAAGTCGCTGTTAAACATATTTAAGAGTTTGAGAAACTCTTTACCGTTGTTTTTAAATTTGGATTTGATGGAACAGGTGATTTGTAAACTAGTGTTGATATGGTGATGAAATAGGCCTTCTCTGTGACCCCAAAGCAATATTCAGAAGAGTTATGAGAACTTATAATAAAGATGAAAAAAGGAACAAAAGTAGGAAATGCAGGAATAAGTTCCCTGGCTGAACAGCTGTGCTAACATTGCATAGTCAGGGGATGATCAGAAAAGATTTAAATAGGAAATAGGTGTGAAATCCTTAGAAAGAGTGGTGTTTGTAATAAGTGAAGGCGTTTCAAGGGTCTATAGGAGGCACCAAAAGAACAAGTTGAACATAAAGGGGATATGATGTTCTGTGTGCTTTCTTGTGGACAAGAGTTAACTTTCAAATTTTGAAATCGCTTATTCTTGTGATTCAGTCATAAAGTATCATAAGTTTCAACTTCATCTGAACTCGTGGAGCTATTCAGCATTTATATTTCCAATTTAGTTGACTTCCTTTAAATCTTCATTGCTGTATTTTACTCACCTTTTTTATTTGGTATGATTTTTGTATCTAGTTTCTGGTGTTCAAAGTCTTTCTTCCAGTGTGCAAAGCACTCCAGAGAAAAATGGACACTTGGATGAGGCTTCTAGAAGTCCAGAACTTCTCCAAGAGTTTCTGAAATCAGGTCCAAGGAAGGATCTTTTTGAAACTTGCTTGGATAAGGAAAAGAAGCACTCGGCTTCATCAAAATGCAAAATGTCTGAACAAATTCCTAAGATGAGTAAGAAAACATCAAAGAATCAAGAGCTAAAGAAAATATCTTTAAGTCCCAAGGGTCAGCCTTCTAAGAAGCAACACAGGAAAGCGGAAAATCCCACTCGAATTCCAGTAGCTACAGAGCAGTGTGCTGATTTCAGAGGTTCAAATTCATTGATCTGTCAAAATTCTGCATGTAGAGCCAATCTATCTGTAGATGACACATTTTGCAAGAGGTGCTCCTGCTGTATTTGTCACTTGTTTGATGACAATAAGGATCCAAGCCTTTGGTTGGAGTGCACATCTGAATCTGGTAAGGGAGACTCCTGTGGCTTATCTTTCCACATTGAGTGTGCCTTCCAACGTGGAAAGGTGGGGGTTGTTGATCTCGGGCAATTGCTTCAGCTAGATGGAAGTTTCTGCTGTGCTTCTTGCGGTAAAGTTTCGGGAATACTAGGGTAAGCTGCATGCATTTAACACGTCTTACTGACCATATATCGGTTTCTTCAACCTCCTCCCCATCCCCATCCCCATCTTCTGCCACACGTACTCACCACATAAACACATAAGGGGAAACAAAAGTATGTACAATACAAGAATTTACTGTACAAACAGTTTAGAGTTCCAAATGTTGTACAAAATAAAAGGTTCTCATTAAGGTTGGCAAATATGTTCTTTTTTCTCAATCAATTCTTATCATTAGGGGCGCAGGTATTCGCTGGCCAAAGGGGCCATGGCCCTTCCTGACTTTAAAAGATGACACTTTTTAAATGTATTTTGTTCCCCTGCCTTCTAATAATATAGTGATCTCAAGTGATAAATAAATGTTTACTCACCTCAAGTAATTTTTTTCACACTCTGTCTCTCTCTTCCTTTTTCATTTTAGTTATGTGTACTAAAATTTGTTCCTGTTTTGCTGCAACTATTATTATGGCAGTTGTTGGAAGAAGCAGCTTATTATAGCTAAGGATGCTCGACGTGTTGATATCCTGTGTTTTAGGATAAACATGAGTTATAGGCTCCTAGATGGGACTTCCAGGTTTAAAGATCTCCATGAAATTGTCAGCCAACTCAAGGTCAAACTAGATGCTGAAGTGGGTCCAGTAAGTGGCGTTTTAACAAAGATGGCACGGGGCATTGTCAGCAGGCTCTCTGTTGCAGGTGATGTGCAGACACTCTGCTCTCTTGCGATTGAGAAAGCAGATGAATGGTTGGCTGCAGTTTCTAGTGTAAACCCAAATTGTAGAGGTAAACATAGCAGTTTCTCCCTTATTTATTTTAGTTGCTTGTTATTGCTTTATATCCATTGTGTGATTAAATTAACACTCCTCCCCCCACCCTTCCGCTTCCCTTTCTGTATACCTCGCAGAGGGTTCACTACCAGCAGCTTGCAAGTTCCTCTTTGAAGAAGTGACATCTTCTTCAGTTATAATTGTGTTAATAGAGCTGTCCGCTTCACCTTTAACAGATATTATGGGCTACAAACTCTGGTATTGTACGACTAGAGAAGAGATGCATGCAAAAGAGCCCGTGTGTGTCTTTCCAAGATCCCAGAGAAGGGTTTTAATATCCAATCTGCAGCCTTGCACAGAGTACTCTTTTCGGATAGTATCCTATACAGAAGCTGGTGACTTGGGACATTCTGAGGCGAAGTGTTTCACCAAGAGTGTGGAGATTATTCAAAAGAATCCCAACCCAGTTGCATTAAATCGTAAAAATGAGAATTGTCAAGTTGGTGGAAGTTCAAGTGCCAATACAGAGCACAGGACTACAGCTGATGTTGAATCTGATTCGGGATTCAAGGTTCGCGATCTTGGGAAGATTCTGCAGCTCGCTTGGGCTCAAGAGCGGGGTTGCCTCAATGGGGTTTGTGATGCTAGTATAGCTGAATGCTGTAGAGTTAGCGAAGAGGTAAAGCCTGAGAGTCCACAAGCAGATCGATTGCCATCTGTCTCGCGCGGGCTTGATTTAAATGTTGCTTCAGTGCCTGATTTAAATGAAGAGCTTATCCCTCCAGTTGAGTTCTCTAGGGATGAAGATAATGAATACACATTGATGCAGGCTGTTGAGGCAGGTGATGATGTGGTCTCTCATGATAATGAGGGGAATGGTGTAGCAAGGTCTCACGGTAGTGGTGACTCCCAAAACTGGACTCATAGACCAACTGGGGAGGTGTCAGCTGTTGACTCACGGGGAGGAGAAAAGTCTCGGAAGAGGGCAGCTAGTACAAATGAAGAGACTCATGATTGCGATAGCACTCTGATAAATGGGTCACCATTAGGAATCTGTGATAAATCAGGGTCTCTGGATGAGAACTTTGAGTACTGTGTGAAGATAATTCGTTGGCTGGAATGTGAGGGTTACATCAAACATGAATTCAGGTTAAAATTGCTAACATGGTTTAGTTTAAGATCAACTGAGCAGGAGCGAAGGGTGGTCAATACTTTCATTCAGACTCTGATTGATGATCCGAGTTGCTTGGCAGGACAGTTAGTTGACTCCTTTTCAGATATGGTGTCCAGCAAGAGGCCAAAGAATGGTTTCTGCAGTAAGCTGTGGCACTAAATTAGGCTCGAGGAGAGGTCCACTATTTTAACTTGATATTTATCCATATCCTCTGATAAACTAATGCTGATAATTATGCCCGTTTGTACAGGCATTTTTTTTCATAATCACTAGGGTGTAGTGATTCATTGTATCGCCCTCTGGTCAAAAAGATTTGCCTTGCTGTTTGCAGATTTAGTTTCTTGGTTTCCTCAGGTTCGAGATCCCTAGAACCGAGGAGAATTTGCAGCTAAGAAGGCGATAATTATTTTTAGTCATTTTCAAGTTAAAAATTAAAGCAGTGTCGCATTGGTGTAGTGATTTGAAATAGCTGTAGTAGTAGATATTGTTGGTAGTAATTTATTGCCTTGTATTTAGTGATAATGCAACTTCTTTCTGGTTTCCACTGCGGTAATATTCCATCTCTATTGTGGAGAGATTTTAAGAGTTTCAAGTTGGACTGGTTCCTCCTACTCTCTTTTCTCAAAAACACAGGTAGGTTTTAAAACTAACTAAAATACAACTCAATGTAGTAGTAGTAGTAGTAGTAGTAGTAGTAGTACATCTTTTCTTCACTCTTTCATGTTTAGCAGCCAGGGGCAGGGGCATTGTCTATTAAGGCAAAAGGCACGTATATTAACTAACTCCTTTTACATTTTTAAAAAGAAATTGTAAAGCTAATTTTATACTCATTAAGGCACTAGTACATACTAGTAATTAGTCAAGGATGTATATATATATAGTGCTAATAATAATCTCTAATTTATGTGAACATTAGTTAGTTTGATTTTTCGTATGAAAAAGTTAACAAGTAAGTCACCCTTAATCACGCTGATTAAAGAAAAATAATAGGATCGATAATAATTATGATGGTGAGTTTATAAACTAAAAATAAGTATGAACTCTAACCTTTGTATGGGGCATCAAATTTAAAAGGAAACAAAATGTGCGTGCATGTAACAAGTTCATTATTAATTTTTTAATTTCCAATATGGAGTACTAAATAAATTGGGGTTGGTATAAGTTGTTTAGTGGTTGAGTACATATTGAATAGGAACAGTCCTTTAAATGAACACAACTGCTTTGTGGTGCTTCCATTAATACTACGTCTACTCCTAAGAATGTTGTCAATGTCTTCAACTGCAGCACTGCACTGCACTGCATTGCATTGCTGCCCTGTATATATCATAATGATGGAGTATTGCTCAGCTCAGCTCCTCTTTAATTTCACACGAATATTTTCTTCCTCCTTTTAGACTTCAATGCTCCAACTAGTATTTCTTTAATATCATCAATTGGTTGGTGACTGCTACTCTTCTCGTGGTCGGTCGGTCGGTGTTATAGCCAGTCACATTTTCTCATTCTTTTATTAAACCTGAATACTTTATTTTTATTTTTTTTTAATTTAATTTACTTGAAAACTATACAAATAAATGAGATATGAGATTCTCATTTTGGGAGTACATCCTTGGCTAGAGTTAGACCATGCATGGCATATATCCCATACTACTTAATTTCCTTGATGCGACTATGAGAGAAAATAACAAATTAATTAATTCGTTTTCCATAGAGGCTAGAAATAACTAATTAAATAATGGGTTGAACATTCCAATTTCAATGTTTTATCAGTACTGGCAATTAATTAATTTCCCTCAGCTAGCCCACAGGATGAACCACCAGTGGTTGGTTGCAACATCCCAACCGGCAACACCATGTTCAAAGGTGCATGCATATTGCATGGTACTGACGGGGATCCTTAATTTTCTTCTCGGCAATTAATCAAATCAGTAAAACATGCCTAAATTTTATAATATTAATTTTCTGTGGATGATAACCACCTAATAATTTTAAGTTTATACATTAATTAATTTTGTTCATAAATTATTAAATACTTTAAATAAATTTATGTGTACATCCATTTAAAAATACACACAAAGATAAAATAAAAATAAAGAGGGGAGAGAGAATTAATATTTTGTTACTCCCTCCTTTCCATTATATATATATAGGGGTTCTATCCATAATAATCGGTTGATGTGGAGCAATCTTTTTTTGACTTGTTGAAATTTCGGCTTGAGCAAAAAAAAACTCAACAGGCCAAAAAAAATTACTCAACAGCAACCGATTGATGTGAATGAAATTTCATATATATATATATATATATATATATATATATAGGGACCGGATCAGGTCCGGGAGTCCGGATTTTAACAAAATCCGGACCTTTTTTTTTTTTTTTTTTTTTGCTTTTTTTTTTTTGAAACAACAAAAAAAAAAAAAAAAAAATTTATGGAACTGAAATTTTTCCATAATACAGTGTTTTGGGCGTGATTTGGATGCCTATACCAAAACATTTCTGTACAGTCTGGGCAGACTGTACATACATTGGTTGGTGTGGGTGTTAAAAACACACCCAAAACACTGTTTTATGGAAAAATTTCAGTTCCATAATTTTTTTTTTTTTTTTTTTAGTTGTTTCAAAAAAAAAAAGCAAAAAAAAAAGAAAAAAAAATTTGGTCCGCATTTTAGGACCTGTCCGGACTCCCGGACAGGATCCTGGTTGTATATATATATATATATATATATATATATATATATATATATAACATTTTATTTCGACAGACTTTTGAACACGTACTAACTGAAAATTAGTACTAGTAGCACTATAGTTTCAATCTGCATGTGCCTATTCGACTAATCATATTATAATATGAAATTTTGATATTCAAAAAATTTAAAAGAATACATCTTGAAAATTAAGGTTAGTAGTGTCTATATGTTTTTATATTTAAAAGAAACCAATAAAATTAATATTATGACTTATTATCTTTGTTCCACAAGCGATCTTTATATAATTTTTTTTAAGTCATATTTGTAAATTTTAAATATATGTCTTTTTAGAGAGTAAAATTTATTTATTTTTACATGTTTTTTGTGAATTTTAAAAAATATTAATAACTTAATTTCAAGAAAGACAAGATTTGTAATATGTAATAACTTTTTAAATCTATTAAAATATTTATATTAGTTTTAAAATTTTGCAAATTAACCTGAATATGCAAAACCAAAAGTTGTGAAAAGTAAGATCGAGCAAAAGATGACGTCTGGTTTAGCTGAGGAAAGGTGCGACTTAACATGGTAGGACCCACCTGCTTTAATATGAAAAAGTAAGTCGTTGGCCTTATCTCTGACCCAGACAATATTTTAATCACAAAGAGACAAAACACAACTTTTTTGCATTGTAACAGCCGTCGGTTGGCGGGTCCCACATGTGTGGCCATGTCGTTTTCGCTGGGCCCAAAAATTAGCTCATTCACTGAATCAACACGCCAATCCTCATGTGACGTTGTCTTGTTTTTTTATAATACTTCAATCCCTTTTAATAAGCCGTAAAATATATAAACAATACTGGTTGAATTTGTATTTATTCGATTAAAAATTCGATTTGAGTTTAATTCGAAATATAAATGAGTCAAATATGAACACATTTTAAAATTTGATAAATTGGTCGAATCTCCTAAAATTTTAATTTTTTATTGATACTCGGATTATATTCGTTCAAAAATTCAAACTGTTTGGACTCGACTCGGTAACTAAATGAGTCTCAATCAAACCTTATTTTATATAAATTTTATGAACCAAATCTGAGCAACTCATTATTCAGTTCGACTCGATTCGTTTACCCCCTTACCTATTAGTAACATTGTCTCAATATATATATACTAGCAACAGTCCCGTGCCTCCGGCACTATGGACGTTGGGATTTATTCTAAATTTTGGACGACTCATATGATTTATTGAGTGAGCTAGAAATTCAAAATCATTTGTATTTTATTAGATAGATGGATGGTGGGATTTATCCCAAACTTTGGACGTCCTAGATGATTTATTGAGTGAGCGAAAAATTTAAAATCATTTGTATTTTATTAGATATAATTAGATAGATATATAGAATATAGATATAGATAGATAGAATTAGATAGATTGTATTTTATTAGATAGATGGATGGTGAGATTTATCCCAAACTTTGGACGGCCCAGATAATTTATTGAATGAGCGGGAAATTCAAAATCATTTGTATTTTATTAGATAGATATAGAGAGAGAGAGCACATATTTAAAAAGTTACAATTATAAGATAAGCTTTACATGCTAATATTTAAAATAGATCCGTGTTTCGCAAGGGTTCACCAACTAGTTTATATAATTATGTAGTTATGAAATAGAAGACTTTCGGGGTAAATTTTCTATATATGTGAAAAAAATTTGGAACTCAGATTTTTTAAATTGATAAATTCAATACAAATCTTGCTAGTTTATTGTCTCGACATGCACTTGCAGAATGGCACAGCATTGAATCAGACATTCCACAAAATTAATTAAAAATCTTGCCAATTTGGACGTAATGTAACCACCAACAGGTTTAACTTCCCTAATCCCTACAGTACATATCTGTTCCCATGTGTGACCTCCTCATAATAATATATAAACCCTAAAAAAATTCATCTGTATCTTCACACAAAAAACATACTTATGTATAGTTTTTAATTTCTCATTTGGAGTAATTGTCTATTCAAGAAGGATAATCCGTTCATCCTGGGACAAGAAGACTACACAAAAGATTTACAGTGTACTGGTGAGTCTACTATAAAAGGTAATTATGTAAATGGACGAGCTACTCCATGATTTTATCTCTCTTTAAGCGAATAACATAAAGTAAATTAATAAATTGACAACAAAAAATAATATCAAAAAGTGTTGTAGAAATATCAATTTCTTAACATAAAACTTGAAAGCAATGAGGAGACCAAGAGTAACGGTGTAAATAAACCGAATCGAGTCGAGTATTGAGTTGTTCAGATTTGGTTCACAAAATTTATTGAATATAAAATATGGTTTGATTGAGGCTACTGAGTCGAGCATAATCTCGAACCGAGATTAAGCAGTTTGAACTTTTCAAACAAATATGATACAAGTATCCATAGAAAATTGCACTTTAATTTGATGAGTTTCGAGTAATTTATCGAACTTTAAAATTTGTTCATATTTGAATCATTTATAATTCGGGTCGAGTTCAAATCGAACGAGTACGAAACAAACTCGAAATGTTTGTTCGTTTTATAATATTAACCACGAGTGTGGGATCCAAGAGTAATTTTGTGAGTAATAAGGAACGGCCGGAACTTGCCCCAAAATTAGTCATTGACGATTGAGACAACCGATGCTAGTCGTCGGCAATTGAGAGGCTAGCTTTTTAATTTAAGATGGAATGAAACTTACAATTAGGGGAAGTTCTATCAACCGATCGCTCATGCATAGCCCATACACAATGACACAATTATCAAGAGCGTCCTCAGTAATAGCCTGTTGTTATTTACAGAAAGACTTTATTTAATATTTCCCAATTAAAAAACCACGAGGGCATCACAGCTAGGGCTGTAAACGGTAACCGGAAAATTCGTATTCGTCCGCATCCGTATTCGAAAAAAAGCGGATATTATTCGTATTCGAAAAAAAACGGATATATCCGTATTCGGTTTAAAGGTATCCGTAAATAAACGGATACGAATACGGATATAGGCGTATTCGTATTCGATTAACATCCGTCCGTAAATATATCCGGCGGATACGGATATCCGGATTCTGATATCTGGAATCCGTATCCGAATAACTTATATATATATACACACACACACACACACTTAATATTTACATTAATTAAGTTATTAATTAATGTAAATTATTAATTAATAATTTACCTATATAAGTTGTTAATAATTTAATATATATAATATATATAATATATATGTATTTATTAATAACTTACATTCATTGATTAATCACTTACATTTATTTATATAAGTTATTAATATATACGTGTGTGTGTGTATATATATATATATATATTAATAAATCATAACTTAGATTCATTAATTAATCACTTTAACTTATATTCATTAATTAATAACTTACATATACATTTATATATACAAGTTATTATATATATACACACGTATATATTAATAACTTACATATATATATATATATATATATATATATATATATATATATATATATTAATAATTTACATTCATTAATTAATCACTTACATTCATTTATATAAGCTATTAATATATATTTATATATATATACACACACGTTTAAGGACAACGGTCGAGAGGCGGGAGCAATGGACAATATAATTTTATTGTTAAAATGTGTTAGGTCTGAATTAATTTAAAATTAATCTAGAAGGGAGAGTTAAATAAATTAATTCACGTTTATGAATTTTTGGGTGGAGAGAGTATTTATCACTTTCATTTGTCTAATTATTTAGAAACTAGAAGTCCAAATATGTAAAATAAGTTCAATGTCAATTTTGAATCAAGTTAGATTAACTAGTTGTCACACATATATTATAACTCGCACTCTCCATAAATATAATGAAATCGAATAATTTCTTATAACCATGTAATTTATTTATTGAGGATAAATAATAAATAAATCTCCCATAAATATTACTATTCATTTATTAAATATTAATTTATTTCTCTTTTTTATTATTTAATAAAATTTGAAAGAATAATATTGAGATTTTAATTTCAATTTGATCCATCAAACAAAGTATCGGTTACATTATTGAATCTTTTTATTTTCACCAAAAACGTCAATTAACATGTTCCTCCCTTTATGATTAGGATGTTTAATTAGTATGTATGGTTTAAATATTAAATTGTGTTTAATTAATATGTATGATTTAAACTTTAATTTTTTTTTCGTAAATAATTTGAATGAATTTTATATTAGGTTACTGATAAACGAATTCGGATATTCGGATATCCGAATAATTTGTCTATTCGGATAAAATAAACGGTAACGGATATTATCCGTATTCGAATATTTTTCCGAATACCGGATACGGATAATATTTTTAAAATCCGCCGGATACCGGATACGGATATGGATAGCGAATTAGTTTTTCGGATACGAATACGGATATACCTGTATCCGTATCCGTTTAATACCGTTTACACCCCTAAATTCACAGCTTTCGCTCGAAACTTCTAATTAACACCAAATCAAAAAATGGTAAATTATGATTAGTTAGTTAAATATTTCCAGAAGAGCTAGTTACCTCCCTTTGTTTCCTCTATAAATAACTAAGGCCATGACCATGACATGATATCATACTGTCGTACTATTCTATTGCTCCCTCATTTCCTCTTATATATCTATCTCCTTTCATTTCCATAACAACAAGAACCAAACATGGTGATTATGCCTGAAAAAGGCCTATCCAGAGCTATGAACGCAAGAATTATCGGCTCGGGAGACGAGACTATAATTCTGGGACATGGCTATGGTGCTGACCAATCTATTTGGGACAAAGTTTTACCAAACTTGGCTCCGAAATACAAGGTTGTTGTTTTTGACTGGAGCTTTTCGGGTGCCATAAAAGATCCAAACCTCTTTGATATGATCAAGTATAGTTCTTATGATGCTTTTGCAGATGACTTAATTGCTCTTATGGAGGAGATGAAGTTAGAATCGTCCACATTTATCGGTCACTCAATGTCCGGTATTATTGGATGCGTTGCTTCCATTAAAAAACCTGAACTTTTCAAGAAGCTCATACTTGTTGGATCTTCACCCAGGTATATATATTGTATTAATTGGTGTTTTTTCTTCTTCTTTGTTTCTCCTAATTAATAATTAATAGTTTTACTATGTATATTGTGTCTCGAATTCTTGTTCGGATCCGATTTTTGACAAGATCTAAATTATCAAACAAAAAGAAAGATGACATTCAGTGGTTATATATATATATATATATATATATATATATATATTATGTACGTTATTATGTTGTGTTATTTAGGCTAGCTATGCATATGTTTTTGTGACTAGAATTTCTGTATCATATTATTTCTCAATTTTAGTTGCTTTAATTTTAAAGACATATTCACAACTTGTAATTTTGACACTTTGATATAGTACTAATATTTTTTGTCTTTAGCTCGTGATTTTTAATTTATATATGAACTTTTTCACATAAATTTTGTAGTTGTTGATTTTTGTGTGTGACATAGTTTGTTCTAACGACATGTATCTATATATGTTCTTTGTTAATAGCAAACTGTATATTTAGTGGATTTGAAGTTTGTCTTATAATTCTTGGACCAAATACATAAAATTATTTTTACACATAGAGAGTAGTTCATTAATTAATATATAATATATCCATGTGGCATGCATGTTATAGGTTCATAAATTGCGAGGGCTACGAAGGAGGGTTTGGTAGGCCAGACATTGACCAAATCTTAACCGGCATGGAATCCAATTATGAACAATGGGTTTCAAGTTTTGCGCCTCTTGCTGTGGATGCCAATGATCCCGACTCGGTCCAAATATTTGCAAAATGTTTGTTGAGAATGAAACAACAAGTTGCGCACTCTGTGGCCAAAACTGTGTTCCTGGGCGATGAACGCGACACACTTGGGAAGGTTACCACCCCATGTACCATCATCCAAAGCACAAATGACATCGTCGTCCCAAATTCAGTGGTAGAATTCATGAGAAATAAGATCAAGGGTAAATCCACAGTGGAGTTTGTGGAAGCCACCGGCCATTTTCCACACTTAACTGCTCATGTTCAGTTCAATGAGGTGCTTGGCAGAGTTTTAGAATTTTAATCTTTGGTTTTAACCAACAACCACCAGCTTAGTGTATTACCTGTTTCCCATTTTCTATCTAGTTGGGTTGGGTTGTAAGAGAATAATTAAGGTCAAGTAAAAGTTGTGCCTATGCATTTAGATGTAGTCAGTCACGCACGTATTTATGATCATCATTGGAATGTTTTTGTGGCTAGCTGTTGTTATATATTGTGGATTGTAGTGTGTTTTGACTTCGAATTATGTGGGTTTGGATGGTTTGTTGTTGCAAGTCGATGTACAATTTGTAGAATGAAATTACTTTTACTTCTCAAATTATTGTTGTTGTTTTACATTTAGTTCTCAATTTTTTATTTTTTTTTACGTATTTCGTCATCAGACTTTATTATTTTTGTAATCTTTGCTAAATCTTACACAAATAGAGCAATTGAATGATACTAAATATAAAAAAACAATAACTATAGATCGCAAAACCAAACCTGAACAACAACTTGAAATACATACTATATTTTGGGGACTTACATGAAAAAAATATATAGTTAGGAGTTAGGACGAGATATAATAGAAAAAATAGTTGATAGACAAAACATGAAAAACTCACAACGTATACGACTTATTTTAAAATGACTTAAAATTAAAATATAAGTTAATTTATAAGTTATTTTAATTATGACTTATAAGTAATTAAAAGCGTTCGATATCAATTCGACTTATAAGTCAAAAATTAAATTAAAACAAATTATGAAGGTGTTCAACTCATAATTAATAACTTATAAGTTAAATCAAATGTTAAGATTACTAAAAATTTTATTAATAAAAGAGGAACAAAATAAAAGATAGACAAAATCAAGTTATAAGTAAAAAACCAAATCATTGTGAAACAGAAAA
Organism: Panax japonicus; assembly: GCA_020205505.1. Classification (NCBI taxonomy): domain Eukaryota; kingdom Viridiplantae; phylum Streptophyta; class Magnoliopsida; order Apiales; family Araliaceae; genus Panax; species Panax japonicus. Next base: position 77,761,943 of record CM035114.1, on the reverse strand, counting down.
ATAGTCACAAATGACTTTAACCAACTTGAACATCCTCTAAATGTACAATTTAGGCCTTGAGGGGACTATTGATCCATCCATAATTTGTAAAACCCTCACTTTTCCTCATAAGTTTTTAATATGGTACACAATTTCAAAGAATGGTACCTCTAATTTATATAAAAAACAATAGTCTAAATAATTTTATTATATTCTAAATTTATATAAATATTTATTAAAAAATATCATATATTTTACAACAAAAAGAGTAATATTTCAAAAATTATAATTTAAATATAAAAAAAATGAAAATTTGATCCAATGACAATACATACACAAACATGTTAACACATTCTTAATACGTAATTAAAATAAAAATATTTTATTAAGATATGATCCTCGGCAGGATTAAATTTAGAGGTAGAATAAAGAATCCTCGTTTCGAACGTTTTATTTTATTCTTCCCTCCTACACACAATAATACGCATTCAATCTTTCAACTTCCCCATCCCAAACAACTCATCCCTATTTCCATAAAATTCTACATATTCCCACGCACTTTCGCCCATCAGTACAGTTCGATCGGCGAGTTACCTTCGCAATTTCCCTCCAGAAGATGTCGTGCTCCTCGGAAACAGTGCCTCCGGCGATCCACACCGTAACTATTTCGTATTCCGAGCTCAAAGTAAGTTTGATCTTATGACTTTTTTTTCTTTTTTCCCTGTTTGATTGTCGAGAGAATTATAGGGATAAGGAATTGAAAACTTGCTAGCTTTGATTGGTTAGAGTTAGAACGTTGTTTTCCTTATATTTTCCCTCGGGTTTTTCAGCAATCAAATGAAGCTATCTTTGTCAGATGTTTTGTAATTTTATAATTCTGAGCTGTTATATTGTGTTCTGTAGTCTTGTATTTGAACCTGGATTGTTATTATTATACTCCCTCCATTTTGACTTTTTATGTCAATTTGCGAAAGTCAAATTCAAAACCGATATAAAATTATTATATATTTTTTTTACAGTAAACAACTATAACTATCTTAAACTAAATAAAAGTACTACTAGTCACTATGTTTCTTGCTGTCCAAACTTAAAATGAATTCTAGTATTTGTGTAAAATATCTGTCATTGTCCACGAGCTTAATACTTTACATCAGAAGCTTGCATTCCTAGAGCTCCCTTTTTGTTTATATGGAAATGTTGTATCGACCTTACCTGTGTGCATATTCTACTGAGTAGTGGCTTTCTTATACTTGTTTCTTTTGGAATTTATTGAAATAGGAGAAGAATGTGGACTTGTCTCCGAAAATCGAAGAAGGATTTGGGCCAAACGGATTGGGCATTTTGTTGATATCAGACGTATGAAATTATAATAACAGTTCCTCATATTCCAGTTGTCTTTACTTGTTGGTTGTACATTGAACCTTAAAATGTTGGTTGAGTATGTACACTTTGTGCTGTTGTTTGGTCTACCACTTAACTATTCACTTGTGGTTGCCTAATTGAGTTTGACTCTATTTCATTCTAGGTTCCTGGGTATTCTTTGTTGCGTCAAAATCTTCTGCATCTTTCAACTAGGTATAAGAACTCAAATAGATTCTATATTTAGTTTGAATCCGTATTTCTCTACAAACTTTAAGTTAAGGGTTCAAATATCTTTTATCACAATGCCACATGGTTAATCTCTCTTCAATCAGATTAGCTAACCTTTCTGAAGAGGTGAAGAAGGAACTAGAAGATCCTCATAGCAGGTAATAATTTGTTACTTGATTCAAATGTACTCGTCCTCACAACCATTGTGAATGAATGTTTTTCTCAAATCTAGTGTTCATAATATTGTTAGGTACCTAAGTATATGTTGATATCGACTATTATCTTTGTACTATGCTTTAGTAATTTGTTGCAAGTTTATAAGCCTTACCAAATTCTGTAACAATGTTTTTACTCCGATTCGATATTAGTTTTTTTGTTCTTTGTTTGGCAAAGTTGTCAATTTTTTTGGGATAATGTATAGGTACAACTTTGGATGGAGTCATGGGAAAGAAAAGCTTGAATCTGGAAAACCCGGTACTTCTCTAAACAATTGGTAAATTTATCCCAATATAGTTTCCAGTCTTTGAGTAATATCTAAATGCATGATGTTACTTTTATTCAAAGTAGATAGGTAGTCTGCTGCATACTGAGAATATTAGAAGGTACTCTCCTCATAGCACTAAATGATGATCGATAAATTTGTTTCTAGAATAATTCATGTTAATTGACCTTCTGCATCTTTTATTTCTTGGTAAGTTACGCTTTCTATATTTTGTCAAAAATAAAACAAGAAAACAATGATTTTTCTTCTGTCGTGTCGTTACATAGTAGATTACCTATTGCTGCTTGTTTGTATGTGTACTCACACATATACACATTAATAGGTTTTATTATTAGGGTTTAGATTAATCTTTAATTATCTGCCAAGTTCAGTTTATTCTTAAATTTTATCTCTTATTTTACCTGTTGAGTTTTCTTCTCTTCTTCTACTTTTATTTATTTATTTTTTTATTTATTTGCAGATATGTTGAAAAGCTCCTTTTATGCAAATCCAATATTAGATGTACCTACATCTGAGGAATCTTTTATTCATAGGTAAAATTGGCTAAACGGCATTTTTGAGTAATCCTTTTCTTCTTTTCTTTTCTTACAAAACAATAATTTATGTTCTCTGGTTGGCTGAGCCATTACTTAATATTTCTCAATAAATTGGAAGATTGGTATCTGGAATATATTAAAATGATAGTCAGCTGTAGGGAATCACCTGCTAAAGTAGTTTCTATCCATCAACTATGTGATATATTCATTTTACAAATTACTCAGTTTTGACATACATGCACATAAACATTCTTGCAAGTTGCACCATCAGATTTTGTGTACATGAGGATGATTATAGGTATTTTCTAATTTTTCATGATACTGTTCTACAGGTACCCATCATATTGTGCACCAAATATATGGCCTCATACTGCTCTTCCAGAACTTGAAATGGGTATGTTAGTATATGCCTATGTATTAATAGCGAACTATTATGGTAATAACTCCAAAATGAATACGTTACCTGGATTTCTGACATTAGTAATGATATACAGATTACTTTTGAGATCCAGAGTGTGAAAGCATATTCATAACTCTCATAAACCCAACCCCCACCCCCAACCCCCAACCCCAACCCCAACCCCAACCCCAACCCCAACCCCAACCCCAACCCCAACCCATAAAAGTGAAAAAACAAAAATAAAAACAAACAGAGAGAGAGAGAGTGATGTTCCTGTCATAATGTCAGACATGTAAATTGTCCTATTAGATTATGTGTTCTTGCTACTCTTAAGTTCTGCCAAATAAATCTAATGTATTTTCTGCTGAAGTAGACTCAAATTACTAATAAATAGTGAGTTGCATCATGCTGGCAGGTACTCTCTTGTATGATTATATCCAAATAAATCACAAAACAACGTTTTAGTTGGTGCTAGCTTTTCTGTTTTGGGTAAAATGCAAATTACTACATGTTTATATCCAAAATTCTACTTGACCTCCATGTGGTCCTAAAAGCTAGAAATTACCACCTTTGGCTTTGAGCCAAGTGTTATAGCCGCCCAATCAATGATATATGGCAAACAAACACTCAATTTTACTGCGTGTTACTGTTACTTAACTCAGACTCATATGTGGCTTTTTGTAGCTTTTATGCTTACAGGTGGTTAAGAGGAAACCACAGTGAAAATTTACATTTTACTCTACTGTTTCTTGTTTAACTTGTTTGCAAACTTTACCGCTAGGAATTAGGTATTCTTCATTATCCCAGCGAACTGTTGTATCCTGCACAGGATACTTCAATTCTTGGAGATTGTTTCGGATTCTTTCTTCGTTTTTGGAAGGAGATAGGAGGGAGCGCCCTTTTCCCTAAGAAATATGCAGCTTCACCTTCAAGCCCTAATGTGTTTTGAATTATCTATGATTATTCTTGATATTGTTTACGACTTCATGTTTATAGAAACTTGTTTGTTGGATGTTTGTTATTTACTCTTGTAATATCAATTTTGCTGAATGTTTTATCAGATATATCATATATGTAATTATACACATAAAATATAGACATATTTAATAACAAAATATGCTTTGAATCCCCCCGCACCCAAATACCCACCTTTTAAGATTTGGCAAATCGTTGTATACTCGTATGATGCACCTATCTCCGCACCTGTATACATATACTTCATAGCTCATATACCGCATATGTAATGCTCTTTAGTCAGTAATTATAGCCTGAAGTAGCTAACCATTATTTGACATGGTATCTTTTGTTTCTATTGATTTTTGTGATTTTCTTTCTTTCTTTCTTTCTTTTACTTTGAAATCGATGGTACTGAGCATTTAGTTTTTGTATGTAGCTTTCAAAGCTCTTGGAAAGCTGATTCTGGATGTTGGCTTGATGGTAGCTTATCATTGCGACAGATATGGTAAACCCTCAAAGAAGAAATAAAATTTTGATTTGCTGATCTTTTAGTGAAGTTTTAATAACTGCAGAAGTTTGATGGGAAAGTGTGCAATCATATGTATGTATGTGGAACCAGGAAGGTTTCTAGGCAAAGGAAGTGGTTTCTATATCAAAAGTTTTATGTAGTTGATCTTTTCCTATCTAACATGCACTATCTGTCACATTTTCTCGTTTGCTTTTTTGACTCATACTTAACAATTATCATCAATAAAGCTGCTCTCGAATCTCATATTTGGAAATTTGAAGGGTCTTTTAACCCTGTAAAGGCTATTATATGATCTACATGTCAACAAAAATACTTTGTAGTTTGATTGTAAAATATTTTGTTTGCATTATGATATTCTCTAATAATTGTTTTTTCCCCCTTTTATGTTTGGAAATGATTGGAGTTTATATAAAATCTTCCCATTTTCAAAGTTATTATTTCCTTGTGAAGTCAATTTAATTTTGCACCAGTTGTATTTGCACATTGAATTCTTTGATTTGGTGATGCAGACGATAGAGTCTTGAACATTTTAGTTCAGATATTATTAGAAGAACAGAAAAGAATCCAGAAGCAAAGGAAGTTATCCGGATATTTTTGGATGAAGCTAGAGATACATGATACATCATACAATCACTTAGGTTTCTAGGATTATGACTGTTCTTAAAGAGGAATTACTGCAAAATGCAACATGTCATATCTATTGCTAATAAACGTTTTTCTTTTCGGATTAGTATATTTTTTATTTATAAATATTTTGAGTTGTACAAAATTAAGGAAAATAAACATTTATTAGTGGCTTTAAGTAATCATTTGAATGAATACCTCGTCAGGTCTAATGTAAAACTTTATTTTGGCAATTCGGGAAAGGCTTATATCCCAAGTTTGTTAATGAATCATTGGTATTTAGTACTCTTTATTTTGGACTAGTTTACATGACACACACTAGGTGTGTGTTAAAAGAGGGAAAGTGGAATACTAAACAATAGGAGATGAGATATAATGGGAGAGAAAAAGGAAAAAGTGAATAAAGAAAGCTTAAAGGGTAAATAGGAAAGTCAAAAATCTTCACTTTTTTGCTTACAACAAAAAAAAGGCCATTCTTTCCTCCCGCTTTATAATATAGATAGGGGAAATGTGTTTATATTAGCGTATTTGACTAAAGAGAAAGAAAGTGTTATTAAGATGGATGATAGGCACATTCTGGTGTTTGTCCTATATGCAGGAGCTGGTAGTAAGAAATCTAACTTTTTGGTACTGGCATGACTACGCCTGTTCCGTTTTATATAGAATAGAACAAATTCCAGTGTGGAAAATGTATTGGAGTCTTAGAGAAAATCCAGAAAAAAATGTCCTATTCTTTCTTTGTGGACCACTTTGGATTGTTGTTAGTCCAAGCATCAAATTGTTAGAATTTCAGGTAGATTTGGAGGAGCCTTATTTAATAAGATGGCTAGTAAACGGGAAAGAGATGTGTGTGCATTTTCTATTTCCTGATTTTACCTTTCTTTTTCTTTTAAAAAAGTTATGTTTGCAACCTAAAATGTAGGTGGTTAAAAATTCGGGAGGAATCATAGGTATTGAAAGAGGTATATCCTGATGAATAGCTATAGATTTTGAATTTAATGAGTTTTGAGTAGTTATTGCGTGAAGACCTTCTTGTTCAACTAATTAAAAAGTGTAAATGGCTTAAAAAAAGTAGGATTACACCAAACCCGTGGCCCTGCTTAGTTGATAGTAATAAGATAAATTATGGGGTACTTAATTGGGTTCTTCAATTGTTGAAATTCTTAGCTCCAAAGTTTTTATGCCTTTCGGATTTTTTTGGGGACTCATTCAGAAGAAAACTGTTGTTTGGTGAATAGCTCTTAACTTATTGTATTCCATTTTCCTTTGTGTTCCATATTGGGATAGGGTTTGAGGAAAATAGGCCACTGGTGATCTATCATAGCTTTAAACTATGATATATGTTATTAATTTTTTTCCCCAGTAATGTCACATTTATAATATGACAAGTATACCTCAACTGATATTAGAAACTGACAAACACCTGGCTTTCTGAAAAACAAGATTGCATTAAAAACTTTAAAATAAATTTACAGCTGAGCTGTTAGATGTATTTGAAAATTATTGGATCTGGAGCAGGACACAATTGCGATCCCAAATATTAGGCCATCTTGGGCTTCATTTTACAATCAGCACGGAAGGATGTTAATGAGTTGTTGGATTTGGCTGAACTTTTCAAACTGTTTTTGTTGCTTTGGTTCTTTGATTTTGTGGTACCTATTTTGGTAACTAGAAACATGTTCGTATTAATTGTTTTGCTTTGTTGGTTAACTCTGATCCATTTAGTTCTTTTATGCTCATGAGCAGTATCCAAAGAGATGATGCTGTGTGCCGATGAAGGGCTGGAACAAATACTTCTTCGCTCTCGTTGTCATAAAGGTCGTTTGCTTTATTATTTCCCTGCCAAGCGGAGGTAATCTATTTTGTCTTTTGATAAGGTTTTCCATGGCTGAATTATGTTAAGCTTGTGGTATTCCAATCCTTGTTCAGGCCATCGTGATCTTCCAGATTTTTTTTGTGTTTTGATCAGTTTGGTGTATAAATATTTCCATTTGCTCATTGAGATGAGATCAACTGATTCTTTGATTAAAATTTTCTCATTAAGTCACAAACATATTGGTTGTTGTTTAACTTTAGTCCATTATTATTCTTATCAAGAGAGTCACTTTACAAAGTGATTGTCTTCTCAATTCCCCCAGTCTTTCATAGGTTAGTAAAAAATTCACTTTTGTTCTGTTTGATTTATACATATTCCATTTGCTTAGTGAGATGAGATCAACTGATTTTTTTGCTTAAAATTTTCTCAACAAGTTACCATCAAATTGGTTGTCGTTATGCACACTGCTCATTATTATTCTTAGCAAGTAAATCACTTTACAAGTTTTTTAGATTGTCTTCTCAAATCCCCACAATCTTTCATGGGTTCATAAAAATTCATTTTGTGAGCTGTCGAACTTACAAACAAGTCGCATGGAAAAATGGTAGAAGAGCCTAGAGCAATACACTTTTTGGAACCAAACCAGGCCATCAGATGGAATTTCGTACTTGATGAAACTTTCTTATTCACATCCCCATAAAATATACTCCCTCCGTCCCATGACATTTTAGATGATTTCATTTTTCCCAAATTATTTGTCATTTTATATAATCTAAGAGAATTAACTACAATCTTTCCAAAATTACCCCTCATGGGCAAAATTTTACGGATGAGAGAGAGTATGAGATAAGTATGGGAATTAAGGGAATTTAAGGGTATTATAGACAATTCATATTATATTTAATGCTATACAATCATTTTCTTAATTCTTGTGCACAATTCTAAAATGTCATATATTATGGGATGGAGGGAGTAGACTTTAGTTTGATGATATATTTTCTCATATTAGAAGAGATTGAAGATCCACTTCGTAGTTCGTAATGTGGCACAAGATCTTCCTGCAAGGTGAAATCTATTAAGCTAATGAACTACCTTAGTAGGAAGGCATATTAAAGGTACATTATCTAGGTGGATTCCTGTCGAATGGTTGGACTACGTATAGACCTAACATTTATACAAAGCAGTTTCCCTGCATTAGCTCCTGCAACCTCAGGATTTTTAGCCCAGTATTTTATTCGCAGCACCAGGCAATGACCTGCAAAGCATTGTTGTCAAAAGATATTCCATATTTGGTAGTAAATTCTTGAGGTAGGGGTCTTATTACCATAAGCATTCAAGAGCTTTGAATGCTCCAAAGGTAACAAAAAACATATTGAGGTCCATAATGGTGTTATCAGGATCGGCCCACTCAATGACCAAGGAGAAGCTTGCCATAGTACTCTTATTTTTTATATATCATGAGAAGTTTACTTGCACTTATATAGATGGCAATGGTTCTCTTGAACATCACCTACTGAAAAATACCTCGGTATCTTTTCAGACACTTTGATGAAGAATATTTCAAGGTTTTGCACTTCAGTTAAGAATTAGGTGTATTTGCTGTGATTCAAGTTAGGTTGGTTGACAATGTTTTGAGCAGTGGTTACTGGAGAGTAACATGGATTCTATGATGACTTTAATGATTTAAAACTTGACTAAAGGAAGACTAAGCACAATTATAAACTTGACTCTTTTTAATTAGTATAGGTCTAAGAAGATGTTTCTGCATGAAATTAGTCCCAAATTATAAATATAGCAATCTTGATAAAGGTTATAATTGGCACCTGGATCCACAGAAGCATCCATTAATCAGCAAAAAAAAAATACTTTCTTGCAGTAACTTAAACCAAGAAGATGACTCCATGTCATCTTGGTGCGGATGGCATACTGATCATGGGTCCCTCACTGGTGAGCAATTTTTCAGTCAACCTATTTCTTTTTAAAGCTATGGCAATGTATAGCATTTCATTTCCACTGTACAACTGCAGATGAATTGTTTTAAGCTGGCTCACTTACGTGTTTCCTCTTCATATTATGCCTTTTTGCTTCCTGTAATTAATAAGCACATGTGAAATAGGGTTCAGTGACCACTTTATATGGCATTCTTGATGATTTGTTTCTATGTGTACTTTATACACCTATGTGACATTTTATCTTCATTAATATGTTTATTTGTGCGGTACTATCTGGTGATCCTGTAAAACAGAAGGGGAAATCTAAATTTAAAATGACATTAAAATGAATGGAAGTAGAAGAGACGATAGCAAATAAAGGAAATAGTTACTTAGATCTTCTCAAGCCTTCCATTGGATTTGGGAATTCAAATTAAAACTTCCTTTGCTTGACACTGGGGCCAAGTGAATGAACATGTATAATACTAGGTTTCCTAAAACAATGCTCTTTTTTTTAGTGTGGAAATTGAGAACTATACCTATTATATGCTGGACAGATGAAGAAAAATAAGACTTAATTTCTTTACCGAGAAACATGCCTTACATGACAATAGGGTTGATGAGTTTAAATTCTAGTTTCATTGCACAAATAGATGACAGAACTCAGATTCTGTTCCAGCAAATTGCAAATATGTTCTGTACTTTTCCCTCCAGTAAATGAGTACCTGACAATTTCCAAATAATTTACGTTTGTATTTGCCTTCCATTTATTAACTTTTATTAGCTTGATAAACTTTTCTATTTTCTTTATTTGATATTGCTAAAGTGAATTGTTTCTCATCGTGTGTCTAATTTCTTCTTGAATCCAACATGTAGGTCTTACATGTGGCATGTTTATGAGAGATGCTGTAGAAATTCCTTGCCCTGATAGCGCTGCCGGGCTTTATATAAAAACAAGAAATGGTCAAATAGTCAAAGTATACATTCTTGTCCTTGCATTTGCACAAACTTGCTGGCAATTTATACTCCCTCCTTTCCAAAATTAGAGATACATTTTTCTTTTTTGTCTATTTCAAAATTAGAGACATTTCTACTTTTGGTCTATAAAGTGGCTTGAAGTTCCTAATACGCCGTTACTTTTATTTTTGGTTGATTGGTACTGAATACCGATGCTACTACTACTATTTCATTTTTATCTAATGTTAGGGATATGTTTGAAAAAATAAAGTTTTCTATAAAAGTTATCATTTTACAAATGTATCTCTAAATTTTTGGAACGTATGGAGTTCATCTTAATGAATTGAATTTTCAGAATTGCTTGTTTTAAGGTTTTCTATTCATGATATAATTTGATTTCTAGGATTGTTGACTTTCCTTTAGTCAACATTTTCTATGCAACAATTTTGCAGGATGTTCTCACCTTCGGTTGGAGACATTGGGGAATATTTGTTTTCCTTTTCGGCTTTTCTTCGTGTGAAAGTTCTGAATAAATTGGACTAAAATTAAGTAATTAGTTTCTCTGTAGACAGTTTACATATAAACTAAACAGGGAAAATGTTGAGTGGAATTTGAAAGCTTTTCTGCATTGAGTTGTCCATACTTCAGTTTTGCTAGGCCAGCTATATTAAAGTATTTGCAGAAAATCTGGAATCGGATGTAAATATGTAATTCTGAAGCTAGCTAGTGCTTAATAGTAAACCTTTTTGACGGAATAGTTAGTATCAAATACCTTTCTTTTTTTATCCCTATGATTACGAATGATTTGGAATGTATTCCTTCCATATTTCCATTTATCAAAAAATAAGAATAAAAAAATGTATTACATATTTCCAAGGCTGGGTTCATATGGTATAGCTCTTAATTCTTATGCTTTATGATATATATAGTAAGTATAACTACTTGGACTATTCTTGCATCAGGTGATTTATGGAGAAGATGAAATAGCATACCAAATTGGTGAAACAACTGAAATACTGTCAAGAGGTCATCTTTGTGCAACACCACACTGTGTTCGGGTACTTTCTGTAATCACCAGCTTACCTATTTGCAGGACACGAGATTGATTTTTGAGCATAGCGTGGTTGCATGGTTTGGCAACATTTCTGCACTTTTCTTTTTGCAAAATGCTGCATTGGATTTTTACCTTCCCCTCATAATCTCTAGAGTTCTATTTGTTGCATTGTGTTCCTATTACTCCCATTTATGATCAAGCTTGTAGAAGTTTTCTTTCTTGTTTTGCTCTATTAGATTGTGTTCCTTACATCTTGAACTTAAACCCATAAATCTTAATCATTATATGTATTATATATTCAGTGGTTACTGGAATATCAATTTAGATCTGTATTAAATCGCATATTATGGTGGTCATAGTTAGATAACTTAGGGTAATGTGTTTTAGCAGTAAGATATGTCCATGGGTTATGTTATGCAAATATTATTATTCCTTAACAAGCAATGGATTTTCCCCCGTTGTGTTTCTCAAACAATTCAAGTTGATTCCTTCGTCGTCTTTCTGTGCACTTCTTACGGATCTATTAATCGTATATTTAATCCTCTCATATTTCCTCTATATTGCCTTTTAGGCACCAAAGGGGGAGGAGGCTTTTGCACTTGAACGCTCAACATTTGCACTATTCATGCAGCCTGACTGGTATATTTATTTTTGACTGTAGAACTATATATATGCACTTGGCTGTTTTGCTGTTTCATTTATCTCATGAGAATGTTTTCATGAGAATTAATTCTGGCTTGTCTGATCATCCCTTAAATCCAAGTATGTCTCAATGAAATCTTACATACACATACATACACACACATACATAAAAACACGTCAGTCAACTAATGAGGCGCCTAGTGAGGGTGAGAGGAGGTAGGTAGTTTGGGAAGGAGACAGAAGGAACACATGCATGTGGTTTATGTTTCTATAGGATATGTTAAACCTCCCACCATAATTACAAAAGAAAAAAAGAAAGGGAGAGAGAGGAATTTGGCAATTGTCTTGTTTCTCTACTTTTAGTAGCCCTTGCTGTATCATCAATTACTCTATTAAAAAAGGTTTGGGATAGGAAGGGAATTGAGTAGCAGTTAGCACCTTATTGGGGAGTGTGATAGGTCTGACGGAGGAATTTAATGGACAAACTACATTCTTCTACATATGGATTTGCTTGCATACATTCTTCTATCAATATCGTGGAGGTTTAAAAAGTTAAACCGCTAGAAATCAGAGCAAGTGCTGCAGCTGTGGGGAAGGGAGGAAGATGGAGTTGGGATTTCACGGGCGATGGGAAGCATGTCAAGAAAGTGCATAGAGACACTGAATCTGGACAAGAAAAGCAAGTTAGAAATAAAGTAAAAATGTTATAGAATTACTTTCATTTATGAATATTATAGTAGACATCAAAACATTAAAGATTGTTTAATGTAGATATACAACATTAGTAAGCGGTACTTAACTGTTTGGGTGTCTTGGTCTGCGGAGGGTCCCTATGACTCACCCGCTTAGTGTAGCTGCTGTGATTATCTTGTTCAAACTTTCTTGTTTTTTTTTTAAATTTGTTTCCCACTTTGATCCAGTTCTTTCATGATAATTTTTTTGTAATAAATCTTGGTTTTGCTAATAAATGATTTTAATCTGATGAGATGGTATTGTCAAAGATGGCATTTCTTTTCATATCTGGGGCAAAAATAATCAACCAAAAAATTAAAGAGGGCATTTCTTTTCATGCTTTGTTTATTTACTTTAGTTGTGTGAAAAGGAAGAACATTGCTTGTACAACACCAACATTATTTCTTATAATCCTTCATTTACTAAAACAGACTTTTCAAACTGGAAACTTACCAAGACAAATGAAATTTTTTGATTACTTTTAGGGATTCCATTCAATTTTGTTCCCATAAGTTACTTTGTGGATTGAGCTAGCTAGACTGAACTTTCTTTTTCAATTTTGGTGAAGATGGGGTGTTTGTTTCATTTCCTGTTTATTCATGATGTCCAGGGATGAAAAGCTTAATTTTCCAGAAGTGGTGCATATTCATCAAGAGGTACGTGTTCAAATGTTTTTACTCTATCAGAACACTATGCACTTTAGGACTTGAAATAGTGTGTTTAGCAGACCAATATGGAGAGGAAATGTTGGCTCCAAATCCCTGGTTTGACATGTTTTAAACATAAATGTCTCTTGCATTTTTTCCGACTTCTCCTTCACTATCATAAAGCTCAACTTAACTCTGTCTAAACCCTGGCAAATCATATCATAAGTCATACAAACATTAGAACAGATAAAAAAAAAGTATACAACTCATTTGGACACTGATTAAAACTATACTCGGTAAACTTGAAAAACTGTTATAAGTTTTGCTTTTCAATCATGGTTATGTAGAATCATATTATAACTAGTTTCAAGTTCTACCGTAGTTGGAGTTAAATCTTGGTGGCACATTTTTCTTGTCTTATTCTACAGCTGATCTCATCTGGTGGATCTCTTACATTTGGAGAGTACACTGAGAAGCTCCTCGACAAGTATTACCACCTTAAAACAACGTAATCTCTAGTTGTACTTTACACACAACTAAAGAAAATAATCCGCTACTCATTTTTTCAAATATTATTCATGTAAAAATATCAATAATTACACGCGGAAATATTAATTCCTTGAATGGAAATCAGTATAATGATTAATATACACCACCATGTATATAACTTGGCAATTTATTACTTTGTTTTACGTGGGACAATTATTATTCTCGAGTCATAGCTAGATGGTGTTGTGTTGACAAGAACAAGATGCCATCTAGAAGCAACTAATGGGTTGGTTGTTGAATCTTTCGTGCCGTGCGGATCTTTGAGAATTTCTTTATCAAACTAAAAGTTTGTCATGCCACAATTCACAACAACATTCAAAATATAATAAACTACTGCAGCATCAGCATGCATGAAATAAGTGGAGTGGACTGGACTGGATTCTTTTTCTACAGAATGTTTTATTATATTCTTATACTACTAGTAATTGTTCGTGTTTGTGCCTGTGCATGAAGGCACAACGGCTGGGCGGGATTATTCTCCACCTCACAAAAGATATGGATTAACTTAGCATAATCGTGTTTATCCGTGGAAATAAAGTGCTGGTAGTTATGTAATGCTGGCATAATAATAAATTTATGATGATATATTTGAAGTTATTAGATTGTTTTGTATTATTATTAATTAAAAATATATTAGATAATTTTTTATAAACACAATTCTTTTTTAGGAAGAGGGATTAACGTCAACAATACATACACGGCTACTACACTGAAAAGACATGATATCAGGTTAACATGGCCCTGCCTTACCCCACCCTGCCTTGCCTCTTCATATCAGTGTCAGCTTGTGAAAGCAACCGTGAAGCCTAAGTTATATTGTATAATTTATTAGTATTTTATCTAAATAAATTATATGTTATTATATTGTTCTTTTCATACTTATCAAACGAAGCCATAAACAATGAGACAACAATAATTGAATATTTTAAATATAGAGATCTCAAGTGAATCTAAACAGAATTAAACATAATAATAGTGATAATGACTTGATCATGAGATGAAATAGAATCCCATGACAATTAAAACGGTAAATAATAATCAAAAAATTCGTATTCGTTCGCATTCATATTATTAATAAGTCTGATCCGCACTATGAAAATACTATTGTTGATGAAGGACGTGGACCCAGGACGTTATTAATTCCCGTGTCCCTCGATAAGTTTGTTGGCGAGATTAACTGAACTGGGAAGGGGTGCCAGCAGCAGTAGTCAAACGTAAGTAGGACTACTACTATTCTATTTTAAAACATGGAGATTGGTCAACAAATAAATAAATTATGAGGTGGCATAAACAAACTTTGAAAAACAGGCTAGTGGGGCCCTATGCAGTATCCTATCTTTCCACGGCTGCTCTCCTTCTTTGGTCTTTCGTCTTATCACGTCTATTTATTTTGGCACTTTACTATACTCGTTTCCAGAACTGTCGGCTTGTTAGGCTATTTATTCATAATTATTTATATTTTAAATTGAGTTCGAATTAAATTTTTAATTAAATAAATACGAATTATTTATGAAAGACATATAAATTCCTTTTTTTTATTTGTGCAAAAGAAATTACATTAAACAAGTATTAAAAGTTGATCGGTAACAATCTTGCGGTCATCCACATATAATTTTATTAAACTTATCCAACGTATGTAATTAATAGATAACATGGTTCACTTTAAATACGTACAAAGACATGGACGCCACACCTCATCTGTTTTCAATATATTATCAAATTTTCCTCGGTAAAACAGAAGATGGTGATGTGAATTTTTAAGGCGTTGATAATGTTCTGAATTAGGATCAAAAGAAGAGTATGCCCAGGATAATACCCTAGGTATCAACTTCTGGGACATAGGCTTAGGTAGGGGTGGGCAAATTTTTCGGTTTTTTCGGTTTTTGGACGAACCGGATCGGTCCGAATCGGCCGGTTCGGTATAAATATAAACCCGATTACTATTCACTCTAGTATTGTGCATTCGGGTATTTGGGTACAATATTATTCCATGAGGAGATGTGCTAATTTTTCAGACCGTTGGTTGAAGTTATATTAGTGAATCAATATGGACCGCTGGTGGAAAGTTATAATAGTGAATCAATATGGATCGCAGGTTTAAAGTTTTAATAGTAAATCAGTATGGACCGTTGCTTTAAGTTTTAATAGTAAATCAATCTGGACCGTCCGTTTAAAAGTAAATCAATCTGGACCGTTCAGGAATTAGTTACTATTCAATCCATTCTTCTATAAATAGAAGCTCATTCCTTCATTATTTCTTACGAATTCACTAAAACTCTAGATAGAGAAATTAATGAGAGAAAGAAGAAGAGTATTCTGCTACTTCACTACTTCGATATCCAGTGTCTTTTACGGTAAGGGGTGTTATTCTTTCTTATTCATGAAGAGAACTTCTGTTATTTCATTCTTTATTATTCTGTTGAATAACTTGTACGCGGCATACCCTATACATAACCTGTATACGCGGCATACCCTATACTTGGTGAAATCCTTATGTTATTGTCATTCTTATTTATTCTGTTAGAATAACCTATATACACGGCATACCCTATACTTGGTGAAATCCTTATATTATTCCGTCTTTATTATTCTGTTGGAATAACCTGTATACGCGGCATACCCTATACATAACCTGTATACGCGGCATACCCTATACTTGGGGAAATCCTTATGTTATTCCATTATTTATTATTCTGTTGGAATATCCAATCTATGCGTTTTACGCCGGACCTGATTCTGTCTTTATTATTCTGTTAGAATAACTTGTCTATGCGAAGTACCACATGCATGGTGAAATCCTTATGTTATTTCATTCTTTATTATTCTGTTGGAATATCCTGTCTGTGCGTTTTACGCCGGACCTAGTTCCGTATTTATTATTCTGTTGGAATAACCTGCATGTGCTATCTATCACATGCCTGGTGATTTCTTTTGTTATTTCATTCTTTATTATACTCAGTTGGTTAATGTTTTGACTTCTATACTCCATGAAATTAGTGGAATATCCTTGATATTTGCGCTTCATCCAGTATCTTTTCATGAAAATATTCTTCTGAGCATTCTTGAATTTTATTCTACAAAGAAGTATCATGTTGACAATTTGGACGTTATTAGTTCCTAGATAAATTAATTCGTGAACTTGTTTTATTGAATTCTTATATCATTGTCATCATCCTCATGTTTATATTTTTTTTGAAAGTCATCTGTGGCCTGTAGTGTATAGATGGACTTGGTATGATTATGACCAGGGATTATTCGGTATAATCATGACCGTAATGTTACAAATAATGTGGTAAAAGTCCTCATTGGCCCGTAGTGCATTGATGGACAGTTGTTGGCATGATCATGACCATTGATGAATACACGAATATCCTTGGCCCGTAGTGCATGGATAATTTGTGGTCGTGACCCTAATGAATATCCTTGGCCGTAGTGCAGGGATGATGTGGATTATTTATTAAGCTGAGTCTCAACGATAAAAGTGATGAAAAACTTTTTAAATCATAAAAAAATAGTAGATTTTATTCTCTACTTGACTCTTTTAATGGATTGCTTATTTCGCTGCAGTTAAACTTGTTGTCTATTGTATTTTATCAGTTTAACATTGTTGAAGGCTAATGATAATTTATCCTGCATTATTTTATTCATAATATTTCTTACTGGGCTAGTTGAGCTCACCCTTTCTTTCACTGTTCTCTTCATGAAATGAGAACGTAGCAGGGACTAGTCGGGGGACGGAGTGATGGTCTAGATGATAGCATTAGTAGTCCCCATTATTCTATGAAATAGTGTGATAATAATTATAATGAGAACTTATTCTGAGAGTGGATATTGTCTAGAAGACAATATTTGTATTAAAACTCACAGCTCTTGTTGTATATTTAAGATTGTATTTGTATTTTGTACCATGTATTTGGCGACTCAAGATGGATGATGTATACCTATTTTGGGGGCGTCACAGCTGCCCCCAAGCATATGTAACTAAGTCTTTAAGCTTGGTTGGAAACAAAATAGCGCCACACAAGTACAACAGTTATGCCTTAGTGTGTTTTACGACATCATCTGGAGTAGCATCACCAAGTAATTGACCATATCTCTGTCTTAACCAGGGCAAACTTATGCCCCCTTTTATATCATTGTTCCCACTCATCTACTACGACTTGTTGCCCAAAAACCCTTATAAAATAGGTTTTGGGATTTTCTAATTCTCCGCAAGTCAAAGCTTTTCCTAATACGGGCAACCCAAATAAAAATCCCACGTCCTCTAAAGAAATGATAATCTCTCCACAATTTAAGTGAAACGTATTTGTTTCAATTCTCCAACGTTTAACTAGAACAGATACAAGAGATGCATCAATCTTTGACACTATAGCTTGATGACAAAATATACCAAAACCTACTTGTTCCAGCAAATATTCTTGTTGTTCAGTCAAGTTCCATTAAGTTAATTTTGCAGACATTTGACAAATTTCTAACACACCCCTATCCTATACGTCCAACAACATGAAAACATAAATCGTCACAACATGAATGTTTCTAACAAATATTTAACAAAATGAAAGTTGTTATACATTAATAAACTTATAATATTTTGTCATAAGTCTGACGATACATGATTTTCTAGGTCCCATAACACAATAGGATTAACAGGTCAGGGATTAATATCTATATGTTTACTACACATTCATCAAAATGTCGAGTATTAAATAATATATAAAAATTCCCATCAAAAATGGATATGAGCAAAATGAAAAAATATAACCAAGCAGTGAGAATACAATGGCATTGAAGTGGCTGAAACAATTACACATTCTATGGTTTGAGCCTCAAAACAGTGAGAATACAAGGGTTGTGTATGAAAAAGCTGTCAATGCTTGTATACAAGGGCTCAGCCAATTTTTGGAGTATCATAGGCATATTACAAAAAAATACTCTTGGTGTATCTCCTATACATATACACAATTCAAAACTAGGAACTTCAGAAATGTATCATCCTAGCACTAATTGATCAGCTAAAAAAATAAAACAAACTAGTGGTTACTAACTACTATGAACTTCCAGCTGAACTTCAACACCATTAAACTTTCAAAGATCAAAACAACACAAAATGAAGAAATTGTATTCAAGAAATATACAAAACAAAAATACCTGGTCAATTGGTCAGAAATCGTAGCAGGGTTTTAGGGGATTTGACAGATGAATCGCACGAAAAAGAAGAGAGGCTCGCAATCTGAATAAAATCGCAGCAGGGTTTGATTTTAAGGGTTTGCTTGAAATCGAAATCGCAAGCAGGGTTTAGGGTTCGAAATCGCAGCAGTTTGTAGGTTTAGGAACTGAAATCGCATTAGTCGCAGGGGGGACAACAGTCGCAGGGCAAGTCGTAGGGGGTAGCGGATCTGAAATTGCTGCTCATTCTCATGAATCAAGCAAGGCTTTGAAGAATCGCAGTTGAAATGGGTTTGAAGAAATGCAGGGATGACAGCCGCAGGGGGGCAATCGTAGGAATTTGAAGGCTTTGAAGAATAACAGTAACGTACGAGCAAGAATTAGTTTGAAGAATAGCAGTTGAAATGGGTTTGAAGAATGGCAGGGATGAAATGGGTTTGAATTGCAATATTAGATACCCATATGCTAGTTCAACTAGCGTAAATCAAGGCAATTTTGTCTGCATATTTCTTTAAACACGTACGCTAGTTCGTCTAGTGTAAGGGTATTTTCATTTTTTAATCTAAGCGCTTGATTTATGGAATGGACGGGTATAATGATATTTGTCCAATTTACATCCATAAGCAAATACTTGCTACGGATCATATCCCTATATATATATATATATATATATATATATATATATATATATATATATATATATATATATAGACAGGATCCGAGTCCTGACTTTGTTAAAATTCGGACCTTTTTTTTTTTTTTTTTTTTTTGTAATTAAAAATAAAAATTAAATTGATGGTACATACAGTGTTTTGGGGTGATTTGCTTCAAACAGTTCTGGCGCTGGCAGACTGTACTACATTTTGTTGTAGGATTAAATCCATGCCCAAACAATGTATGTGAAAAATTTCAGTTCCATAACTTTTTTTTAGTTGTTTCAAAAAAAAACAAAAAAAAAAAAAATCCGATTTTGCTTAGAAATCCGGAAGTCACGGACCTAATCGATTATATATAATTATATATATATATAACCGTATTTATTACATTTATTATATGCTCCACTGTCTCTAAAAAAACAAAAAGTCATTATCCAGTTGAAATGACATAAAATTAAAAAATGGGACCAATGTCTAACGCCCTCTCCCTATAAAACACAACACTAAACCCATTTGAGTGTTTCATAATCCAAACTTTCTCCTTCTTCTTCTTTGATAGTTCGTCCCAAAATCATGTCACTTTCTTATCTATTCCCAGCACTGGATTCTCGCCGGAAAAGCCGCTGCAGAGCTGTCGGATTCTCCAAACGGTGTTTTTCGGTGGTGAAGCAGCATAAAACCAGGATTTACATCCTTAGACGTTGTGTTACTATGCTTCTTTGTTGGAATGATCGAGACCACAATTAACCAATTTTAATTAAATCTATTCCACCTCTCCGATGAATCATCTGGGTATTTTCTTGAGCTTGCCAATTCTCAGTCTTGATCAAGTTTGAAGATACATGATTGATGATCTGGGTATTTCTCCATGGATCTTGAAAACCTTGTATGAAATGGCAAAGTTGTCCCAAAATTCAGCCCGAATGCAGGTTTGTCAAAGATTGACCACAAAGAGTTTATGCAGCAAATATGGAAATCTTTGGCATCTGTTTGTGAGAAAAGTAGAATTTTCCAGTAATTACAAAACGTGATGGATTTCTTCCTAGTATGGAGCAAAACAGAGGTTTCGTGATTTGTTGTTTTAGAGGCTTGTCCAAACAGAGAATATGGTGGGTGGGGAAATTATGTACAAAAGGGAGTATTATATTATGTACACAGCAGAGAATGTACAACTTATTACTTAGATATCATCAATAAATAGAAAATTAGAAACATAAGAATTGTTTTTATTCCCTCAAACTTATTTCATTCATCATATAAATGGTTGATTATTCTCTCGATTGGAAATGGATGGAGTAATAAGTAAATTGTAGAAAATAATCATTATTGTCAAACATATTTTATGGATCTGTTTATTATTGATAAGTTGACCAATACAGTATTGACACGTAGATAAAAATATTACCACTTTCATATTACCACTTTCGTATTAAAATGATCTTATTTAATATATATTCTTTTTCCTTTTTGTCACACTCACATGTTCCCCTCTTTTTGTCTTACGATAGTGTCACACTTGTTATAAAGTTTTAAATGTAAGAAACTATTTTGGGCTTACACACACACCCCACTCACCCAACAAGAAATAGATGATAACTAGATGGCATTGCTTATATTAAATAAAATATAGGGTACTTGAATATTATTAGATATAAATTGCAACATAAGGAGTCAAGACAGACCATCCAATTGTTTACAAATGATGACCTCTTGATCCAATTATATTTTCATTTATTTTGTTTGGTGTAACATCATGCATGATTAGAGTAACCATTCTTAAGACTTTTTCTAGAACATTAATTAATTGAGTTTTTGACATGTTTAACGGAATTGTTTATTTTTTTCTCATTTATGAATTTTAATAATCACTTGTGTTGGTAACTCTTTCGGCACGAGCTAGAAGGTTGCCGCCATCTAGAAGGTTAAGAATATTAATGCATATGCTATAATGGGTTCTTCATCTTAAATATCCTACTGTCTTAACAAAAATTCCTCACAACATTCCAAATTAGCACTACATTTACTTAATTAGCCCACAAAACCAGAAAATTAATGCAAGGACTAAGTATACTTCAGTGACTAGTTTTTAGCTTTATAGTAATTTACTATTGTTATGGAAGCTTCTATTCTTTTTCATGGCATGACCTTAGCTTCATTTCTTGCCTTTTGGCCAGGCAGGCAGAGTTGGTCCATTTGTTTCCAAGTGTGAGTGTGGGGTAGGGCTGAGCAAGTAACCAAATTGAAACCGAAACCGCACCAAAAATCGCACGAACCGCACCAATTAAAATCGCACCAACGGTTCCGGTGTATGTTGCGGTTTTAGATGGGTTGAATAACCAAATTTACGGTTCCGGTTTGGTTACTAGCCAAAACCAAATCGCATAAAACCGAAACCGCACCATGTGTGTGTATGTATGTATTATCTCTAGTAAATTCTAAAGTTACTTTTCACTTGAACACGCTCAGAGAAAACTCAAGTCTTGCATTGTCATTTTTTCACCAATTGAAAGAAGATGTTAGAGGTTATAGAGTCAAAAATTAAGCAATTGAGTTTTGGAATTTTGAATTTGTTTGATGCGTTATTGGAGGGGCTTATAGTTGAGGGGCTCGAGCACTTGATGCATTGGTTAATGTCAATGCTATAATTGTAATAGTCTAATATATTATTTTTATTCCTCCCTGCAATATATTTTATTCTATCTTCAGTATATACTTTTAATTTTTGGGGAACTAGATAAACATTCTTGCTTGTTATCGAATAGTCTCCGTTGTTTTATATAGTGCATATTTTAGTTTTAAAGCATGCTTGATATAATTCTCATTGTCGACTTTGTCACTAAGTTAATTGCTCGATGAAAGTTTTATGTTAAATTTTATTGAAGGCTTAAACTTTTTTGTTGTTTCAATTGGTTTTGGAACCGAAACCGCACCAATTAAAACCGCACCGTACACTTTAAAACCGAACCGCACCAATCACAAGCGGTTTCGGGTGCGGTTTTGAATTTTTCAAACCGCACCTAAGCGGTTTCGGGTGCGGTTTGGACTTCAAACCGCACCAAACCGCACCATGCTCACCCCTAGTGTGGGGTGTGAAAATTTTAATATTCATAAATTAACTTAGTTAAGGAAATAAAGTAGTTTTAATGTTATCCAATGTCTTAGTTAATCTTAACAAAACGACTGTCTTACATTACTTTTCTCCATTCTTGTATGATTAGGACAATCAATTTTGGATGGGTTAATTTAGTCATCAGATCTAATTAAGTACTTCAAGAATTAATGTGCATAAATAAATCAAAGGTCAAATAAAATTCTTAGAGCCGAGGAAATAAGATTTATTATTATTATTATTATTATTTTCCACATGAGGTTGCCATCTAGAAGCTGCTAATTCCATGGGCCGTGGCGTACGTGAGGTTGCTATCTTCACCAACTTTTATGTTTTAGAAATATTCATAATAACATTAATTCCAAACATTAATTCTAGTACTACTTTTACTAAGACAATAAAATACTTTACTCCATAAACTAAAGATTATATAATTACGTAAAGCATGCAACAAGAAAGTCTGCTTGACTAGTTTATATACCTAATAACCTAACTACTAGTTCTTTGTTTATAATTACGTAAATGACACTTAACTTCTAGAGGGTGATGCCCCTACAACCCCCAATGAATGTGACAACCGTTTATTTACCGACTACTTTATCCTAGTAATTATTAGTCTGACCCTTTTAAAATTAGTTTTTTTTTTTTGAAATGGGACTATGGGAGGACTATATGATAATTCAATAAGTTTTGCCGGACATACTTTATGAGACCGGAAAATTGGACAGGTGAATATTTTTTATTTTTTATTTTTTTTAAAAAATCTATCTGTTCAATAAATCGGTCTAATTGATGGGTCTGTGTAGAATCACCCGTAATAATTAGTTCAATTGTTTTGTTGAGAGGAAAATGGCTGACCTGGTGGTTGTCAAATTGAAATGGAACTCACGTACAGTTAGGTGCCAAATCCATATCTCAATTTGCTGCCAAATTGGATTTGCTAAGCTCATGTTCTGGAAGATATCGATATTCTACCCTAGTAGTTTATCAGTTTCTTGGTCAATTTTCCGCTACTGTGCTCTCAGTTACCACATATATATATATATATATATATGTTTGATCTTTGACTTTTTCCATTTTTAAAAATATCACCCGATTTGCAGCTTTATCTCTGCTTTTATAAAATTCATTTTCAATGTGTTACAATTAGTTTGGTATAAATAAAAAATAGTTTAATTATATATTGTGACAAATTTATATTGAGTTATAATTATAAAATATATCAATATATATGATTGAATAAAATTATAAAAGAACACTACTTGTTAAAAATCTCTTTAAAAATGTTACTACTAATAATTATCCATCGACCTAAACATCTGCAATATATATATATATATATATATATATATATATATATCATTTTTGATAAAAATTGGCATCTCTGAGTTAAGTTTTTAATTTTATATTTTAATATTTTAAAAAAATATGAATATGTGTTCAGTTTATCATTTTTTTTGTTTACACGTTAATGTTTTTGAAAAAACTTCTTAATGAAACTGCGTATTTAATATTAATTCTCTAATTTTAATTCATGAAGCATAAATTCATCTCTAGATAAAAGTTGTTGCATTGGTTTAAGTGGAAATATGTAATTGTAGTGGTAAAGATGAAATACAACACACATTAATAACCTACTCTTTTTTTTTGGGTGCACTCTACTATATAAAAAAAAGCAATACTACAGACACAAACTATTTTATAAATATTTTACAAACTGCTGATGTGACATACTCCACTTCAGTATATTGATTAACAAATTGTTTCAATATAGTTTTTGGCTCCGCACATTATATTGAGGTAGCGTATGACACATCAACAATTTATAAAATGTTTATAAAATAATTTGTATCTCTAACATTATTCATAAAAGAAAGAGAGTAGAAAAATACCCATTGAGATGTTATCATAATCAATCCGAAAAATGGGACCATGGTGTCTAACAACTCCTCTATAAAACAGGCCAAATTAACCACCAAGAATTTAAACATTCAAATTCAATCAACCAAAAATCTTCAAACACCAATCATGTCCCTTTCTTACCTCATCCCATCAATGGAGTCCGGCCGGAAAAGCTGCGGCAGAGCCACCGGATTCTCAAAACGGTGTTTAACCGTGGTTAAGCAGCACAAAACAAGAAGTTACATTCTTAGACGTTGCGTTACTATGCTACTATGTTGGAATGATCGAGAGTGAATTATTAATATTATTTTTCCATGCAAATTGGGATATATTAATATTCTTGGTGAAGGTAAAGGATGATATATATATATATGGGTGATATATATAGTTTATCTTATTAATTCTTGATATATATTGTTCATCTATATATTGATCAAGCTTGGTGGAGATCGGAGCCATGACCAACTGAACGTACAATCGCAAAACTACTCCATACACCAAAGATGGAAATCTTTGCATACATTTTTATATTTTGTTGTGGTTAAAATGAAGTTTGACTTGCAAATTTTACCGTGTCATGAATCGTTGGACAAAGTCCTATCCCGCTATCCGATCCGGCCAGAGAGAGAAAATTTGGTGGATGCATGGAAATAGTGTACACGCGTGCCAAAGGGAAGATAATGCATGAATGAATATATATATATATATATATATATATATATATATATATATATGAAAAAATGTGTGTACAACTGTGTATTACACAGTAGGCTATAGCGACGATTTTTTGGACTATAGCGACGGTTTCACCCGTCGTCATAGCTATTCTGGGCTATGGCGACAGTTTACCGTCGCTATAACCCAAAAAATCTGTCGTCCTAGGCCTACTGTGTAATACACAGCTGTGTATATACATATAGCCCATATATATATAGGGAGAGCATTAAGTGTATACCCTTTTATTTAACATACTTTGCTCATCACCTTTAGTGACGGATCGGATCGTGTATATCAGAGAACCGTCGTTCTAGCTTTTAGCGACCCATCAAACCGTTGTCACAACATCTAAAAAGTTTATCTGTTCTATAGCGACGGGAACAAACCGTCGTTCGATCTGTCGTTAAAGATGGTGAGTAGGGTATGTAAAATAAAGGGTATGCATCAAAAACGGACTATATATATATGGTCAGAGGAGAAAAGATTAAGTGCTACATATTGTGCTACAATTTTGTAATTAATAATCAATATATTGGAATTAATAAAACCTTTTCAAGTTGATATATACAGTAATATACTCTTGCAGCATGTACGTGAGTGTTAAAATGGAACCTTAACAGTTACTATATATGTATGTCCTTATTTAATTATTTTTGTTTTACATTGTAAGGTTTCATTTCTTTTTTAATTCTTTTTGTGTTAAATTTAATTAAAACTTTTATAGAAAAGAGAAGGATTATACACTGGCACAATCGTAATGGGAAATCATATGAAACCCATATGAGATGCCAAGTGCTATATCAAAAAGAAATTACAGATTCCATACAAGCTGGAGAGAATTGTTAGTTACCAAGGCTTTGTGGAATTTTGCTTACGTTTGAAGTCTACACTTAACTCTATATATTTATAAATATAAAATGGAATTAGTAGGTTAAATTAATACCATGAAATCTTGAATTATGTTCAGCCCATTTCTGCATGAGGGATTTCATACTGTCCGAATCTTAAGTTTATCCCTTATCTAACCTACCTTGCATACTCTTTTTAACGACAGATCGGGCAACAATTCAATCCGTCTCTACATGTTGTCCGTTGCTATATGTTGTTCGTCGCTAAAAATTAAGATGATGGTTCTATATATAGCAACATACCGAATTGCCGCCCGATCCGTCGCTAAAAGGGGATATATGTGACGCCCCCAAAATAGGTCCATTCCACCCAACCCATTCTGAGTCGCCAAATACATGGTACAGAAATAACTACAACTTCAATAATACAAATGTCGTGTGAAATACGACAATACATACTGTGAGTTTAAATACAGATATTGCCGTATAGACAATATCCACTCGCAAATAAATTCCCATCATAATTATTGATACATTATTTTACAAAAATGGTGAGGACTACTAAACAACTCTCTCTAGAACCTTCATTCCATACCCCGACTCGTACTCGCTATATTCTCGTCTCCTGAGAAGAAAAATAGAACAACAAGAAAAAGGGTGAGCTCAACTAGCCCAGTAAAGAATATTATGACTAAGATAATGTACAACAAATTATCCTTAGTCTTCAACAGGGAAAAATCTGATAGAATACAATAGACAACAAGTTTTAGATCAACAACTGCAGCGAAAACAATAATTCATTAGAGGAGTTAAGTAGAGAATGAAATCTACTAACATCTATGAATTTTAAAAGTCCATCATCAATATTTTATCCCTGTAACATCAATCAATCTATATCTCAAATCAAATCAAATATTCATCTTTGCACTACATGACAAAGATATTCATCAGTCGGTCATGTTCATCTCAACACCTGTTCATCTTTGCACTACGGGCCAAAGATATTCATCAATTGTTCATTTTCATCTCAACACCTGTACATCTTTGCACTACGGCCAAAGATATTCATAACAAAATCAACCATCTTTGCACTACAGGCCAAAGATATTCAATAACACAATCATTTAGGACTGAGGATGATGAAAAACATTTTAAGAACGAATCCAGTGAGATAGAAGGACAAATATTAGGGATTCGTACCACAGTTTGTCCAAGATCAATAATACTTCATAACAACTGATTTTGAAGCAGAACTCAAAAATAACGATCAAAACATGGATACAATCAAAGATAGTAGCCAAAATAGATATTTTAACAAAAAGAAGAAATTTCATTTTTCGATGAATAGTGTCGTATTCGTGAATAGTGCCGTATACGTGAATAGTGCCGTACACGTGAATAGTAACTCCGACACCAAAAGATAGAAATTTCACAAAAACATCATCACGCTTCGTGAATAGTACTCATGAATAGTAACTCGTGAATAGTAACTCGTGAATAGTAACTCATGAATAGTAACCCCGACATGAAAAAGTTCCAAATTTGATAAAAAGTTTAGAACAATATTTCGGCATAATGATATTGAATAAGATAATATCATTTAAGAAAAAACAACATCCCTTACCTCAAAATAACTGTACTTCTGACTGAATTTCGGTATAGTGCTGACAAAAACTTGCACCGTATAGCAACACTCAAAGTATACTCACAAGAATACGCTCGATAATATAGAGAGAGAAAGAGAGAAAACTTTGTTTCTGGTGTGATTTTCAATTCTAACTTAGCCCTCTATTTATAGGAAAATGTTAGAACGCCAAAGGAGACTAAATTAATAAAATATATTATTATTTATTCAAAATTCTTACCCACATGTTTTGAAAACTCTAGCATGCCTTCTTTGTTCAAAAACATCAGCCACCCATGTGCCAACAACCACAAAAACGTTTTTCTTATATAAAATAATTAAAACTTCCAAAAATTAATTATTTCGGAACTCCGAAACTTCAATAATTCATGATAAATAGCCCTTTTGTCAGAAAATTCGAATCTCGCTGCTTTCCATGGGAAATTCCATTCTCTACAACTTTGCAGAAGAAAATTTTTCCAAATTCCAAATAGAAATTGACCGAAATCCATAAACGGGCGATTTTACAGTCTATACTCAATTTTCGGTCAAAAATTATGTCCACCGACACACAAAACATGTGTTAAACATTTAATGCCACAAAAATACTCTACCTCCTTGTATACTCATATATCCCACATTCATTGTAAAAATATCACCGTTAATATATTATTAAAATAATATATTTAAATAAATTAGTTTATCAGAAAAAGATAAAATATTAATTTTCAACAATTGTCACTTTTAAAAATTTTCTCCATCTATATCCACATAAAATGAATATTTTCTTTATCATAATAATCAATAATTAATTATTCAAAAATAATATTACAGAATCACAGTACTGACAACCAGGCCGTTCCCAAGATAGAGGGGGCTTTCCAATAAGGATTTCTCCTTACTGGCGCGCAATTAGATGACCAAACCTCTCATTGACAGAACTTTCTAGACATTGCCAATAATGTTATCTGATAATATTATTCAAATAATATGAATTATTGATCTGATAATGGAAAATACTGTGCAATGACAATTATTAAAACAATAATAATATAAATATCAACGCAGCAATTATTGAATAAATAAAGTAATGAACAGTAACTCCTGTAGCAATTATTGAGTAGTGCCTTCTTACGTAAGGATCAATAATTCAAAATATTGTGCAATACCGTGTGCTACTGTGCAACAACGCGTATTATTGTATTTTAACCACCGGGTATTCCAACAGTGTAAACGGTAACAACTACGCCGTTATTTTTAAATAGCTTATATCTGTCGTTTTCTTCCTCCAATCGCTTTCCGTTATGGGGCCCACACATGGCTGCGCCGTCGTACGAATATTCCCCGACAGTACGAATATTCCACGACCAAACGAATATTCCCCGACAACAATGAATATTTTATAACCACTTGCTTATTTTGAAATATTTGCGCATTTTACCCATAACTTTCCACATTAATCAAATCAACCCTTATTATTTCAATATAATAAATAAAGGAAATTCTTTTTTATTTAAAAAAATTTCGGGGTCTTACAATATACAAATATGTTAGATAGATGATAAGTTTAAGATCCGGATCAAGAATATATGCATGAATACTTACAATTGTCTTAAAATGAGACATGCATATAAAATTTAATATTATTTAAAAGAACAAAATCTAATAATACTCTTATTTTGATAGGAGGAGGGTATAATTTATTTCAAAAATTCTTACATAGTCATGCGTCAAACTCATATCCTATCCTATCCTATCCGGGCATCGTTCTCTTGATGAATGTAAAACAAAAATAATAAAACTAAAGAGAGAAAATACAAAGGTTATTGATTAAGCATAAATTTTAAGGTCAACTATATATATATATATATATATATATATATATTTAGTCTGGATCTTAAGTTCATCCCTTATCCAACTCACTCGAGTTCACCCCTCTTTAGTAACGGACCCGACGACGATTCGGTCATACAACCGTCGTCTATACTTTTAGCGACGCTATATGTTGTCTGTCACTAAAGGTGTCTTGGGAGAAGTTCCAAGAGCTGTTCAACGACAAATACTGAAGATGTCTTGGGAGAAGTTCCAAGAGCTGTTCAACGACAAATACTTTCCCGAAAGTATTCGTCACATGAAGGAGGTGGAGTTTATCAAATTAGAGCAAAACAATATGACTGTGTCGCAATACGAGGCAAAATTTGCGGAGTTATCCCGGTTTGCGTCCCACTTGGTGGATAATGAAGAGAGAATGGCACGATTGTTTTTAAGAGGTTTGAAGCCGGAGATACGTCAACATCTTATTTCTCATAAACTGTGTTTGTATTCTGATATTGTAAATAGGGCTCAGTTGGTAGAGCGCGATAACGAGTCAACGCAATCAAAAGAGAGCAGCCGGCAAAATGATAATACCAGTGAGAGCAGTCATCGAAGCGGTGACAACAAGCGTGGCGGAAATCATCAGGCCAGAAATGGTAACCACTTCGGTGGTAATCAGGGCCAAAACAATAAGAATGGACATTTTAAGAAAAGGAGATTCAACAATGATGGAAAGACGTCAGCATCAGCAATCGTTGTTAAGGAAGGAGAAAGACAACCTATCATATGCTTCAAATGCGGAGGGGAGGGACACATCAGTCCAAATTGCGCGATGCCGTCCAAAGCATGTTATAATTGTGGAAGAGAAGGCCACTTAGCCCGATTTTGTCGTTCACCGAAGACAAATTCAACTAGGATGGAGGCACCAAAGGCTGTCCCAGAAAAGTCAAAGCCGGTAGTACAAGGGAGAGCGTTTGTTGTGACCTCCCAGAAAGCAAGGAACCCGCATGAAGTCATCACGGGTAAGCTTATCATAAACTCTAGCGAAGTCTACACTTTATTTGATACCGGTTCTACCCATTCTTTTATTTCTCCTACTTGCGCTCAACGATTAAATTTGACTCCGGAGAAATTAGACTTTGACTTATCTGTGGAAACTCCGTTGGGAGAAACCTTCATTACATCCACGGTTTATAAGTCTTGTTTGGTTCAAGTTGGTACCCACGCATTACCTGTCGATCTTATTGCATTAAAAATACTTGCATTTGATGTAATTCTAGGGATTGATTGGTTAACTACTCATCATGCAAAAATTGATTGTTTCCGTAAGGTTGTTAGCTTTCATATTCCTAATAGACCTATTATGCGAATTCAAGCAACCAAACCATTAAAATCAATCACTGTCATCTCAAGCCATAAAGCTATTCGTTTATTGAAAAACGGATGTCAAGCTTTCTTAGCTCATGTCACATATCTAAACAAAAATACGTCAGTTCTGAATAATATTTCTATTGTTAATGAATTCCCTGACGTATTCCCTGAAGAACTTCCTGGCCTACCCCCAGAGCGTGAAATTGAATTTTGTATCGACCTTGAACCCGGTACAAAACCCATTTCCAAACCCCCATATCGAATGACTCCTATTGAACTTCAGGAGTTAAAGACTCAACTGCAGGAATTGTTAGACATTGGCTTTATTCGTCCTAGTACTTCTCCTTGGGGTGCTCCTGTTCTATTCGTGAAGAAGAAAGATGGGAGTATGCGACTTTGTATTGATTATCGGGAGTTAAATCATGTCACCATCAAAAATAGGTATCCATTGCCACGTATTGATGACCTGTTTGACCAGTTGCAAGGAGCCAAATTCTTTTCAAAGATTGATCTTCGTTCCGGATATCACCAATTGAAGATTAGAACCGATGACATTCCAAAGACGGCTTTCAGAACTCGGTACGGGCATTATGAATTCTTAGTCATGTCCTTTGGATTGACTAATGCTCCTGCTGCCTTCATGGATATGATGAACCGAGTATTCAAGGAATATTTGGATCACTTTGTGGTCGTCTTTATTGATGACATCCTTATTTATTCCAAAAGCCGTGAAGATCATGAGGAACACTTGAGGCTAATACTCCAAAAGCTTCGTGAATACAAGCTTTATGCCAAGTTGAAGAAATGCGAGTTCTGGCTTGAGGAAGTAGCATTCCTTGGGCACGTGGTATCAAATCATGGAATATCTGTTGACCCAGCAAAGATTGAAGCTATTCAAAGCTGGGAGCAACCTAAATCAGTGACCGAAGTACGTAGCTTTCTCGGCTTAGCTGGTTATTATCGGAGATTCGTAGAAGGGTTTTCTCGAATCGCTACTCCACTAACTCAGCTGACTCGGAAAGATACAAAGTTCGGTTGGAGCGAGGAATGTGAGAAGAGTTTTCAAGAACTCAAGAGGAGACTCATTTCAGCACCTGTTCTGACAATACCATCTGGTTCGGAGGGATTTGTCATCTACAGTGATGCTTCGGGCAAAGGGTTAGGATGTGTTCTCATGCAACATGGGAAAGTCATAGCCTATGCCTCACGACAACTCAAAGAATATTAGAGAAATTATCCTACTCATGACCTAGAGTTAGCAGCTGTTGTCTTCGCACTTAAAATTTGGAGGCATTACTTGTATGGGGAGAAAGTGGAGATCTTTACGGATCATAAAAGCCTCAAATATTTCTTCACTCAAAAGGAACTCAACATGCGACAACGACGTTGGCTTGAACTGTTGAAAGATTATGATCATACCATCCAATACCATCCTGGAAAAGCGAACGTAGTAGCTGACGCATTGAGTAGAAGGTCATATGCGGGTGCGAGTGCAATATTGTCAACGCAAAGGCCCATTTTGGATGACTTGCAAAGGATGGAGATAGAGATAAAGACTCCAAGGACCCACATTATGATGGCGAATATACGAGTAGAACCGACTTTAATTGATAAAATTAAAGCTGCTCAAGTTACAGATCCGGAGCTGATGCGTATGAGGAAGAAAGTACAAGAAGGTGCGATACCGGAAGCAAGAATCGATGAAGAAGGAATACTTCGAGTCAACTCCAGACTTTGTGTTCCTAACGACCCTGATTTAAAGTATAAAATCATGATGGAGGCGCACAACACACCGTTTGCAATCCATCCTGGGAGTACCAAAATGTATCATGATCTTCGACATACATTTTGGTGGGGCAATATGAAGAAAGAGATAGCGCTTTTTATCTCAAGGTGTCTAACGTGTCAACGAGTTAAGGCGGAGCATCAAATACCAAAAGGACCATTGCAACCACTTGAAATTCCAGAATGGAAGTGGGAGCACATTACCATGGATTTCGTTACTGGTCTTCCCAAAGTTTCTCAAGGCATAGATGCGATTTGGGTCATTGTTGATAGATTGACCAAGTCTGCTCATTTCTTACCGATACGAGAAACTTATACACTTGAACGTCTTGCTCGTATGTACATAAACGAGGTTGTAAGATTGCATGGTATGCCAGTATCCATAGTTTCTGATCGAGACCCAAGATTCACTTCGCGATTTTGGGTTAGTTTGCAAAAAGCTATAGGCACAGATTTACGATTTAGCTCGGCATATCATCCTCAAACGGACGGACAGTCAGAAAGGACTATTCAAACTCTTGAAGATCTATTAAGACTCTGTGTCCTTGATTTCAAGGGAAGTTGGGACAAGTTCTTACCATTGGTGGAGTTTTCCTACAACAACAGTTATCAAGCAAGTATTGGCATGGCTCCGTTCGAGGCGTTGTATGGAAGAAAGTGTCGTTCTCCAGTATGTTGGGATGAGGTGGGTGAAGCAACGTTGTTGGGACCGGATTTGGTACGTATGACTACGGAAAAGATTCAAACGATCCGGAAACGTATAAAAACCTCACAAGATCGACAAAAGAGTTATGCTGATCTTCATCGAAAGGACGTGGAATTCGATATAGGAGATTATGTGTTGTTACGTGTTGCTCCATGGAAAGGACTTACGAGATTTGGAAAGAGAGGAAAGCTCAATCCTCGATTCATCGGCCCATTTTTAATCCTCGATCGAGTAGGAACTGTGGCCTATAGACTCGCTTTACCGCCAAGTATGTCTCGTGTTCATAACGTTTTTCACATATCCATGCTACGTAAATATGTGAAAGACCCGAACCACATTATTGAATTAGAACCAGACGAAATAGCGGAAGATTTAACGTATGAAGAGGTTCCTGTTCAAATCTTGGATAAGAAGGAACATATTTTACGCACCAAGGTTATACCTCATGTCAAAGTTTTGTGGAGAAACCACGATGTTGAGGAAATGACTTGGGAGTTAGAATCTGAAATGAAATCAAGGTATCCTTACCTCTTCGACATACCAGGTACGTACCCTAATTTCGAGGGCGAAATTTCATAAGAAGGGGAGGTTGTAAGACCCCAGTTTTTATAAATAAAGATGAATTTTTATAATTATTATTTTTGAATATTATGGAAGAAATTTGATATAATGTTATAGTTGTGGGTAATATTTATAAATTTTGCAAAGTACGCAAGTTGTTATAAAATATTCGTTTGGTCGGGGAATATTTTTTTTGTCGGGGAATATTCGTACGACGGCAAAATTATTGGTGGACCCCACAACAGAATTATTGTCGGATTGAGAAAACGACAAAAATATTTTATTAAAAATAACGGCGAAAGTTTTACCGTTGATACTGTTGAACTACTGGGTAGTAAAAGTACAGTAATACGCGTTGTTGCATAGTAGCACACGGTATTGATTATTGATATTTATGTGAGAAGTCGCTCAGTTTGATTCAATTATTGTCGATTAATAATATGAATTATTATAGCGATAATGACGTTTTGTTTTATTCGTATTATTAACGTAATAAAACGGAAATATCTTTTTATATAAAACAGAATACTTTATTAAAGTTATTTTATAAATAGAATATATTATATTTTATTATGCATAGTGTTGCATAGTGTTTTGCATAGTGTTTGCATAGTAAAAATCTTTTTATATAAATAGAATATATTATATTTTATTTAAAAGATTTTTCTTTAAATATGGACCGTTAGATTAAAGTAAATTAATCTGGACCGTTCATGGATTAGTTACTATGCATTCCATTTTCCTATAAATAGAAGTTCATTCCTTCATTATTTTCTTACGAATTCACTGAACTCTAGAGAGAGAAACTATAGAGAGATAGAAGAAAAGCTTTCTGCTACTTAACTTTTCTTTTCCCATATCCAGTTTCTATTACGGTAAGGGGTGTTATTCTTTCTTATTCATGAAGATAACTGTTGTTATTCCATTTCTTATTATTCTGTTGAAATAACCTGTATAAGCGGTCTACCCTATACTTGGTGACATTCTTCTATCATTCTGTTGGAACATCCTGTCTGTGTGTTTTACACCGGACCTGGTTCCGTCTTTATTATTATTCCGTTGGAACATCCTGTCTGTGTGTTTTACACCGGACCTGGTTCCGTCTTTATTATTATTCCGTTGGAACATCCTGTCTGTGTGTTTTACACCGGACCTGGTTCCGTCTTTATTATTCTGTTGGAACATCCTGTCGGTGTGAATTTCACCTGACCTGGTTCCATTATTATTATTCTGTTGGAATAACCTGTCTGTGCGGTCTATCGCATGCATGGTGATTTCTTTTGTTATTCCATTCTTTATTATACTCAGTTGGATAAAACTTTGATTTCTATACTCCATGAAATTAGTGGAATATCCTTGACATTTGCGCTTCATCCAGTATCCTTTCATAGAAATATTCTTCTGATCATTCTTGAATTTTACACCACAAAATAGTATCGTGTTGACATTTTGGACGTTAATAATTCCTGGATAAAATAATTCTTGAACTTGTTTTATTGAATTCTTATATCATTGTCATCATCCTCTTATTTATATTTTTGAAAGTCATCTGTGGCCTGTAGAGCATGGATGGACTTGGTATGATTATGACCAAGGATTATTCGGTGTAATCATGGCCGTAATGTTACAAATGATGTGGTAAAAGTCTCATTTGCCGTAGTGCATTGATGGACAGTTGTTGGCATGATCATGACCATTGATGAATACACAAATATCCTTGGCCCGTAGTGCATGGAATTTGTGGTCGTGACCCTAATGAGTATCCTTGGCCGTAGTGCAGGGATGATGTGGATTATTTATTAAGCTGAGTCTCAGCGATAAAAGTGATTAAAAACTTTTTAAATCATAAAAGATAGTAGATTATATTCTCTATTTGACTCTTTTAATGGATTGCTTGATCCGCTGCTGTTAAACTTGATGTTGTTATATTTTATCAGTTTAATACTGTTGAAGGCTAACGATAATTTATTCTGCATTATCTTAGTCATAATATTTCTTACTGGGCTAGTTGAGCTCACCCTTTCTTTCACTGTTCTCTTCAGGAAATGAGAACATAGCAGGGACGAGTCGGGGAACGGAGTAATGGTCCAGAGGATAGCATTAGTAGTCCTCACTATTCTGTGAAATAGTGTAACAATAATTGTATTGAGGACTCCTTTTGAGTTTGTATGATCTCTAGTAGACAATTATTGTATTCAAACTCACAGTTGTATTTTGTCGTATTATACACGACAGTGGTATTAGTAAGTTGTATTTGAATTCTGTACAATGTATCTGACGACTCAAGATGGGTGATGTATACCTAATTTTGGGGGCGTCACAGTTGGTATCAAAGCTTAGGGATATGATCCCTGGCTAAGATGTGAGACTAGAACTAGGAGGGGAGAGACGGGGAATTCCTTCGCTAGTATGACCTACTTAAATTTATTTTATATTTAAATTAGTTGGTCAAAGTTTAGAGATATTATGTTACATGTCAATTAATCTTTGTTTTATGGCAGTATTTGAAAATGACTTCCGAAAATGTTGAGAATAACAATGGAGCACAAGAGACCGTTGAGTCTCCACATATCAATAATCAGGAGAATGTGCATCAGGAAGGCGACAATCCTCATGACCAAATGATGAATGATGGATTGTTCAGAGGCTTTATGCAATTTATGCAACAGCAAGCGAGAGCGGCTCCTGTTCAAAATGTAGGTGGAAACACTGGAAATTCTCGGGCGATCACCGCTAAACAGTTCAAGGAGCTGGGACCACCGGAGTTTAAGGGAGAGCCAAAACCACTTATTGCGGAAGCATGGATAAAGCAGATCACCAAAATATTTGATGTCTTGGGATGCTCCGAGGAGCAAAAGGTTCCATTTGCCGCCTTTATGTTGCGCGGAGAGGCAGATTACTGGTGGGAATCGGTAAAACGTACTCAACCTGCCGTACTGAAGATGTCTTGGGAGAAGTTCCAAGAGCTGTTCAACGACAAATACTTTCCCGAAAGTATTCGTCACATGAAGGAGGTGGAGTTTATCAAATTAGAGCAAAACAATATGACTGTGTCGCAATACGAGGCAAAATTTGCGGAGTTATCCCGGTTTGCGTCCCACTTGGTGGATAATGAAGAGAGAATGGCACGATTGTTTTTAAGAGGTTTGAAGCCGGAGATACGTCAACATCTTATTTCTCATAAACTGTGTTTGTATTCTGATGTTGTAAATAGGGCTCAGTTGGTAGAGCGCGATAACGAGTCAACGCAATCAAAAGAGAGCAGCCGGCAAAATGATAATACCAGTGAGAGCAGTCATCGAAGCGGTGACAACAAGCGTGGCGGAAATCATCAGGCCAGAAATGGTAACCACTTCGGTGGTAATCAGGGCCAAAACAATAAGAATGGACATTTCAAGAAGAGGAGATTCAACAATGATGGAAAGACGTCAGCACCAGCAACCGTTGTTAAGGAAGGAGAAAGACAACCTATCATATGCTTCAAATGCGGAGGGGAGGGACACATCAGTCCAAATTGCGCGATGCCGTCCAAAGCATGTTATAATTGTGGAAGAGAAGGCCACTTAGCCCGATTTTGTCGTTCACCGAAGACAAATTCAACTAGGATAGAGGCACCAAAGGCTGTCCCAGAAAAGTCAAAGCCGGTAGTGCAAGGGAGAGCGTTTGTTGTGACCTCCCAGAAAGCAAGGAACCCGCATGAGGTCATCACGGGTAAGCTTATCATAAACTCTAGCGAAGTCTACACTTTATTTGATACCGGTTCTACCCATTCTTTTATTTCTCCTACTTGCGCTCAACGATTAAATTTGACTCCGGAGAAATTAGACTTTGACTTATCTGTGGAAACTCCGTTGGGAGAAACCTTCATTACATCCACGGTTTATAAGTCTTGTTTGGTTCAAGTTGGTACCCACGCATTACCTGTCGATCTTATTGCATTAAAAATACTTGCATTTGATGTAATTCTAGGGATTGATTGGTTAACTACTCATCATGCAAAAATTGATTGTTTCCGTAAGGTTGTTAGCTTTCATATTCCTAATAGACCTATTATGCGAATTCAAGCAACCAAACCATTAAAATCAATCACTGTCATCTCAAGCCATAAAGCTATTCGTTTATTGAAAAACGGATGTCAAGCTTTCTTAGCTCATGTCACAGATCTAAACAAAAATACGTCAGTTCTGAATAATATTTCTATTGTTAATGAATTCCCTGACGTATTCCCTGAAGAACTTCCTGGCCTACCCCCAGAGCGTGAAATTGAATTTTGTATCGACCTTGAACCCGGTACAAAACCCATTTCCAAAGCCCCATATCGAATGGCTCCTATTGAACTTCAGGAGTTAAAGACTCAACTGCAGGAATTGTTAGACATTGGCTTTATTCGTCCTAGTACTTCTCCTTGGGGTGCTCCTGTTCTATTCGTGAAGAAGAAAGATGGAAGTATGCGACTTTGTATTGATTATCGGGAGTTAAATCATGTCACCATCAAAAATAGGTATCCATTGCCACGTATTGATGACCTGTTTGACCAGTTGCAAGGAGCCAAATTCTTTTCAAAGATTGATCTTCGTTCCGGATATCACCAATTGAATATTAGAACCGATGACATTCCAAAGACGGCTTTCAGAACTCGGTACGGGCATTATGAATTCTTAGTCATGTCCTTTGGATTGACTAATGCTCCTGTTGCCTTCATGGATATGATGAACCGAGTATTCAAGGAATATTCAGAGAACTTTCATGCTTTTATACATACAATATATACATATTTTCCAGCACCGGTTTTGACCAAAAACATAAGATGTGGTGATATAAACGGGGCATATCTATCAAAATTACCAAAAACATCAAAAGGAATTGAAGAGCTATTAATATTCAAATCCATTCATGAAATGAAATCTGTTGAGCACTACATTTAAAGTTCTCCCAACAATATCAAGTTAAAATCAATGGTAAATTAACAAGGAAAGAAGGTCAAAGCCTATACAACTTCAAATGGGGTTAACTAAGGATTTACATAAGTTTTTATTAGAATATTGATGTTACTACACCCCCAGGACCCCAAATGTGTTCTCACCACTGTATGCAATGTAAAGGAAGCCATCTTCATCCTTATGCTCATCGTAGATTCCAAACATCAAAGCAGCTGTAATAACCGAAGTAATAATGAACTGGCTTAAGACATAAAATAAAATATATATAACAGTGAAGTCAAAATAATGAGTTATTTCAATTCACCTGTTAAAGGTAACATATTTTTGACAAAGATAAATATAACCTTTTCAGCGCTAAGCTTGATCCTCTTTCGGACAACATAAACAAACTGTCCAACATTCAAATCAGCTGGGACAAGGTATCTACATACAACAAGAAAGAAAGATGATAGTATAAAAATATGAAATGATGATAAAAGAGTCTCTGTTAAAGTACACTCCCAACATTAAACCTTTTACCTCATAAGTGTTTTGGAACTGAATATAAAGGAATGTAAACCAATCATCATTCAAACATGAAATATTACTAAATAGTTATTATAAAGAAAATCCATAAATTTGTTACTAATAGTAAAGAGGATATTTTATCAAGACCATTCAGATTAAACCATAGAAAGACCAGGACAATTCCTGATCCACTCTATGTTTAATGTCTATGCATAAATTGAGGGCATTCCAACTCGCTTAGACTCTACTCTCCACAAATGAATATATTGTTAGTCACTAAAAATGGATTATTGTAGTTACATTCATATCCTTAAAGCAAATCAATGTTCTTTAACGTACGATAGTGTTGAAAAAAGATTTAGTCCATTTTCACAACATTATGTCTCTCAATAAAAAACCAGATGTTTGTCCCTTGGTAAGCATAGCCTTCAACCTCTCTACCTTCCACCTACCAGCAGTATCAACCAGCTAAACAGTTGTCACAATTACAAGTTATCCCATTTTAACCAGAAGCCCAACAGATGCATAATCGAAATTAAATTCCAGTATAATATATCTGAAGGCTGGCTTTAAAAGTAATCATATAAAGTAATAAGTAATGTAACTTTATAAAGCCAATATTGAAAGAAAGAATGCAAAAAGATTTTCCAAAACAAAGTGCAAAAAGAAATTTATCTATCAAATCAAATGTTCAAGAGAGAAAAGAAGTATTAATAAAAGAAAATACTCATATGATTGCCAAAAAATATTGTCATAAGACTATTCTTGATAATCTGAGAGGCAAAATCTTTTGTAGAGATCTGAACATGGCTAACACACATATATAGTAGACTAAATACTGAATGAATTATTCTTAAATAGGTGTACATAAAAATAGAAACAAGTATATAATTAATATTAATATATAGGAAATATGCAAGTAAAGAAGGATAAATGACACATACTTCTTCTTATCAATGTGAGGAATATCACTTTTCTCAGCCTTCTCCACAATCACCTGCACAGGTAATTAAAATGTTAGATACTGATAAAAATCAGTAAATAAAACACAGGCAATTATATTTATGCATACAACAAACATAATCTTCTTACAGGTATTCTATCAAGATACTTCTCTCTGATACGAGTAAATTCTACCTGCCTCATTTCTGAAATATATAAATGAACACTCAAAAACAAATTAATAGGCATGAAACATAGATGTACACAAGATCTTATAATTGTTCTATTATCAGATACAACAATATAATGCCAAAGTAATAAACTAAGGAAACCTATTATTGAAAAAAACATATATGGTTCTCCCTAAGAAAGATCAAAGAAAGGAAAACTAGATTATAACTGTGAATTCAAAAAGAGCGAGTCAAAATAAAACAACTGTAAATTCGAAACATAAGAACCATTACTTTACCCTAAATTATCTAAAAAATAAATGAGCACACACATTTGTATGTAGTGGGAGGAATGATGATTTAAATTGATATAAGTAAGAATTTAGAGAGAATGTAACAAATTATCAATTTATTTAAGAAAAGATATGGACAAATGTAGACTTACAATAAAATAAAGTATTCTTAGTACCATTTCAACAAACGGTTTATTTGTTTGATGATTTAAGTCATAAATCTATATTTGTGACAATATAATGGTGTGTGAGTTTGATTTGTGAGTGTTTGATTGGTTACAATTATGTGTGTGTGTTTTTATATGTATTGTGTGTGTTGTGTGTCTGCATGAAAAATAGAGAAATATATAGTCTTAGTCAGAGAGACTTTCACACGTATATAATTGTTTGGTCAGTGATGGGTTAGTCATCGTCAAAGGTGGACAGGACGGTACTGGATTGCATATCATTTAACTCCCTTAAATGTCTTCTTCAAACCGTCTCTTCATCATTTTCCTTAATGTCCTCGTATCAATATGAACGCACTTTGCCCAATGAGGAGAATGCACAACCACCTAAATTATTCACATCTATTATAGGAATAGTAAAGTTATTTTGATGCAGTGACATAAAAAGTAGATTTAGCTGATTACATCGGCCCCATCCACAAAGGTCCATTGTATATACTTCATCGTTCTCGTTGACAAATTCATTCCAATCCTACAAAGAATGAACCTCATTGTAAAATTAAAAGTTGAAATGTTACAGATACCACCGAAGAACAATGTCAATGTCTGTCACTAAAAGGTCTTATTCTATCTATATTACAAAGTTTGTCTATATCTATTTTAGCAAAGTCTTTATATAACAACTCTTTTTATTAAAAGAATCACTTTTATCCTGAATCAATTTAAATCACTTTTATCCTGAATCACTTTAAATCATTTTGAATCACTTTAAATCACTTATTGTCTGTTCAAAGTAAAGTTTAATACATAAAAGTAAAGTTTGAAATTTAAAATCACCTTATGGTGACCAAATGCACTAAACATTATTGTAGCAAATACTATAAACACTATAACTAAACATACCCTAAAACGCTTCCTTAACTGCAATGTAGATTACGGATACAAAATCTAGTGAGGCCAATTAGAAATAAGCCAATCATTTCCCCTTCAAGATCTAATTTTGTTTAGTGAAATGTTTTTTTGCTTTGATTCCTCTTTTTCTTTTACCGAAATTCTCGAGTAGGATTGAAAGGTGTGCATATAGACCAACATAAATCTTGTGTCTTGTGCGAGTAAAACTTCATTTTAATTTTTTGGGTGAACCACGTAAATCTTGTGTCTTGCATGTGTGATTTTTTTCTTTAATTTTTTCTTTGCTATTGTTTTTCGATGTGTTG
This sequence comes from Panax japonicus, assembly GCA_020205505.1. Lineage (NCBI taxonomy): Eukaryota > Viridiplantae > Streptophyta > Magnoliopsida > Apiales > Araliaceae > Panax > Panax japonicus. Next base: position 77,720,002 of record CM035114.1, on the reverse strand, counting down.
TTATTCTCTAACACGTTTCTCTATTAGTTTTTGGAAGAAAAAAAACTTTGCCAAATTTGACCATAACCAAAAATATTTAAGCCAATAATAATAGCACAGTATAATCTAGAATTAGCAATTCATGACAAATTCGTCATCTAAGCTAAATCCCTGTAATCATTCCACTACAAAATGAAATTTCATCCAATTACTTATCATAAAATATGGTAAGCTGTGTTGCAATCAAATAGACCGTAAACTCAACTCTCAAGAGTTTTCCTATGTCATAAAGGTCATCAAAATAGCAGTTATTTCAGATTTTTCAGAATACTAGAACTACCAAACTATGAAAAGCATCCATTTTACTACTTTAGACTTTATGATGCTCATTTCAATCAATCTAAGAAAAAAAGGTCTTAAGAAAGGCCGAAAAAAAAGGCAGGTAAAATAAATAATAAATGGTTCATGAAAACAAAGTACAAAGCACAAATTTCTCAAATTCAACTTTATTAGAGGAGACTATTCAGAAGATTATGTCTGGTATTGGCGGCGTTGCATTTGTCTCTTTCATTATTAAATTTTGCAAACTTAATCTTGTTTCACCCCTAAATCATGTGTTTGCCTAATTTTTTTTTTGGTTATATTGCTTCAATCTGATACGATTTTATTGCCTACTTTTCTCTACAGGAGTCCAAATCAGTTTTGATGATTTGTCTGCTGATGAAAAGAACAAATTTCAAAGAGTACGTAGTGGATCCTGGAGAGCTAAGCAGTTTGATTGAGCCATGGGAACCTTACCTTGGTTGCTGAAGCCTTCCGCTAGAACAATATATATCTCTGAGCCAAGAAGGAATCCAACTTGTTCAACCACTTGTGAAACATGAAATGACAGCATCGATCAGTGTAAAAGAATATGTTATGGGGACTAACAATAGGATCAGTCATGCTTACCTTGAGTATGTATATCTTTTGTTTTGGGTCAAAGTAGGGATCCAGGAACCATCTCTGAAGCTCTGTCTCACAATTTGGAGGAAACATGCATGCTTTCCAGATTTCAGACAAATTGGTGGCTTGCAATTTGGATTGGGAAACACTTTTAGTTTTCCTGCTTTGTGATATCCAAAGGTTGGTTCAGGCTGCAAAGAGGGAGTTAAAAATATATCCAACATGGGAATTCATTTCCTAAGTTTTAAAAATTCAAAACCAAGGTGCAAGGAAAAGTGTAAAAAAGACAAATGGGACTCTCACACTATTAGTAATTGCGCGTGCTTGAAGACACGACGTAAAGAAAAATTAGATTAAAATTCGAAAAATACTGCATTACCTAAAGTAACTTACAACACATATCCAACCACCAAAACATCAAGTTAGTCGCTACTAATGCCGAAACAGAAATTTCGACAGAATTTTCTTTAAAAATAGATATCCAAAAAATATAAACCTGTCTAAAAAATAATAAGTTATTCACATATAGAATACACAAAAATCAAAACTATATTCTAAACTATAAAACTTCATCACATTCAAAATGAGAACACTAACAATCATTACTGCAACACTGAATTGCTAAACAATCCATAAAAAACCTAAAGAACCTATTTGATGTGCATGGTTCCAATGAGAAGCTTACTGAATATTGTCATTTTAGGATGATTATGGAGTGGATTGACAACTAAAGGCGGCAAGGAAAAGAGCCCAATCTGCAAGAATTTAAGAGATTTTGAAGGTGACATGCAAATTTAAGTTTTCTTTATTGTAAAGGAGAAAAAAATTGGGAATCACAACATTGTAATAATTTCCAATTCGATACGGATCATGATTACCCCTCAGGTTCACATACCGAGAATTTGTCGCATTTGTAGATTTGTATGTATGCTATTCGAGGAAAATCATTCTGTTTTATGTTCCTTGAAAAATTGCATATTTGGTTTCACGCCAACATCTGCTCCTGGTATGCCATCTGCATACAGAACCAAGGGTATTAAACACGTAGAAGAATTAAGCACATAAAAGATATACTGACGGAAACAATAACATGCTTTTCAAAATCATATATTGTCAAACCAAAATTCATCATTATGCATCATATCTACTCTTAGGTCTAATTTTCCCAAAGGTTTCCACAAAAAATAAAATAAAAGTGAGGGCATCCGAGGATTTACCTTGTGTCGCAAAGCGCTTGATAGATTCAGTCATGGCGGTATATCGTTTGTCCTACAAAATATTCAGTCATCCCACAAACTCCACAGTTCGCAATCACTCAATTTGGTCCACCTAAAAAGTCCCAAATCGTTTGTCCTACAAAAGAAGTTTAGGGTAAATCAGAAATAGAGAAGAAAAGATTTGGGATGCATGTGGGAGGAAGGAGAGATACGGAACAAAAGAAAAAGTGAGGGAATCGATTTTGTGGGGAAGGGGAAGAAACTGAAGTGAATTGAAGAGGAGGCAGTGAAGAGGAAGAGGCAGAGATTAGACATTACTGTCTAGTAGTTTAACTATGCCGAATTTTCATGATAAGATGATCTATAATAAGTACATTTCATTTTTACATGATCTACATAAAAACTAAACATAAAGAAGCTAACAAAAATGCAATTCAGAATATAAAAAAAATGCTCAACCTAACAAAAATAATCTGAAAGCTACAGATAACATTCTTGTTTAATATCAGGGTAACCTTACAAAAATCCCTTAAAAGCATAGAAAAATAAAAAGCAAAACCCAACTAAAAAGAGGTAAACTGAATAGGGCCTCAAAAAATTAAAATATTTTCCCAACATCTCATCTCAAAATAAACGTACACTACTTATATGCATGCATATGCACATATAAACGCGATATTCCCAAAACTCTTCTTCTTTACACCATACAGCAAAATCCCTATTCTATAACCAACTACAAATTAGAAATTGTTCCACAGAAACCCCTAAAGAATAACTGAAATTAGGGTTCACAATTGAAGCAAATCTCATGTAAATGTAAATAATTATGTGGGGAAAAACATAGAAAAAGATTTAAATTTGGTTTAAGTTTTAAAAACATAGAAATGCAATGTACGGACTAGTATAAATAATGAATAATGGATTTAATATCGGATTTAAATTTTAAAATAGGACATTCATGTCAAAAAAGGACTGGAATTACTCAATCTATGTACTAACATTAACTCATATCCCATAATTTCAGATTAAGTAATGAGTTCAGTTAATATTAGAGAAAAACTTGAAGAGAGATACATACCTTGAACATTGGTTATCAAGGTCCTTATAGACAACTTCAAAAATCCTTACCCTGAATCAAAACCATGTAAATGAGACAACTTAAATTATTAATATGATGAAATAATAATAATTATCAATCTAATATCACAATGTCTAAAATATACTTGAATAACCTCTATTTGGTTTTTGATAATATTAAAAATAGAATAAAAGTACTAGAAATTACAATTAGTTATGTTTCATACCTGAGAAACTTTCAATGGTGAAATTAATTTGGGATTATATCATTACTTTGACTAAAAACACCATAAAATTGTCTCTGTTTTCTTGTACCAATCATAGTTGATATCTTTATGAACCCCAATGAAAACTTAAGGAGATTATCAAATGTTGTCCCTAATACGAATGCACAATATTAATCATATTGTTTATCTATAGTGATGTCTCTATTTTCTTAGTAATATGAGTGAACATTCAACAACTTTGTCATAGAATGTCTAACCTTGATTAAATTGTATACCATTTTCAACAAATTCAGATGACTATTTATTCCAATAAAACTGAAAGAGATTTACATTATTTATACGAATTCTTTTCTCCAAAAAACTAAGATTATCGACTCGATAGAAAAGAAAGGTGTAAAAGACAAAGTGTGACACCCCCAAAACAGGTATACATCACCCATTTTGAGTCGTCAATAATATGGTACAGAAACAACTACAACTTTATTAATACAACATAAAAACTGTGAGTTTAAATACAAATATTGTCATCTAGACAATATTCACACCCAAATAAGCCCTCATTACAATTATTGGTACATTATTTTATAAAAATGGTGAGGACTACTAAAACAACTTCTCAAGACCTTCTTTCCATACCCCGACTAGTACTCACTACATTCTCGCCTCCTAAGAAGAAAAATGGAACAAAAATGGAAATGGTGAGCTCAACTAGCCCAGTAAAAAATATTATGACTAAGATAATATAGAAAAAATTATCGTTAGTCTTCAACAGGGAAAAATCTGACAGAATATAATAGACAACAAGTTTCAGATCAATATTCGTAGCGGAAATAATAATTCATAGAAGAGTTATGTAGAGAATGAAATCTACTATAATCTATGAATTTAAAAGTTCATCATCATTATTTTATCCCTGTAACATCAATCAATATTCATCTTGAATCAAATATTCATCTTTGCACTACAGGCCAAAGATATTCATTAGTCGGTCGTGTTCATCTCAACACCTGTACATCTTTGCACTACGGGCCAAAGACATTCATAAGAAAATCAACCATCTTTGCACTACAGGCCAAAGATATTCAGTAATACCATCATTTAGGACTGCAGATGATGAAAAATATTTTAAAGAAAACGAATTCAGTGAAACAAAAGAACAATTATTAAGGATTCGTACTTTAAACAATCCGAGTTCAAAAATACTTCATAAATAATCATAGTGAAGTAAAATTCAAGAATGATCAAAACATGGATACAATCAAAGCTAGTATCCATAATAGATATTTTGGACAAAAATGAAAATTTAATTTTTCTGTGAATAGTGACGTATTCGTGAATAGTGCCTTATACGTGAATAGTAATCCCGACACTAAAAGACAAGAATTTCACAAGAAAAATCTTACCAATATTCTGGCATAATGATATTAGAAGAAATAATATCATTTAAAAAAAATAATATCCCTTACCTCGGAAAGACAGTACTTCTGACTGGATTACTGGATATAGTGCTGAAGGAAACTTGCACCGTATAGCAACACTCAAAGTATCAAAATACTCACAAGAATACACTCGATAATATAGAGAGAGAAAGAGAGAGAAAACTTCAGTTTCTGGTGTGATTTTAAATTCTAATCTAAGCACCTCTATTTATAGGAAAATACTTAGAATACCAAAGTAGAAAATTTAATAAAATATTAATATATATATATATATATATATTATAAATTTCCTTAGCTCACCTTTTGGTCAAAAACACCAGTCACACATGTGCCAAAAATAAAAAAAAATGTTTTTCATCAAAAAAAATATTTTATAACCCAAAAATTAATTCATACCCGCTATTTTGGAACTTCAATAATTCACAATAAATAGTCCTTTTATCAGAAAAATTTGAACCTCATGTCCTTTCCATAGGAAATTCCATTCTCTACAACTTTGCAGAAGAAAGTTTTTCTAAATTCCAAACAGAAATTGACCAAAATTCATAAACGGACGATTTTACAAGCTATAATCAAATTTCAGTCAAGAAATAGGGTCCACAAACATGAAAAGCATATTTTAAATATTTATTGTAACAAAATACTCTTTCCTCCTCATTTATTCATACATCCCACATTCATTGTAAAAATATCACCATTATAATATTATTAAAATATAATAATATATTTAAATAAATTATTTTATCAGAAAAGAAAAACTATCAATTTTCTACAATTGTCACATTAAAATTTTTTGCCATCTATATCCATATAAAATGAATATTTTCTTTATCATATAAATCAATAATTAATTATTCATAAATAATATTACAGAATCACAATACTGACAACTAGGCAGTTCCCAGGAAAGAGGGGACTTTCCAATAAGGATTTCTCCTAACTGGCGCGCAATTAGGTGACCAAACCTCTCCTTAGACAGAACTTTCTAGACATTGCCAATAATGCTATCTAATAATGTTATTCAAATAATATGAATTATTGATTCGATAAAGGAAAATATTGTGCAGTGATAATTATTGAAACAATAATAAAATATTAACGTAGCAATTATTGAATCAATAAGATAAAATATTGAACAGTAATTACTGTAACAATTATTGAGTAGTGTCTTCTTACGTAAGAATCAATAATTGGTGCAATACCATGTGCTACTGTGATTTAACCACCGGGTATTCCAACAGTATTAACGGTAACAACTACGCCGTTATTTATAAACAACTTATTCTTGTCATTTTCTTCATCCAATCGCTTTCCGTTATGGGACCACACAAGGCTGCGCCGTCGTACGAATATTCCCCGACAGTAAGAATATTCTACGATCAAACGAATATTCCTCGACAACAATGAATATTTTATAACAACTTGCTTATTTAAAATATTTGCATATTTTACCTATAACTAACCACATTAATCAAATCAACCCTTACTATTCCAAAATAATAAATAGAGGAAATTTCAATTTCATTTAATAATAAGTTGGGGTCTTACAACCTCCCCTCCTTATGAAATTTCGTCTTCGAAATTGACGTACGTACCTGGTATTTCGAAAAGGTGAGGATACCTCGCTTTCATTTCCGTTTCTAACTCCCAGTCATTTCTTCAATAGAATAGTTTCTCCACAAAACTTTGACTTGGGGTATGACCTTTGTGCGTAGAAAACATGATCCTTCCTATCCAAGATCTTGACAGGTACCTCCTCGTACGTTAAGTCTTCGGCTATCTCGTCCGGTTCTAACTCAATAATGTGGTTCGGGTCTTTCACATATTTACGTAGCATAGATATATGAAAAATATTATGAACACGAGACAGACTTGGAGGTAACGCGAGTCTATAGTCTACATTTCCTACTCGGTCAATAATTTGAAATGGACTAATAAATCGTGGATTGAGCTTTTCTCTCTTCCTGAATCTTGTAACCCCCTTCCATGGGAAAACACGTGACAATACACGATCCCCAATACTAAATTCCACGTCCTTTCGATGAAGATCCGCATAACTCTTTCGTCGGTCTTGTGCCGTTTGTATACGTTGTCGAATCATTTGGATCTTTTCTGTAGGAATACGTACTAACTCTGGTCCCAACAATATTGCTTCACCCACCTTATCCCAACATACTGGAGAGCGACACTTTCTTCCATACAATGCTTCGAATGGAGATACCCCTATACTTGCCTGATAACTGTTGTTGTAGGAGAATTCTACCAACGGTAAATACTTATCTCAACTCCCTTTGAAGTCTAGGACACAGAGTCTTAATAGATCTTCAAGAGTTTGAATAGTCCTCTCTGATTGTCCGTCCGTTTGAGGATGGTATGCCGAACTGAATTGTAAATTCGTGCCCATAGCTTTCTGCAAGCTAACCCAAAATCGTGAAGTGAATCTTGGGTCACGATCTGAAACTATGGATATTGGCATGCCATGCAATCTCACAATCTCATTCACGTACATATGAGCAAGACATTCAAGGGAATAAGTCTCCCGTATCAGCAAGAAATGAGCAGACTTAGTTAATCTATCCACAATAACCCAAATAACATCTATGCCTTGAGAAACTGTGAGAAGACCCGTAACGAAATCTATGGTAATGTGTTCCCACTTCCATTTCAGAATCTCAAGTGATTGCAATGTACCCTTAGGCACTTGATGCTCCGCCTTTACATGTTGACAAGTTAAACACCTCGAGATAAACTTTAAAATCTCTCTCTTCATATTGTTCCACCAGAATGTATGTCGTAGATCACGATATATTTTGGTACTTCCAGGATGGATTGGAAACGGCGTATTATGTGCCTCCGTCATAATCTTGTACTTCAAATCAGAGTCGTTAGGAACACAAAGTCTGGAGTGGACTCGAAGTATTCCTTCTTCATCGATTCTCGCTTCTAGAATAGCACCTTCTTGTACTTTCTTCTTCATACGCATCAGCTCCGGGTCGGTGGCTTGAGCAACTTTAACTTTTTCTATTAAAGTTGGCTCTATGCGTATACTTGATATCATCACACTCGTTTATGCATATGATCTTCTACTCAACGTGTCAGCTACCACGTTTGCTTTTCCAGGATGGTATTGAATAGTGTGGTTCGTAATCTTTCAACATCTGGAGCCAACGTCGTTGCCGCATGTTGAGTTCCTTTTGGGTGAAGAAATATTTGAGGCTTTTATGGTCTGAATATATCTCCACCTTCTCTCCATATAGATAGTGCCTCCAAATCTTTAGCGCGAAAACGACTGCTGCCAACTCTAGATCATGAGTAAGATATTCCTCTTATATTCTTTAAGTTGTCTCGAGGCATAAGGCTATGACTTTCCCATGTTGCATGAGAACACATCTCAACCCTTTGCCTGAAGCATCGCTGTAGATAACAAATCCATCCGAACCAGATGGTATTGTCAAAACAGGTGCCGAAATGAGTCTCCTCATAAGCTTTTGAAAACCCTTATCGCATTCCTCGTTCCATACGAATTTTGTATCTTTTCGAGTCAGTTGAGTTAACGGAGTAGCGATTCGAGAAAATCCTTCCACGAATCGCCGATAATAACCAGCTAAGCCCAGAAAGCTACGTACTTCGGTCACCGACTTTGGTTGCTCCCAACTTTGTATTGCTTCAATCTTCGCCGGGTCAACAGATTCTCCATGTTTTGACACCACGTGCCCAAGGAATGCTACTTTCTCAAGCCAGAACTCGCATTTCTTCAACTTGGCATATAGTTTGTTTTCACGAAGCCTTTGGAGTACCAGCTTCAAATGGTGCTCATGATCTTCACGGCTTTTGGAATATATGAGGATGTCATCAATAAAGACAACAACGAACTGATCCAAATATTCCTTGAATATTCGGTTCATCATATCCATGAAAGCCGCAGGAGCATTAGTCAATCCAAAAGACATGACTAAGAATTCATAATGCCCGTGCCGAGTTCTGAAGGTAATCTTTGGATATTCTCAGTTCTAATCTCCAGCTGATGATATCCAGAACGAAGATCGATCTTTGAAAAGAATTGTGCTCCTTGCAACTGGTCAAACAGGTCATCAATACGAGGTAGCAGATACCTATTCTTGATAGTGACATGGTTTAATTCCCGGTAGTCAATACAAAGTCGCATACTCCCGTCCTTCTTCTTTACAAATAAAACAGGAGCACCCCAAGGAGATGTACTAGGACGAATAAAACCAATGGCCAACAACTCCTGTAGTTGGGCCTTTAACTCCTGAAGTTCAATTGGAGCCATTCGATACGGGGTTTTAGAAATGGGCTTTGTACCAGGTTCAAGATCAATAAAGAATTCAACTTCACGTTCTGGGGGTACACCAGGAAGTTCTTTAGGAAACACGTCAGGAAATTTACTAACAACAGGAATATTATTCAAATCTGACATGTCTTTATTCAAATCTATAACATGGGCTAAGAAAGCTTGACATCCGTTTTTAAATAAACGAATAGCTTTATGACTAGGATATGACAGTGATTGATTTTAATGGTTTAGTTGTTTGAATTCGTACAATAGGTTGGTTAGGAATATGAAAACTAACAACCTTACGAAAATAATCAATTTTGGCATGATGAGTAGTTAACCAATTAATCCCTAAAATCACATCAAAAGTAAGTATCTTTAAAGAGATAAGGTCAACAGGTAATGTGATGGTGCCAATTTGGATCAAACAAGATTTATAAACAGTCGATATAATGAAAGTTTCTCCTAATGGAGTCTCCACAGATAAATCAAAGTCTAATTTCTCCGGAAGTCAAGTTTAAACGTTGAGCACAAGTAGGAGAGATAAATGAATGGTAACATCGGTATCAAGTAAGGTATAAACTTCGCAAGAATTTATGATTAGCTTACCCGTGATCACCTCGTTTGGGTTCCTTGTATTTTGACCAGTTACGACAAACGCTCTTCCAGGAACCGTTGACTTTGAATTTGAAAATACGTAAGATTGCAAATAGGATAGAAAAAAATTAAAAATATAATTACACTTTTGAATTTTGATTTGTAAGAGAGTTAATATTGATAGTAAGAACAACCGAAATAGTGGAACGAATAAGTGATTGTCAACTAACCTTAAGGGATCCCTTGGCCAATCAATCGGGTGTTTCTACCAGTATGCTCCAAAGCTTCACTCATGGTCTTTAGTCTTTACAGGAGATGACCCAAGAACCCTAATCACTTGATCAGTTTTAACTAACTAATGTGAAAATTGTCACCCACCATTAACAGTTTACAACTTATTCTTGACTGCGGTAACACACCCATCACATTTTATATCCACCATAAACTGTATGTCATATATCAACAGCAAATTATCATAATATAGATATAGCCCATTTCACCATGATAATTTGACTCAATTTTAATTTAGTTAATCCCAAAATTAAGTTTTAAAATGTAATTTTCCAATAAGGAAAAGGAAGACAATACCTTCATACAACTAATTTCAAACCATATAACATTTATACATTTCTAAGAGAATGCAAATAGAATCATCATATATTCAGCTGCTAACGAATTATATCAGAACATGTAAAACATAATCCGCACCTATTAAACTACGGAGTAATGACAGGCTCCCAAATTGGATCCCAAATTTTGTGTCCCATAAACACACATCATCATTACATTGTTGTCCAATATCTACATTAATTATATAGGTCCACCATTATGTTGAGCAACCAATGTCATAACATCTATATTTTTAACACAAAATTTAGGATCATAGCATTACTTTAAACCTAGCCCGGGCAGGTTACCAGTAAAAGAAAAAACCCGCAGTAAGAAAAAGAGCTACTAGAATAAAAGAAGAACATGAAAGTTACCGTATTATCAAGCATAGGCTACAACTTTATCAAGCATGACTACAAACTTATCGCCAGTTTTGCAGTTTTTGACATCAGATCCAAACTACACCACCTATTCTACTACATCAGTAACTATTCCAAAATCTATATTTTTAACACAAAATTTAGGATCATAACATTACTTTAATTATATAGGCCCAATATCTATATGTTTGATACGTTTGGGTTATTATAATATGTTTGATACGTTTAAATATATTATAAATAATAACTTGATACGTCTGAGCCGTTGTTGTGCTTTCTCAAATTATAGAATTATAATATTTATGTATATAATTATAATATTCAAGTTATTACACGTGCCTTTTACATAATATTTGGGATTATATTGCTATACTGATGCACGAATAATAGATTTTGAATAGATTATACTGTTATACTATTTTATACATAGCAGTATAATAGATTTTGATTTTTTTAGTCCTTACCAATTTTATTTTAAAGCATGACTCACATTAAACATAAACCAAAACAGTTTAGAATAAACTTGGTTCTTGAGAAAATAAAATCTACATAACTAACCTCGAGCTTCTTAAGAAGTTCATACCCAATCATTATCAGATTCACCTTCAAGCCCTATCACAAATCTAACAGAAAAAACTAACACATTTAAACAAAATATACACAGGTCTGGTTGCTTCTTAATCTTAGCCAAGTATTCATTATTTAATAAAGACATACCACTCAAAGTTTCCTTCTACTTTGTGAAACATAGGTGATGTGTGAAAAGAAGCATATCCAATATCCACACATTTTGAGAGCTAGTCATAGAATGCAGCAATCACCAACCCATAGTGAGAAAGAATACAATATTACAACATATTGTCAATAAAAAAATATAGAGATGAGTGATAGAATACTACTGCAACATATTGTTACTGTCCTTTCAAAAGTCTTACATTTCCTCCTCCCATTTGGGGAACCAGAGTAGAGGGGAATAGGGGATGAAGACTGTTGTTCCAAGCCTCACAAGATAATGTTGGAACCCAAGTAATATGGCTTCAGCTGCATACAAATTAGCTTATTTGAATGAAACACCAATAATTTATTTCATCAAATACAATTCAGGTCATGGAAAAATATTACTACATTAACTTAAAATATTACTTAAAATAACACACTGAGTTTTGTACTGCTGACTGTCCGAAGAAGAACACTATATAATCTGCAAGTCAACTACCTTGGACTTATGATCATCTAAAGTCACCTGCTAACACATAATAGACTAAATAAAAATGATAGGAGAATAGTTACTTACTACCAGTGAAGTCCTTACAAGAAAGGGAAAACAGAATAACTGTCCCAAAATACCTTTGCTAATGATGATGGATAGATTGCAGATGCACCCTCAATGTTTAGGAAATGACCGCCTGAAATCTAGGCATGCTAATGCCAAAAAAATTTAGAACATCAAAGCTTTTAAATCTATCACCCTTGAAAGGCAATTAAACCTATTGAATAAGTTAAAGAAAATACTTTAACCCACAATGTTGACGATATATGTGAAAGGGATGTCAACATTTGATAAATAGTTCTGAACTTCATCTATAATGGCAAGATAAGATTTACCATTTTTCTTGCATAACATCATTACAAAACATAGTACTCACATAAAGAGTGGGGGTAAACAGTAAGCAGAAGTTCTATGTTTACAAATAAATATGTTCAAGCAGTAATTAACTTTTATAGAGGAAGAGACCTGTAACTACAAGCAAGGATGTTATTATGCTCATTACTCTGGACAAAATCATAAGAACTTGTTCCAAAAACCCACAAAGGTCTAGTAAACTCAGCATCCAAAGAAAAAACTGCCCGAATTTCACTTTTGTTGACAAATATTCAGCCCCTAAATCAACTAAACTTCATGTTTATAACAGGGTCTCCTAATATCCTCCTATCTCTCCACCAAAAATTAAAGACAGCAGTATCAACCATCACGTTCCTTAATTAGCTTTCAATATACCCCACTTAGCTAGTTTCTTATAATATCTTGGCCCAACATGTTTGTTAAGAGCTTCACAGTTATAATCAGTATGGTCAAGAAGTTTGAAAAAAATAAGAAAGTCGAACAAATGTAAAAATGCAATCGAGTTTTCTAATTCTATTTCTCATGTGTCCTCCGTCCCGTATTTAACAAAATATATTTCTTAGCTGTTTTATAAGAAATATTGACACATGCGGTGCATAGTAAGTGCCATTTAAACCTACCATGAACTTGTGATCTATTTCCCAAACTTTAAAGACGATGAAGCCTCAAGTGAGCATTAACATCAGCTTGAGCAAACAAGGGACTCACATTATCCCCAACTGGCAACTGGATTCCATTTCATATCAAAGACACCCGTAGTTTCCACTCTATGAAACAAGTCAAGACAACCCACATCAGCATCAACATTAAATAAAGATACACTTCCTGATCGACTGGGCCGATCACCTCATCAAGTATGTACGTCGAAGCGGCTAGTCTGAGCACATGGTGAAAAGATTCATGCCATGTGGGCAGAACTCTACCCCATCGGCATTGTCGTCTAGGTAGCAAAGTACCACATCCATATCTAACAAAAATATAAACTATATCACCAATTAATTTCATGTTTAGTTGGGCATTTTGTCGAACAGGTTATGAACCCGCATTTTGTCAAACAGGTCATATTTTTTTGATAGGGAAAATATATATAAACACATATATTGTCATGCAATGGAATTTTTTTTTATTTTTATTTTTTACACAAATCAAAAGCTTCCGAATCCAAATTTCTGACTTGTGGCCAGCACGAAGAAATAAAGCACTATACATTTTTTACCCTCTAATACAGATATTTAGCTGGATAGACAATCAAATTTATTAATACACAGTATTTCCAATCAATCAAACTACCAAATCAAGCATACACATAATTTGCCAAAACACAAATAGATAGACAACTACGTGAGCTAATTCAAATTTGTACTATTTATTGAAATATATAGAGAAAGAAGTGAAAGTTTACTAGTTTCTGTCGAGGACTTCGTCGGCGCGATAACCGGTAATCATTTCAAAAATGGAATTGACATAATAATCGAAAATCAGGTTCCGGAGCCTCTTCCTGCAGCTCTGAACATTTTCTCTATCTCTCTTACTCAGACTTTCTCCGCCCAAGTTTTTTTTCTCTCTCTACACGCCCAAGATAACTCCGCACAAAGGGAAGCCCAAGACAAAATACTGATCACTTTAACCAAGAAACATAATTGTAAACATCAAACCAATTAAAAGGAACCCTAAAAAAGAAAATTTCAAAAAATTCAAATTCAATCAAATCAAGAACCCCATAAACCCAATAAAGCTAAACCCTCAGACAACCAAACTGAAATTAAAGAAATACCAAGATAATCGACGTGCCGTTACAAAAACGACCAGTGAGAAGTCGATCAGCACGACCTAAGGTGCCGCGGAAAAGGAGAGCCAAGAGGAGAAGGTCTTAGACCATGTTTCTCTCTCTCTTCAACTTCTTCTTCTTCTGCTTCGCTCTTCAACTATTACCAAGATAATTTGCGTGTTTTGTTTTTCTCTCTCAGCTCTGTGTGTAAAGACAGAGAGATAGAGGGTTTGAAATTTGAAATGGGAGAAATAAGAGAGAACTGCTGACGTGAATTTTGGATGTGACGTTTATGTATTTCTCTCTGCTCTGTTTTATATAATATATATATATATATATATCACAATCTAGAACGCACGAACTAACTACAAATTTCTTTTTATTTGGTTACATGCATGTTGAATTAGTAGAGCAATCGTTGTTGGACTTTGCTCGATTGATTAGGACAACAATTATTGGACTTATTTAAGGGCGGAGCTACGAATTTTTTCCGTCTTGACCTATCAAGTACCAACCATATACACAAGAAATCAGAAGCCGGAGCAGGGGGCTGCCCAGAATTCCCAGATTTTAAATCTTTTTTAGCTGCTTTGTGATTTTATATCTCTCAACCTACACATCAGTTTGCTTCCAAATTTTGATATGTTCCACATGGTATATCATAGTATTTTATAAAAATATAGCATGACCAAGTTGGGTTTGTTAAGATGGTATTACAGAGGCTTGAAAATGCCCTGTTGACCACTTTTTTCATCAAATTCAAGTTTTTATAAATTCTTTAAAACTTGTTTAGGGCTTGATTTGATTCACTCAATCAACTTAGTTAACATCATAACACATATATAAAGGTAACTTATCCCAAGATTTGCTTAATTTTCAATTTTAAGCATAAATTCTCATTGAAGCAAAATTTCAAATATCTTATATGCGTGTCTTAAATTTCCAGATTTCTTAGTTGTTTAAATATGGTTCCAACCATAATTTTTAATCTTATCACTCTAATGACGTGCATAATACTTTGTTCACACTAATTTACAACCTAAACACAACAATTTCAATAATTACATTACATTATTACTCTAATTTTCGTAAACTTAAATAAGTAGAAGTTTGCTTGGAGATTAACTTGAATCTTCTCTTTGATAACAATCTATCTAATAAAATACAAATGATTTTGAATTTCCCGCTCACTCAATAAATCATTTAGGCTGTCCAAAGTTTGAGATAAATCCCACTGTCCATACATCTATCTAATAAAATACATCTATCTATCTATCTATCTATCTAATCTATCTAATAATTATTTTGAATTTCCCGCTCACTCAATAAATCATCTGGACCGTTCAAAATTTGAGATAAATCTCATTGTCCATTTAGTGCCGGAGACACGGGACCCAGCTAGTATACAATATTTGTCAAAAACTTTACCCGTGCTACAGTCAGTCTTCCTTCCGCGTCTTTTTTAAAAAACCCAAATCTGAAGTTCGCGATTCCCTCCTAGCCTCTCTCGCAATCTGCAAGCCGTAGTTTCTCACTTCTCTCCAAATGGGTCGCGATTCTCAGTGATTCTCTCCAAATGGGTCGCGATTTTCTCCTCCCTCGCAATCTGCAAGCCCTGAGAATCGCATAATATTTTTCTGTGCCCTTGCTTCTCTATTCTCAACTGAAGCTTCTCTAAGATTCGCTATTTAGGCAAGCAGGTATGTGTCTTTTTCCTTCTAATTTTTCTGTGATGTTTCGCTGTGGTTGAAGTTTATTCAACCTTGATGTGAACTGTTTTTATGTATTTGGATTATACGGGTATTGATGGGTCAATTCTTGCCTATTGATTTCTGTTGATTTTTGATATGGGTCTGTTAATTAGGTGATTGTCATATTTTTCTTAGTTTTTCGTTGGTTTTCTATATTTTGAAGTTTTTATTCAACCCCGATCAGGAGCATACTCCTTAAAGAGTATTCTGCCCTTAAAGAGCATTCTCCTTTATATCTCTCTCCTCACTCGGTCGATTAAACAAAGACTACAAAGGCAGAGCTTCGCGCCGTATTTCACTGGAAAACCCCTCACTGCTAAATCGGTTCCATTGAAATCCAGTCCTACAAAATCGACTGAGGGAAACGCGATTGCTGCAAGAGAGAAAGTCGAGCCCTAGAATCGCGATCTCCTTCATCTCATCAGTTCGATTTACTTCATCTCATCAGTTCGATTCGGTAAGGGCTTGCGATTTTATCTCTCCTCGTCTCTCTTTTTTCTTCTTTTCAGAGTTGGACTTTCTCTACATGTAGAATTTGGAATATTTCAAACCCAAAAAAATGAATATGATATTGGCTGGTGTCTATAATGGTGGTTGTGTACTGTGGGCTATGTACTATGGAGGAAGATGGAGAAAAACCCATAATAAACCATCTCCCCATCATCAATTGTTGCCTAAATCGATTCAAGCTTACCTTTTCTCTTATTTACATTAGCTTGCCGGGTTTGTTTTTGAAATTAAAAACACGCCCAAATTATTTGCTTAACACGAAAAATTACTGTACACAATTTGACAGACGTCTATAAAAATTGCAGCTTCTGTAGGTGTGTTATTAATCATTGACTTATTTTGTGTGATGAAAATTTGACAGACGTCTATAAAAATTGCAGCTTTGTAATCTTTTTAAATGCTATGCCTTGGTTGTTTAATTAAAGCCATCTGTTTGTCATCTTCCTTGCTTTCCAACACCAGAACCAGACAAGTGTGAATCCAGTGTGAACTTGCATCTTGCTCCCTAACAATGCATAGTATATACCAGGGTGAACTGTTATACTCCTGTTTTGAGATAATAACAACTTCCTGGAAACAAATGTGTTTTGAGATAATAACAGTTTTGAGATAAATCTCTATCAGTGACGCTAAATCTGCAGATGATTCATTGTAATGTATATTTAAGTGTGTATTCTTTTGTTTGTTCATTTCATAATCTCTATCGAAACATTCCTTTAATACATTTGTGGCTTCTTCATTTGTAGAGCACTATCAATCATCTCTAGAGATTGCTAAATCAATTGACTATGCAAGAGTAAGTATGATTTGTCATCTTTTATCTCCACGCCATTATCATCAACTACACCACTTGATTTTGCTCCTTTTGTCCACCTTTTTAAAATGTATTTTGTAGGCAATTTGTCAAGATCATGATACTTATGCAAATAAGCTATCACATGCCGACATAGGATTCCCAAACTCTCAAACTTTTTGCAAGTACATGTTGCATAATCCAAAGAGTTGTCATACTGAATTTCTCTTACTTTAAACTTGCAGACATTCCTTCGGTAAATCTTATATACACGGTGATTGACATCCTCCGTCATAAGTTCAAACCTATAATTCAAGCTCTCACACAACTCTTCTTCAAATTTATAATATATAGAGTGTGTATAAATGTCAACCATTTGAACTAGAAGTCATGACGATATTTCATTCTCTGCCTCTCAACCAAATCTTTGTTATCCGAAACCAACTCATTGTGTCGTTGATGCTGAAGGTCCCGCCCAAATTGAATCATAAAATCCACTAAAGAATTCCTTTTAGAAGCAAACTTTTTAAAAAATGCATGACAACTCTCCGCTTGTTGGCTATTTGACATGCCGGCTGAGAAAACATGATTCACATGTCCGGGTACCCATCTACAACGGATTTCATACATTGATTGTAGCCATTTATTAGCATTCAACCCACTTTTCTCCATTAATGCTACCCAAGTAGAGTCAAAATCTTCCACAGTCTTCGAATTCCAAATGCAATCTGAAAACTCTTTATAATAAGCACTGTATTTTACTGAGTCAATCTTCTCTGAGAATTTGGTCAATATGTGCCAACTACAATATCTATGAAATGTATTAGGAAGCATCTGTGAAATGACATTTGTCATAGCTGGATCCTGATCGGTGATAATCATCTCAGGTGCATTGTCTGACATTGCTTCCAAAAAACACTTGAAAAGCCATTCAAAACTAGCTATGGTCTAATCACTTAAGAAAGCACAACCAAATACAGTAGTTTGACCATGATTATTAACCCCCATTAGTGGTGCAAATATCATTTCGTAACGATTAGTATTGTACGTGGTATCAAAAATGACAACATCACCATAAAATCCATAAGCCCGTCTAGAAGTTGCATCGGCCCAAAAACAACGAGTGATCCGATTTTCATCATCTGTGTCAATTGTGAAAGTGAATGAAGGATTCTTTTGTTGTTCTAACTGTAAGTACTCATTCAACATATCCCCATCATGTCCCTTCAAGTCATTGCGCTTGTCTCTTTCAAAGTAATATAAATCTCGTTGCGTGCAATCAATATTTTCAAAACCACCCGCCTGCACTGCAAGAAAATTGTATTGTTGATATTGTGGTATATTCACTGTGCCAAGTTGTTGAGACAAAGATTTTTGGGCAATTGACACATTATGATGCGATCGTAACAAATGCCTTTTATGTGGAGTTGACAATGGATGACAATGACCCTCCTCAATTTTAGTAATTACGTACAAGTCATTTCTCTTTACCACTATAATTTTTGCACCACAATCTTCTTTTGTAGATCCACGTTTTCTTTTTACAACCACATCGGCTAATAGTTTGCCCTTTCCTTGCTTAGAACACACATAGTCCTTATAAATCTCATCGCTACCCGCCCTTTTTTTCTCATTAAACTTTCGTACACTAAATCTAGCATGCATTGCATATGTATTGTAAAACGTGTGAATATTTGAAATTCTTGACCAATCTTAGGTGTAAACTCATCTGCTACTTGAGGATAGTAGACAACAGTATTAGTATTCACATTCAACCCTTCTCCATTCGAGTCATCCCCATCAATTTCTATTTCCAAATTCATTTCTACATTATCCCCGCAACTCCCTACTTCATGGTACATGTCATCCATTATATTTACACCTGGACAAACAAAAATTTACTTGAAATTGTGAAATCACCAATTAAAATTCATTAAGCTTGTCCCAAATTCACACTAATCCAAAAAAAGACACAACATTGAGCGTAACAAATTTCAAATTAAGCTTTCTATTTACAACAAAAAAACCTAAATTTAAAAAAAAACAGGAATGCACTTACTGATTTTCAAGGGTCACTAACTGAGGGCATTTGGAGAAGTTTTGTCGCACGTCACGGCTTCTGAAGACTACTCTGGGCTTCGATTTTCTGGAGGGGATCGCGTTTCACGAGCTTGGCATTCTCTCTTGCATCAATTGAGTTCTAGGGCTTGGGTTGACTTTCTCTCTTGCAACAATCGTGCTGGCTGAGAATCGATTTTCAAAATCAATGCTTTCTCTCTCTTCGATTTTGCAACAATGGATTTCAAAGGGAATCGATTTGTAGCGAGAAGCTCTGCCTTTGTAGCGGGAAGCTCTGCCTTTGTGTCTTTGTTTTATCGACTGAGTGAGGAGAGAGATATAAAAGAGCCGGCTTTTTAAAGGAGAATGCTCTTTAAGGGCAGAATACTCTTTAAGGAGTATGGTAATGATCGGGGTTGTATATATATATATATATATATATATATATATATATATATATATATATATATATATATATATATACTGTCCGAATTTTAAGCTTACCCCTATATATATATATATCTATGTATATATATATATGTATATTTAATGATAATCTTATTATATTATTTAAAATGGAGATAGTATTTGTTATTCACAACTAAACATTAAAAGATATTGGGAAAAGAAAAAATTAAAATGGGAGTTTCATTGAAAACGGATGGAATGTATAACAAGGCGGCCGTCAACGCTAGTCCTTTCGGGGGCTTTGGTAGCTGGGTTAGATACTATTGGTCCGATTAGTTACAATATTGGTCTAACGTTATAGCCCAACTCTAACAATTCATTTCCGCCATTAACATGTATAGATCAAAACCCTACTGGAAGTCCTAGTAAAACCTTGTTCAGTTCATTTTTGATTCTCAATCTCGGTTAGTTTGTTTGATTTGATTTGATTTTTGTAGAACTTTTGTAAAAGTATGTACTTTTATTCAGTTTATGTGTGTATGTATGTATATTCATTCATGTCTGTTGTGCAGGTTTTCAGTTGCATCTGTTTACATTAGTTTTTGATCAATTTATGTAGGGCTTTCTGAGCTTGAAGATACTGAATTAGTGAAATTTCAGAGTAAATTGGTAGTGAAAATTAAATCTTGGAAAGGCGCAATGTTGGATGTGAGCAAATTTGATGTGCATTTGCAATTGTGGGCAATTCGTATCCCTAGGGAGCTCTGCAAGGCTGCAACTCGAATACTAAACGGGTATAAGCTCCATTTCGATGACATTATTTAGTTCATCTGGATTGTGTTTATTTGGACAGCTTTAGATTGCATATATATATATATATATATATATATATTCCTCAGCTTAGATTTCCAGTGACAACAATGGAAAGTTATCTTGAGTTCAGCCACCATTTGTGTTAGAAATTGCATTTTTACATTTTCATTTAAGTACCTTGAAACTTTTATTGGGCTTGATTTTCGGATGGACACTGCATAGTTGTAGTATATGCTAATTTGGACCACTGATTAAGCAGACTCCCAACAACATAGAATTTGAATAGGGTGGTTTTCAGTAATGAAGTAGTAGCTTCTGTTTGTTTCTCTAGTCCTATTTCATTACATCAGAATGGGACTCATGATCTCTTATCAGATCAGATGTGCACTTGGGTGTTTGAACAAGTACCTGCCCCTTTTTGCACGTTTTCACTATGTTAGTTCTTTTGTTTCTTGCGTGAGACTAGCAGAATGGATTTATCACTCTGAAGGACCCCGGACTGAGTTTAAAGTTCTTATTGTCTCTACATTCATGTTTAAGATTCTTTGTTTGCAAAAAAGTGAAGTAATGAAATCTTTCATGTCTTCTAGTTTTCATTGAACTTCTTGTACTACCTTACTTTATTAAAAACCAATCTTGTTGCACAGGCAAAAGTTATTTGTAGATTATAAAAACACAATTTTTAGATAAAGCAAAACACTTTATCTTTGTGGTTATTGTTAACTTTTACTTTTCCTTAAAATAAAATAAAATATGATACAGTGTACATTGAATATTTGGCGTTCTACTTGTAGATACTTGCTTGACAAAGCCCGCATCAAACCTATCAGTTGAAGATCCAACAAGCGAGAAAAATCGTTACATGATACTATCTGAGAAGGTCCAGAATTCTAGTAAGATATGGTTAACATACTTTAAGGTTTGTTAATTAAATAGGCTGCTTTGATCTAGTGGTCCCACCTCAAAGTCCGAACTTGTCACTCATAGGCAGTGTTACCACCGCTAGTAGTTTACAGTCTTTTCAAATCAGAGTCACAATAAGATTTGTAGAATGTTTCCTCTTTCTTGTCTCTCCTCTTAACAACCCTCAGTCTTTCATTTACAATTTTCTCCCTCAATCTCTTTGTGTGCATGTTTGTGCGATAAAGTGAATGGGAGAGGCAGAAAGACCTTTTTTTGTGGGAGTGGAGAGGGGGAGGGGTTAGCAGATATATGCCTAATTGAATTAAGCTTTGTAATATCTTTTTTGTTTGGTATGCTGATGGTTGTTCTGTATAACCAATGTGAACCTTTCCATCCTAGTTCAGTTGTTGATGGTCATATAACCATTATGAACAGTTAAGGTGTTATGGAGCCTGAATTGTAATATGTCATGAACAAGTTGATTTATATTAGTTTACCACCCATATGCCTTCTTATAATGATAGTTCCAGATTTCTTGTTCTTGTCTTATTTTTAGCTGTTACAATCCTCCATCCCACGATAAATGTCTAAAATTGACTTTTATGGTCAAAATTGACCATTTTTAAAATTAATAATTCAGAATATAATTTATATTTTCAAATCCACAAACCTTGAGATTTATATGTTGGTTGTTGGTCATAGTCTCTTTGCGTATATCTAACAGAATAATACTCCATGATTTATTGATTTAAAAAATGGTTAATTTGACCATCAAAGTCGATGGATGACATTATGACATTTGTGATTGGTGAGATTTAGTATGATTTTAGGTGGCCAAGGGCTTGTTAGATGGATGAATAATCATGGAGTTTGGTAATTGTTGTTCGAAATAGCAGTTATATTCTAATCGCAAGGGGTTAATTTTTAAGTAATCTCTTTCCCCCTCTTTATGTGGAACAGATTTATCTGAAATTCCAAGCCAAAAACTTGATGAATTAAAGAAGCTTTCTGCTGTTGAAGTAGTTCCACATTCGCTGACACTTGGATATTCCTATTGGGGTGCAGGTCAATTATATTACTTCAAGTTGCATTACAACACATTGTTTCTCTGTCTTTTAAAAATCTGAACTGTGACTAATTTAACAATTAGCTGATCTTTTACTAATGGAGAAAATTTTATTAGCCTGCTCAATTATATTGTATTGCATTTTTATTATCACTCATGCCAATGCTTGGTGCAATGATTAAAGATAGAGTATTAGAGTGTCAAAAATGAGTGAATCTGAGGTTAGCATCTTTGCACAATCATGTGTAGGTTTATAGCAGGAATATATCCAAGAAATAGAGAGTTTGTAACAAACACTCCCTTCCGCAAGCACCTTATAGTTGATATGATGGTCTTTAATCACTATTTTATCACCAAGTCTCTTACATGTTAAATATGAGATATCTGTTCAATTAATGTTCTGAATTCACAACCTACCGGAAAAAATGTTTTAAATTCATGTAAATGATTATGATTTTCAGGATTTTAAAATTATAGACCTTTGCCTAATTTATTGCATTTTTTCATTGGGATACTGAACTCAACTCCCTTCTTCATGTACACATTCATTATCTTGAATCTAAGAGTCTTAGATTTTTACACTCTGGCTGGTCGTATTTTCTGTTTGACTATTTTATTATTTATTTTGTACACGAGTTCATCTTGATAGATGACCCTGTACTTTGACCAGTTACTGACTACCTGACTGGTTGATTTTGGAAACAGATCACGTGTTGAAGCAGATTCTGCCTCTTGGACTTGAGGTACCATCATCTTTTGAAACAATAGTTAAGTATTTTATGTATGTTATATTACTTTTGAATTCTTTTTTTTTGTTATTCCTCTAAATTAATTTGGATGACATAAAATGGTCTTTCTGTAGATGTTTTTCGTTTCTTTCCAGTTTCTTACAGCTTACATCACTTGTTTCTACCATGGTTATTTAATTTTATAGAGTAGCCTTTATCTCCAATTTATGATAAATGAATTAACCTTTCATCATTTATACAGGCCACGTTGCCCATTTGAATATAACAGACGAAATACTTACTTACAAGAATATTATTGCGAAGGTTATCTATGATGTACGTCACTTTTCTGGCCTTAAATGAATGCACTTTACATTTCTGCATAAATATTTTTGAATGCTACTCTTCTTAAGATATGTTCTTATGTTGAGCCATCTTATATTATAATAACAAAGTTTTGAATGGTGCAAAGTTTAATAAAATGCAAAGTATTAAAAAAATTATCTTTCCTTATGTGGTAACAGTTCTGGGTTGTTGGACACATAAAAAGTTAGAATTCCCCAAAATTAGAATAACTTAAACACATAATTGCAATTAGAAGTCCCCAAAGGTGTGGATGTAACTTTACTCTGTTTGTTTGTGTATCAACAAGTATTACAGTGTTATTATTCATTTAATCAATTTGCTTATGAACTTTCGTCATTTGCATCTTCTAATTGCAGTTTTCTTTCACTTTGTTTTCTTCAGAAAAATTATCCCAGAATCCAAACAATTGTTAATAAAGTTGGATCTATTAGTAATGAGTTTCGTGTGCCAAAGTTTGAAATCCTGGCCGGGAAAACTGACATGGTTACAGAAGTAAAACAGTATGGGGCAACATTCAAGCTTGATTACAGCTTGGTCTACTGGAATTCAAGGTTGGAGCATGAACACATAAGGTTGGTTTCTCAGTTTCAGGCAGGGGAAACCATCTGTGACATGTTTGCTGGTATTGGTCCATTTGCTATTCCAGCAGCAAAGAAAGGATGCCTAGTGCATGCAAATGACTTAAATCCAGATAGTGTTCATTACTTGAAGATTAATGCAGAACTCAACAAGGTTAAGGATCTTGTTCATGCTTACAATATGGATGCCAGGAAATTTATTACTCAATTGATGGCAGTTCCTACTTGCGAGACAGAATCTGATGCTCCCTTTTTCAAACCATCCGAAAAAGGCAACACAGAGGCACATGAAGTTTCAAGGTGTGAAGACCTAAAGCTGGCAACTGGTACGTCTGCCTAATTAATTAACTTTCGTAAGGCATAATTATTCAGTATGGTCTTCATATATTGTGCAGGTGAGGTGAAAGGAGTGCCATTCAATAATTTAAGCAATCTAGTGGGTGACAAGGACTCGTGTATGAATGAAGATGAAAGTGTGACTGCTGTTAAAAGACGTTCAGAGTGTTGTGAAGGAGGTATGATGCGTTCTTCAAGGAGGCAACACAGGACACAACTATAGTGCTTTGCATGCTATTACTGATGTAGTATTTAATTTAATATATATATACACACACACACATATACATATATATTATGTTTCAGCATTTTGAATTTATTCAGAGATGCATACCAGTATTGCGTTAAGATAACTCTTGGTTATTTTTAATTGGCTAAATAGTTGCTTGTACAATTTCCACTGCAGAAGATGTGAGTGCTGATGGTGCTGGTGTTTGTGCAGCTTCTAAGGTAAATGAGGGCAAAAATAAGCGAATAAAAGGTTTTGTGCCAGTCAACACTAAGCCCTGGGAGCATGTCGATCATGTGATAATGAATCTTCCAGCTTCTGCCCTACAATTTATCGGTATGTTGAATATAATTTTATGCTAACTCCATTCTCTCATCCTACCCACACATACATCTTGGAATGTCATTGTTCTAACTTGTGTAGCTAGACAACTGTGTCCCTCAAAATAATGATTTGTCGGTTTGATGAAAATTTCCTGGCCTGCCGTACAAAATAAGCTAACGACACACCCTTCTTTCTGTGGAGCTAAAAGATTTCCGTTCAATTGTTGATATACTTGTGTTGTATAGTTTTCTATCTCGTCATGCCCATATACTCAATTCTTTCCTGGCCTGCCGTACAAAATAAGCTAACGACACACCTTTCTGTGGAGCTAAAAGATTTCCGTACAAATGTTGATCTACATGTGTTGTATAATTTTCTATCTCGCCATGCCCATATACTCAATTCTTTGAAAATAATTTTCATTTGGAGGAAAGACACTGTGCAAATGAACTAGTATAAAGTGGTATATATTTGTGTGCTGATGTATCTCCTTTGGAATATTAGGTTAACTCATATCTTGACATAAATATATTTTTGTTATATTATGAATAAAACAGTGTCATGTATGGACAGTTCACCTTCTTTTCTTTAATACTCTATTTGTATTCATAGAAGCAAATACGAAATCAACTGAAAAGTTGAAAAATTCCTTTATCAGATTCTTTTAGAGGCCTTATTCAAAGAAGATACTGGAAGGGTTCTCTACCTTGGATTCACTGCTATTGCTTCATGAGATCAACTGAGACGAAAGAATCAATTATTTCAGTAAGTTCCTAAATGGGCACGGTCATTATTGTTTTGCTTATGATTACATTTACGCTTTCTGCTCGTTCTGTTGCTTAGATTATTGTGCTTCTTTAGTATGAGGTTTTCTGTGATGTTTCTCCTACTACAGTTAGATGTAACATCCACATAACTATTTTGCAATAACGTGTATTCACTCTGAGTAGTATCTTATTTTTGGAACTGAAACTGTGTCAACTCTTTTACAGGAGGCAGAGTCTGTCTTGAATGCTGGTATAAAAGACCCAATATTTCATAGGGTTAGAGATGTTGCTCCAAACAAGGTACAAAGCCAATAACAGAACTGCAATTTGAACTACACATTTAATATTGTTCACAAGTATAATTAGCTTGCTATCATGCAGGCAATGTTTTGTTTAAGCTTTAGGTTACCGGAGGAAGCAAGTCTCAGTGAATGACTCTGACGGTACACAGCATTCTGCTGTTGAAAAGGCGTGAACACTTGAGAATTTTAGCCTCCAGGTCATGGATTTTTGGTGCTCTTAACTCTCATTATTGCACGTGTAAACCAGTAGGCAATTAAAACCCAGAATTACACAGAAGATAGAGTAGGGTAAGTGGATGATGAACTGGATGATGACTTTTGAATGATTAGTGATTGGTGTGTAAAACTGCATGTTGGTTTGTGTTGGAATTCAGAAAGTGTCGGCGAAATTAACTTGGTGTTGCTTGATGATCATGAATTGTCACAACCAAAAATGATATTTAGCCATAGTAGATGATTATTGAACAAGCCTTCTCTGTTGTTGTGTACCTTTTAAACTTCTGATTAAAGATTAATTATGTACTATATTAAACTAATCTATCATGATCAGTTCAGAGTGATTGTGAATTTCTAATAAAGCAAACTATATTAAAGCTATTAGATATGTTGCCCGACTTTGAAAAGTTAATATATATACTGTCCGGATCAAGTGTATATCCTTTATCTTACTTATCCGTGTTCACCTTCCTTTAGCGATAGACCCGGCGACGGTTCGGTCATACAATCGTCGTCGGGTCCGTCGCTAAAGTAGGATGAACACGGGTGAGTAAGATAAGGGGTATGTACTTGATCCTTGTTCAATGTGTATGTGTATGTATATATATATATATATACACACACACACGTCTTTATCTAGCCCATCTTAGGTGCTGTTTGTTTACATCTGATTGTCTCTTAATGGACCGTCTCTTATTCGCTAAGAGGTATGATGTTTTTTGTTTATTTTTTTGTTACCTCTGAATATCTCTTAATCAGTAAGACAGAAAATGAAATCTTAATAATTAAGAGGTGTCTCTTAATAAAAATTTTTTGATAATTTTTTTATATAAATATATTCAACAATATTATGCACTCATTTTTATTAAATTGAATATTTAAAATTATTAAATAAAATTTTACCCTTTAAAATGGTAAAGTAATGTTATTAAGTGACAATTTACTTTTTAGTTATCAAATAATTTTTTAGATTCAAATCTCATAACCATATGATCTAATTTATTAAGATATCATAATTATTCAGATCTTAATTCCCAAATTTATCAAACACAACCTTACTCACCTTCTTTTAGCGACGGACCGGGCGACGATATGTAGAACCGTCGTCTTAGCTTTTAGCGACGGACAACATATAGCGATGGACTTGCTCTACAGCAACCGGTTGCTGTGCATAGAACTCATATATATATATATATATATATATATATATATATTAAGATATGTGAAGTTGTAAACTACTGGCTTGCTTAGCTCAAATCAGCATAAAAATAAGTGGATAGATTGGTGAGATAAAATGCTTCATTACAAGTTGATCTGAGTAACATGGTATTTGAATAACGTTATAAATCCGATCGGATCGTCAAGATTCATTATACATGTTAATTGTATTTGAGCAACCTGGTGGTATTTGAATAAGTTGATATTTATATTTGAATAAAATAATTGATTTGTTCTGCTCGACTCACTCAACTCATTCTATAAGTTTGGTTCTTTCAACTCGACATGTTTGGACTTGGTCCATCCTTCTTTTGTTCGACAAAAAGTAGAAATTATTTTTGGACAAAAGGGTTGAAAAAGCTCAACTTTCACAAAAGAAAAGAGACAAAACTGAACAAAATGAAGTATGCATGAGAGAGAAACACAGATTCAGGTTGGAAAGGTCAGGATTTGTGAAAGGACTCTTTTTCATATCCTCACTCACTCGTGACATGGTCTCCAATTTCTCTGGGGTCCATTTCAGTTCATACCATTGTCATGCAACTTTTATTTATCTAAGAAAAAGAATTACAGATCAATTAGTGTATTATAAAAATATTAATTTGTTAGTTTAATTACCTTTTTGTTTCCCATTAAATATGGATAATCACTTTATAATTAGGCCTATTCCTATTCCTATTCCCATCCCCATCCCCATCCCCATCCCCAAGTAGTGTATATGAGTTGAGTTTATTTAATTAATTTATGATGTTTAATAACTTATTGACTTGGCTCAAATTTAACTCATTTACCACATAACTTAATTAAATTAAAACTAGAGTTTAGAGTAGCCTGCCTAAATTTAGAGAATATGGAAAGTTTCAAATTATGGCTTCTCAAATAAAACAGTCAAGTAGGTGAAATTTTACAGTCAACACTGACCGTTTTCAGGGGCAAAAGGGCATGGTTTTGTTTCATAACAGAATAACTGAATTAAGCAAGGAATCTTTCATTTCTTTTCTACTTTTTATTTGGCCCAACTTCCTTGTAGATTTTTCACTTTCTTTTTAAACTTTCTCAAAAGCCAACCAATAAAAAAATTCAGAAAAACAAGCACCCAAGCCTCATGTGTGTATATATATATATAACCCAATATAAACAAGAAGAAAATTCCCCTCTTTTTTTTTCCTTTGCCCATATATTTTCAAATGTCTAATATTTTTTCTTGAATCAAGAAATCTTCATAGAAAGATCCAAATATCAAAGATCATACATTTAAAAAAGAAAATAAAATGGTAGAACCAAGATTACCCTTTAACTTTTTGTTGATAATAGTGATTGTAATTGCCTTGATGGGAATTGTTTCAAATGGGCCGAGTGTTGGAGTGAACTGGGGTACAATGGCCAGCCACCAGCTTCCACCGGAGAAGGTGGTGGAAATGATGAAAGCTAATGGTTTTGTGAAGGTGAAGCTTTTTGAGGCCGACCCAAATATTTTGGAGGCTTTAACTGGAACAGATATAGAAGTGATGTTGGCAATCCCAAATTACATGTTAATGGAGATGAGTCAGGACTCTGGTCTTGCAGTTTCTTGGGTTGAGGAAAATGTCACAAATTATTTCTACACTGGTGGAGTGAATATCAAGTTGAGTACCAAATTTCATTTATGTTTTTAATGAAAATTTTGTTTCTAAATTCTTATATGTTCTCTATTATTTACCTCCATAAAGCAAAAAATTTGTGAATAAGATTCCTAATATTGTAAAATAATCATTGTAATAATTGAAATTACTGCAATGGTAGTTATTTTCAAATCTTGATTCATGTGATTCTATTTTATTTCCCATTTTATGTTCGTTTACTAGTCTCCATCTTTTACAAATGGTATTGGAGAAAACCTTAGTTAAACTTTCTTGAGCTATGATATGATTTTGTTAAATTACTGTGTTAAAAACATATCTGATTTCAGAAACAAGATTCTTTAGGATTTACCAAGTTTTTGAATTGTAGTCTTACTGTAGTCATTAACCCTGCTACAAATTTGTTATCTACAACTTATAAGTTCTTTTACTAGCATTTCATATAGTAATGGTGGGGATCATACTTGCCCCATTTAGGTATACATTATAGATATGATAAAACTGTTTATCTCATTGAAATTTCAACCACAGATTAAAGTTTCCATAGAAGGGTTGTTTTTGATTGTCATGTTAATTATCTGGATACAACTTCATACAAGGCTTGTTTTTAGTTCTCGAGTTAATTATCTCAATACAACTTTTTTCTCAGGTATGTTGCTGTTGGCAATGAACCCTTCCTTCAAACCTACAATGCCACATACCTACCATACACATTACCGGCCCTCAAGAATGTGCAGGAAGCCCTCAACCATGCCGGTTTTGGATCACAGATTAAAGCAACAGTTCCCTTCAATGCTGACATCTACTACTCCCCAGAATCGAATCCAGTCCCTTCTGCTGGTGACTTTAGGCCAGAAATCCGTGATCTCGCTATCGAAATAATCCAATATCTCTACTCAAATGATGCTCCTTTTACTGTCAATATTTACCCATTTCTCAGCCTTTATGGTAACAATTATTTCCCCGTAGTCTATGCCTTTTTTGATGGATCAAACAAGCCTGTTAAAGATGGTGACTATGTTTACACCAATGTGTTTGATGCAAATTTTGACACCCTTGTTTGGTCTTTAAAGAAAGCTGGATGTCCGATATGAAGATCATTGTTGGAGAAGTTGGAAGGCCAACTGATGGAGATAAGCATGCTAATGCAGAAAGCGCAAAAAGATTCAATCAGGGACTAATTCAGCATGCTTTGAGTGGAAATGGAACCCCAGCTCGAAAAGGAATAATAAGCGTCTATCTTTTTAGCCTCGTCGATGAGGATACTAAGAGCATTGCTCCGGGTTACTTTGAGAGGCATTGGGGTATATTTGAATTTGATGGGAAGCCTAAATACGAGTTGGATTTATTGGGTTTGGAAGAAAAAAAGGCCTAGTTGCAGTTGAAGGCATTCGATATATGCCCAAAAGATGGTGTGTTTTGAACCCAAAAGTGAAGGATTTGGATGACTTGACTAGTAATGTTGATTATGCTTGTAGTCTTTCAGATTGCACTGCTTTGGGTTATGGGTCTTCTTGCAATCATCTAAGTCTTAAAGCTAATGCTTCTTATGCTTTTAACATGTACTATCAGTTTAAAAACCAGAATGGATGGGACTGCGATTTCTCAGGTTTCGCCACATTGACACATGAGGATCCATCGGAATGATAAGTGTCTGTTTCCGGTCATGATTGCTTATGGTTCTTCAGTAATTCTGCTACACAGAAAGATATGGTATATTTTGTTGGCTATTCTCGAGGGATGTATAGTCTTTCTCCTTCTTGTATCTTAGCTAGAATATTACTCTTATGCTACGTTTGGATTGAAGGAATAGAATAGAGTAGGGAATGGAATAGATGAGTAGGGAATGAAATATTACTCTTGTACTTCATGTTAAACAATTCTTTGGCAGTCGTAGGTCGATGTCCATCTAACCAATCATTTAAATGATATCTTTGACCTCTAAAAGGTGCAAGAAAGCCCTCTCCATTGGTATATCCAGCATCTACAAGGTAGTAGTTACCCTAACCAAATAAAAAAGGATGTTAAATGGGATTGTGTTTGTTTGTTTTTGTTAGTGTAAGTCTATACATATTAAATTATATTAAGATATTTCGTATTTCTTACCTCGACTTACTTTCAAACCATGATTACGATGCATTGCAGAATAAAGTACCCTACCATCTGCCGCGGACCCTTCCCAACCAGGTAAGACGTAGATAAATTGCATCTCCGGGGAGCAAACACCTAACACGTTAATCTCATTTTTTCGATTTCGATACCTAGGTTTATCTTCTTCAGGGACATGAACCTTTATGTATGTTCCATCCAAAGCCCCTAGACAACCCTAGTAAGAAATACTTATCTTTTTCAAAAACATAATGATAAATATGTAATTTAAAAAAAGCTTGTTCTGGTAGGATAACAAATATCTAAGTTAAAGAAATACGTTGAACCATTTCCACTTATCGTCAGTAGAGTTTTCACGTATAGGTTCCGATTTCTTAAAAAGTTAACCTTCCAATCTTATCACGACATTGAGTACGTTGTTGAAATGCCTACTAATTGTCTCACTGGATCGACGAAATTGTAATACTATGACACAATTTTTCACATGATGGGCTAGCAGTAAGACCTCAACTTTTATGAATAAAGATGATTTTTCTATAATTATTATTTTTGAATATTATGGAATGAATTTGTTATAATGTTATAGTTGTAGGTAGTATTTATAAATTCTGCAAAGTATGCAAGTTGTTATATTATATTCGATTGGTCGGAGAATATTCGTTTTAGCAGGGAATATTCGTACAACGGCGCAATCATTGGTGGACCCCACAACAGAATTATTGTCGGATTGAGAAAACGATAAAAATATATTTATGAAAATAACGACGGAAGTTTTACCGTTAATACTGTTGAGCTACTCGGTAGTAAAAGTACTGTAATACGCGTGGTTGCATAGTAGCACACGGTATTGATTATTGATGGTTACGTGAGAAGTTACTCAGTTATACTCAATTATTGCTACAGTAATTGCTGCATCATATCTCTTATATTATTGATTCGATTATTGTCACAGTA
The DNA here is from genome assembly GCA_020205505.1 of Panax japonicus. NCBI lineage: Eukaryota > Viridiplantae > Streptophyta > Magnoliopsida > Apiales > Araliaceae > Panax > Panax japonicus. The sequence goes on along the minus strand of CM035114.1, from coordinate 77,687,798 downwards.
TCATCTGTATAATATGTTATTTTATAAATCAATAATTGAGACGACAAAGTTATTCATATTATTAAATTACAATATTTATAATGTCTAGAAGTTCTGTCAAGGAGAGGTTTGGTCACCTAATTGCGCGCCAATAAGGAGAAATCCTTATTGGAAAGCCCCCTCTTTCCTGGGAACGACCTGGTTGATAAATATTGTGAGTTATAATATTAATGATGAATGTTATTAAAATTAAAGTTGTGTTCGGAGTTGAATTTGGAGACGCGGACGTGATATTTGAGTCCGGAACGATGAAATTAGTAAAAATAGATTATAAACACAAAATTTTCTGGATTTTACTATTTGGTCAAAAAGTCAACAGTTGACTTTTTTGGGAAAAGCCAAACTTCAAAATTTCAAAATTTATATTTTTGATAAAAATATTTCATTGGGTTGGAATTATTTGTGTTAGTAAAAATTGACATTTATTTCGATAATAATTGATGTCTGGAGGTTATATTGACCAATCGGGTATTTAACCAGATAAATGAGCAATTGATTGCTATAATTTCACATGATTATAACTATTTGTTCACATGTGTATACTATTGTTTCACATTCTTGTTACTATTAGGGGAGTTGGTGTAAGATTGATAATACTTGCATGACTAAGTTAAAAATAGAGGTATAAATAGAAGAACTATACTGTAATTCGTATTTTCACATGTCTAGAACTATTGATTCACATGATTTACTATTGAATCACATTATTTACTATTAGGAGAGGTGGTGAAAGTTTGATAATACTTGCATGACTAAATTAAAAATAAAGAAAAAGTTGGATGTATTGTACTGTAATTTTTTGAGCCCCAAAACGTGCAATTATTGAAACTATATTTTTTTATAAATAGAAGCTCATTCTTCCTTCATTTCTCACCAATTCACTAAAGCTATAGAGCAATTATTATAGAGAGAAATTGTAGAGAGAAAATCTGTAGAAGAAGAGAAGCCTGCTACCTCACTACTCCTATATCCAGTTTCTTTCAAAGGTAAGGGGTATTATTTCTTTCTTTCGTCTTCATGAAGAGAACTTCTGTTATTCCATTCTTTATTATTATGTTGGAATAACCTGGTTATGTGAAGTACCACATACATGGTGAAATTCTTCTATTATTCCATTCTTTATTTGTGACGCCCCCAAAATTAGGAATACATCACCCATCTTGGGTCGCCAGATATATGGTACAGAATTCAAATACAACTTACTAATACAACTGTCGTGTACAATACGACAAAACATAAACTGTGAGTTTGAATACAAATATTGTCTACTAGAGATTATACAAACTCAAAAGGAGTCCTCATTACAATTATTATCACACTATTTCACAGAATAGTGAGGACTACTAATGCTATCCTCTGGACCATTACTCCGTTCCCCGATTCGTCCCAGCTATATTCTAATTTCCTGAAGAGAACAGTGAAAGAAAGGGTGAGCTCAACTAGCCCAGTAAAAAATATTATGACTAAGATAATGCAGAATAAATTATCATTAGCCTTCAAAAGTGTTAAACTGATAAAAATAGTAACCATCACGTTTAACTGCAGCGGAACAAGCAATCCATTAAAAGAGTCAAGTAGAAAAAAAAATCTACTATCTTTTATGATTTAAAAGGTTTTTCATCATTGTTATAGCTGAGACTCAGCTTAATAAATATTCCACATCATCGAATCACCCCGGCATTACGACCAAGGATATTCTTTAGTATCACGACCACAATTATTCATGCACTACGGCCAAGAATATTTGTGTATTCATTAATGGTCATGATCATGCCAACAACTGTCCATCAATGCACTACGGGCCAATGAGAACTTTTACCACATCATTTGTAACATTACGGTCATGATTACACCGAATAATCCCTGGTCATAATCATACCAAGTCCATCTATGCACTAAAGGCCACAGATGACTTTCAACATAACATAAACATGAGGATGATGACAATGATATAAGAATTCAATAAAACAAGTTCAAGAATTATTTTATCCAAGAATTATTAACGTCCAAATTGTTAACATGATACTGTTTGGTAGAGTAAAATTCAAGAATGATCAGAAGAATATTTCCATGAAAGGATACTGGATGAAGCGCAAATATCAAGGATATTCCACTAATTTCATGGAGTATAGAAGTCAGAATTTTAATCAACTGAGTAATATCGAATACAATAACAAAAGGTATCACCATGCATGCGATAGAGACCGCACAGACAGGTTATTCCAGCAGAATAATAATAAAGGAACCAGGTCAGGTGAAATTCACACCGACAGGATGTTCCAACAGAATAATAAATGCGGAATAATAAATGATGGAACCAGGTCCGGCGTATAGCACAGACAGGATATTCCGACAAAAATGTAAAGACGGAATAGTAAATGGAACCAGGTCCGGCGTATAGCACAAACAAGATATTCCGACAGAAATATAAAGACAGAATAGTAAATGGATGTCACCAAGTATAGGGTATTCCGCGTATACAGGTTATTCCAACAGAATAACAATGAATGGAATAACATAAGGATTTCACCAAGTATAGGGTATACCGCGTATACAGGTCATGTATAGGGTATGCCACTTTTACAGGTTATTCCAACAGAATAACAAAGAATGGAATAACGTAAGTTCTCTTCAAGAAGAAAGAATAACACCCCTTACTTTATTAGGAGATTGAATACTGCAGTAGTGTAGTAACCGAATACTTTTCTTCTTTCTCTCTTATTCTCTCTATACTTTCTCTCTCTATAGCTTGAATGAATTCGTGAAAAATAATGAAGCACTAGGCCTCTATTTATAGAAGATTTCTAGCTTAGCACTTGCCATGTGAAAAGGTAAGTGGCTTGACGACTGGTGATGTGAAAAGAAAAGTGGTTTGACGCCTGTAATGTGAAACGACAATTGGTTCGACGCCTGTAATGTGAAACGACAAGTGGTTCGACGCCTGTAATATGAAACGGCAAGTGGTTTGACGTCTGGTAAAGGTAATTACTATTGACGAATGTAATTACTATTGACGAAGGTAATTACTATTGACGAAAATAATTACTATTGACGAAGGTAATTACTATTGACGAAGGTAATTACTATTGACGAAAGAGACTCTTAGATGATGACATATGGCCCCCCCCATAAAATAACCAAACTTACCACAAACGTTTCATAACAGACTCTTTATATACATCAAAGATTGAATAAATATTACCATAAATTAATTTATTTTTAATCAACACATAATTAATCTTTCAACAATTATTAATCATTTATAACTTGTCGTCTCAATTATTGATTTAATAATATAACATATTATACAGATGATACTGTGACAATAATTGAATAAATAATATAAGAGATATGATGCAGCAATTACTGTAGCAATAATTGAGTATAGCTGAGTGACTTCTCACGTAAGCATCAATAATCAATACCGTGTGCTACTATGCAACCACGCGTATTACTGTACTTTTACTACCGAGTAGTTCAACAGTTTTAACGGTAACACCTCCGCCATTATTTTTATAGAAAGATAATTTTGTCGTTTTCTAACTACGACAATACTTTCGTTGTGGGGTCCACCAATGATTGTGCCGTCGTACGAATATTTCCCGACAAAAAGAATATTCCCCGACCAAACGAATTTTTTATAACAACTTGCGTACTTTGCAAAATTTATAAATATTACCCACAACTATAACATTATATCAAATTTATTCCATAATATACAAAAATAATATTTATAGAAAATTCATCTTTATTTATAAAAATTGGGGTCTTACATTATTATTCTGTTGGAACATCCTGTCTGTGCTTTACGCCGGACCTGCTTCCGTCTTTATTATTCTGTTGAAACATCTTGTCTGTGCTTTACGCCGGACCTGGTTCCATCTTTATTATTCTGTTGGAATATCCTGTCTGTACGTTTTATGCCGGACCTGGTTCCGTCTTTATTATTTTGTTGGAATAACCTGCATGTGCGGTCTACCGCATGCTTGGTGATTTTTTTTGTTATTCCATTCCTTATTATACTTAGTTGGTTAAAGTTTTGACTTCTATACTCTATGAAATTAGTAGAATATCCTTGATATTTGCGTTTCATCTAGTATCTTTTCATGAAAATATTCTTCTGAGCATTCTTGAATTTTACTCTACAAAGAAGTATCATGTTGATAATTTGGACGTTATTAGTTCCTGGATAAATTAATTCGTGAACTTATTGAATTCTTATATCATTGTCATCATCCTCATGTTTATATTTTTTTTGAAAGTCATATGTGGCCTGTAGTGCATAGATGGATTTGGTATGATTATGACCAGGGATTATTCGGTATAATCATGACCGTAATGCTATAAATGATGTGATAAAAGTCCTCATTGGCCCGTAGTGCATTGATGGACAGTTGTTGGCATGATCATGACCATTGATGAATACACGAATGTCCTTGGCCCGTAGTGCGTGAATAATTATGGTCGTGATACTAAAGAATATCATTGGCCGTAGTGTAGGGATGATTCGATGATGTTAATTATTTATTAAGCTGAGTCCCAGTGATAAAAGTGATGAAAAACCTTTTAAATCATAAAAGATAGTAGATTTTATTCTCCACTTGACTCTTTTAATGGATTACTTGTTCCGCTGCAGTTAAACTTGATGTCTATTGTATTTTATCAGTTTAACATTGTTGAAGACTAATGATAATTTATTCTGTATTATCTAAGTCATAATATTTTTACTGGGCTAGTTGAGCTCACCCTTTTGCTTTTATTGTTCTCTTCAGGAAATGAGAACGTAGCGGGGACTAGTCAGGGAACGGAGTGACGGTCCAGAGGATAGCATTAGTAGTCCTCACTATTCTGTTAAATAGTGTGACAATAAATATAATGAGGACTTATTCTGAGAGCGGATATTGCCTAGAAGACAATATTTGTATTAAAACTCACAGCTCTTTTGTTGTATATTAAAGATTGTATTTGTATTCTATACCATGTATTTGGCGACTCAGGATAGGTGATGTATACCTATTTTGAGGGCGTCACACTAGCACATACACGAATATGGCAACTTGTTCATCTATTTGAAGGTACTTTGTACTACTAAGTTTGTCTGTGGTATATAAAATATCACATAATTTGGTAAAACTTGCCCTATCCATTCTAAGGTAATTGTGGCATGTAATGTCACTGTCATACACTAGCTCCCTCATAAATTTTAGACCACTCGAGCAAGAAAGGGTGTACTTTGGTCGATTAAGTGCTCTCATATGTCTATGTCGTGCCATAAATATAACAAATTGCATGAATAAGGTAACCATGACAACTATTTCAGACCAAAAATAAAAAAAGGCAATTAATCACTTCATTCTCTTCCGTTTGTCTAATCTACGACGAGCCATGACTGCAATTCAATTGAAAAAGTAAGAGCAAACTCAAACAATAAACATATTGTAAAACAATTTCAAAACAAATTCAAGAAACATACTATAATGAAAGCAATAATGAAACAGTTCATTCGTTAGGCTTCAAAACAAAGATCTGTGTGTATTCAGAATAAGGAATCAATGTACTTAATTTTTCCACCTATAAACCTTGCACAAGCATGCTTCCTATTGCTATTTTAACCAAAAACTACAAAGAGTATTAAGATAAACAAAGACTATGGATCAGACAAATTCACATGTTAAGGCAAATAGGCTTTGTTAAGGCAGACATGAACTATAAATAGGCTTTGTTAATGAAGACATGAACCGTCTCGAGTCTTTTAAATGACATGAAACTAATCCAGTTACTAAAACTATTTTAATGGGTCTAAAAGGCTACAAATTTACTAAAAGTATGACAAATACAATACTAAAAATAAACGATCACTCTAAAAAATCCTAGGATAAAATTAAATCTTATATTGAAGCTGAAGCTCAGTTTTTAAAAAAATTCAGATTCATGTAGACAAGCTAAGAAAGTAGAATCAATGCAACCACTATAAACTGTCAAGAGCAATCAACATTTATCCATTCCCATGAAACTGGAGAAGCTTCTATACGAGTATAAATGTTGTTATACAAACTTGGATGCTAAAATAAGTAGCATAACTGGGAGTTATTTTTTTGATAGATATTTTCATGTTACAACTGCTGAGCAAAGCTAACTCTTTACACATTTGTATTCGTGAAAAACTAGGCAAACTCTATTATGTTTAATTTTAATTAATATCTAAATAAATAATTAGGAGAGCAGAGCAGAGTAGAGCAGAACACAACACAAAGCAGAGCAGCAAAACAACAAATGATGAGTCAAATTATTTAGATGCCCACAAAATGACTAATTATATAGCTATCTAATGTCAGTACTCTCTTTCTTTTATGCAAATAAAAATAGCTAATGTTGTATTCAATGAGACATTTCATCAAACACCTATTGAACAATTCAATTGGACTAATATCTGGACAAATTATGTTCAAAGCAATCCCAAAATTTCTAACACTAGAACTGTAATATATAATTTGATATATACTTTCAGTATGGATAAAGAAGAGCAAAATTATCCCAAAAAATTATAACACAAGAACTGTAATAGATACGGCAACGTAATTTGAAACTTTCAAATCCATCTAAGAATTAAGGAGAAGTCGGGAAAAATAATCGAAATGAAGAAAAAAAAAACAACAAAAAAGAAGGAATAAACTGACTTGTGAGACGATATGATGGTGAGGGTTTTGGAGAGCCTTCAGAGCTGCTAGATCAATCAATTGAAGATTTGGATCTCCATTCCTCGGCTCCTTCTCTCTCGTCGTTCCTAGATCGATCGAATTGAATGAATGTGTAAAAAGCACTATTATATCTTTAGGGGTATATTTGTCAATTATTTAAAAATAATAGATGAAATGATTTATTCCTGGCCACCCCTCTCAAGGAATGAAAATTAAAATTTTAAGTTAACTATCATTCCATGAGGAATACATCATTCCGATGAAATAAATAAATCAAACAACATTTTTATCATTCCAACAAAATAATTTATTCCATTCTCCGTCCTATTCCACCAATCCAAACGTAACATTAGGATGCCAAGAAGCCTTCTTGTTAGAGACTATTCAGAGTCATTGTTCCGTGTAGATCATATGTATAGTTCACTAAATTGGGGTATAACATAGATTTGAAATGAAACTTTAGTTTTTAGCTCTTTTATCTATCTAGTCTATCTAACCTCAAATCTGAATTCTTAAAAACATTGCTAAAACCCATCAGGGTTACTGAGTCAAATTATTCATTCAAATTTATTTTTTGTTAGTATCATTCAAAATTATTAAAAAAGAAGTTAAAACTTAAAAGGGGCAGTTTTTAGAAAAATGGCATGGTTTGGTTTCATAGAAAACTGAATTAATCAAGGAACTTTCCATTCCTTTTCTACTTTCTCTCCGGCCCAACTTTCTTTCAAGATTTTCACTTTCTCCTTGAAATATCGCAAAATCAACACTATAAAATTACACATAGCTTAACCCACAACAAGAAGAAGCAAGATCTCCCCGTTTATTTATTTCCTTAATACCGTTCAAACCTTTTCACCTGTCCACCTATTTTTCTTGAATCAAGAAAGATTTGAAGAAAGACCCATCAAAGATTAATCAAAGAAAAGAAAATGGCAGAGGCAAGATTACTGTGTGTAGTTATGTCCTTGATAACACTAATGATTGTAATTGGCTCAATGGGAATGGTTTCAAAAGGGTCAAACGTGGGAGTGAACTGGGGTACAATGGCCAGTTGCCACCAGAAATGGTCGTTCAGATGATGAGAGAGAAAGGGTTCAAGAAGGTGAAGCTGTTTGAGGCCGACCCAAAGATTTTGGAAGCTTTAGCAGGAACAACGATTGAAGTGATGTTGGGAATACCCAATTTCATGTTAATGGCGATGGGTGAAGACCCTGGGTGTTGCATATTCTTGGGTGGAAGCCAATGTCACTAGTTATTTCTACATTGGAGTCCATATCAAGTTGAGTACCCAATTTCCCTTTTAGCTTCAATCTTCAATTACATATTTCATTTCTCTTTTTTTCCTATGATTTTAATTGAGCCATTTTTGGGATTTATTTGTTGTTCATTCATGGATTTCATTAATGACAAACAGTTTCGTCATTCTTGATTCACGTATTGATGATTTCTTCTGAATTCATCCCTCTAGAAAGTTAAGTTTTCTTCTTAAGTATTCCATTTCCTTGTGAATCTTATTCCCACTATTGATAAATTATCTTTCTTTACATTGAAATTGCTACTATGATTATAATTTTAATTTTCTGTTCTTGTGATTCATTATTCTTTTTTCACAAGTGTACTACTCCCTTGTACCCAGAGTTGAAGATGTTAACCATAGTTGAGTTTGTTTGGGCATATGTTCCTCACTTTCTAGTTCTAGCTATGCTTCATTTAAAGAAACTTCAGAAGTAGGAGTACAGCAATTTCTGTGATAGAATTATATCCATGTTACAAAAATGGGGTTAAATATTTGTTAGCTCACTGCAATGTACTTAGGTCAACTTACAAATGCATAACTATACTTTATTTTCTTAGAGTCAACTAACTAAACTTTAATTTACTTACAAAACGTGAGAAAATCTGTTAAATAAGGTTAACTTTAAACTGTTTGCCACATCTGATTTTCTTAGAGTCAACTAACTAAACTTTAATTTACTTACAAAACGTGAGAAAATCTGTTAAATAAGGTTAACTTTAAACTGTTTGCCACATCTGATTCCACATAAGAGAGAAAGCTGATATGGAACTCTCATGTAGTCATGTATGATGTAGCTACTCTTGAGTGGGAATGAAAGAAAATTAAGGGGAATATGAAAGAATTTTTTTTAAATAAAATAAAATCAAAAATGTTAAGAAAAAAAACATGGATTTTTTTTTACTTATTTTGTTATTAATAGAAAATGATTTTTTAGGTAAGGCTTAAATATTATTTCAAATGAATTTTTTATATTTATTAAATGTCCAAGGGTAAAATGATCAAACCATATGATAACCTTATAACACTTTTCTCTCTCATTTCATCGAGCAAAGAACAATCAAATGCATCAAAACCAGTAATCAAATGCAAACACAAACCCAAATGAACGATTAGTTTGTTGAATTGAAGATTAGAGAAATTATTCAAAATATTTTCAATTAAATTAATTTGCCTCCACCAATATCTACCATAGCAACACCACCATTACTCCTGCCCACCATCATCATCAACAAAAAGAAAACATCCCACCAAAAGCCATATCCATCAAACAAGTACACCCACAGAACACATCATCACTGCGGATAAACATACGATCAATAGAACTCCATCATTATTGTCGATAAAACCGTCATCACTGTGAAAAGCAAACAAATCCGGGTCAAATCCCTAGTCCGAATTAAATCAAATTCAACCAAACAAGGCTTTAAACTACTACCCCAATAGTATCTTCTTGAATCATCTTTAGCCCACCACAGAATCATCTTAGCGCGTGTGTTTATAGCAGACTGAAATTTTTGATGTTTTGCTTCCATTGATGTCTATAATGGAAACGGTGCAGCTTGTTATTGGACGGAGATGGTGCCTAAGTTGAAGAAGGGGTGATTATAGAACCCAAGGAAATAACTTTATTGAGTTAATTTTAATGTTAGATAAATGTGATTTGACATATTTACCCTCAAATGATTAATAATTATGAAAAATATATTTGAAATAATTTTTTTAAATTACACATAAGCATGTTTAGGCCTAGTTAGTGAGCCATGTCATCAATTTTTATTGAAAAAATTAAGTCACGTAAGTGCCACGTCAAAGTTGCGCTAAAAATTTAACAGTCAAGACGGAATTTGAAATTTTTGTTAGTAAATTAAAGTTTAGTTAGTTGACTGTAAGAAAAAAATATATGGTTAGGCATTTGTAAGTTGACCTAAAGTATAGTGAGGTAATAAAAAGCATTTAACTCTACAAAAATGAGATTTTCATGAATCTGCCTAGTTTTTGGATTAGGCCTTTTAAATCATTAACCTTGTCAACATTATCAATCTGCAGCTTCTAAGTGCATTTACAGACATTCTATGTTAATGGTGGTCATCTTTACTTCTTTTGAATTTATGAAACATATTAGATATTATGAATATATTCGTCGTGAAAATGCAGCTGTTCCCCAAGTGTGTCCTAGATTAATTATTTGTTTTACTGCCTTGAAAGGGTTGTTTTTGGTTCTCGCCATGATTAGTTACATTGATACAACTTTTTGCAGGTATGTTGCTGTTGGTAATGAGCCCTTCCTGCAATCATACGGTTCCACCTATCTACAGACTACAATACACATTACCCGCCCTCATCAATGTTCAGGAAGCACTCAATCATGCAGGATTTGGATATCAGATCAAAGAAATAGTTCCTTTCAGTGCTGACATTTACTACTACTCAGACTCAAATCCAGTCCCTTCTGCTGGGGAATTTCGGCCTGAAACCCGTGATCTCATTATCCAAATAGCCCAGTATCTCTTTTCAAATGATTCCCCTTTCATGATCAATATTTTAACATATCTCGGCTTCTATGGCAACGATTAGTCGATTACATACCATTAGACTATGTCTTTTTTGATGGATCAAACAAGCCTATGGAGATGGTGACTATTTTTACACCAACGTATTTGATGGAAACTTTGATACTCTTGTTTGGTCTTTAAGGAAAGCCGGATATCCTGATATGAAAATCATAGTGGGGGAAGTTGGATGGCCAACCAATGGATATAAGCACGCTAATGTGGAAAGCGCAAAAAGATTCAACCAAGGATTGATTCAGCATGTTTTGAGTGGAAATGGAACCCCAGCTCGGAAAGGACTACTAGATGTTTATGTTTTTAGCCTCAGTGATGAAGATACCAAGAGCATTGCTCCTGGCAACTTTGAGAGGCATTGGGGTATATTTGAGTTTGATGGGAAGCCAAAAGACTAGTTGGATTTATCAATCGAAACAAAGGTCTAGTTGCACTTGAAGGCAAATATGTTCAAAGGATGATGTGTTTGAATCTAAAAATGAAGAAACTAGAAAATTTGAGAAGTAGCATTAGTTATGATTGTAGTGTTTTTAGATTTCACTGCTTTGGATTATTATGGGTCTTCTTGTAATCATCCAAGTGTTAAAAGTGAATATTTCTGAACATGTATTACCAGTTCAAAAACCAGAAGGGTTGAGACTGATTTCTCAGAAGGCTTTTCTTATGGGATTTATAGTGTTTCTTCTTACTGTATAGCTGGTGATTACCTTTTGGAATGCCAAAGGACTTATTCTTGGAGATTATCAATAGTTATAATTGTTTTGTGCAGAATCTGCAGATTTTCTGTAAATATGACATGGTATTTGAAATGAAGCTTCTTTTCTTGATAATAATGAAATTTAATATCGAGATTATAAAAGTTCAACAAAGTTTCTTAACTTTGGTTGTCAAAAGATTAGCCAACCTAATCAAAGGCCTAGGAATTTTCTTATTACAACAGAACATAAAACTAGATCCTAACACAGTTAAATCCAGAATAATAGTACTGGAGAAAATAAACATGCAGGAGAATGCTTAAATACATGAAACTCCAAGCCCCTCTTTATTATGAAAAATACCTCAGTTATCTAAGAAGTCATATCTCAAATGAACCTCGAATGCATTCGATCATAAGTCTATCTCAAGTAACTTCGTCAGCGGAGCTCATATTGTTTGGATATTAATTTTTATAATCTATAATATAAAACAGAGCGGAGAGAGAAAATACATAAATGTCACATCAAAATACACGTCAGCAGCTCTCTCTCTTGTCCTCCTTATTCAAATTTCGAACCCACACACACAGATAAGTATTGATGATTGTAAGTTTTGTAGATAAGTTTAGAATTTTCCGGATATCTATTTTTAAAGGAAATTCTGCCGAAATTTAGTGAAATTAGTACCGACTAGCTCGATGTTTTGGTGGTTGAATATGTATTGTTGATTGAGTATGTATGTCTTTAGATAATGTAATATTTTTTAAATTTTAATTTAATTTTTCGTTACACCGTGCCTTCAGGCACGGATTATCGCTAGTTTTATGATGTTTAAGAGCTATACTAAAACAAATGTTAGCCATGTTATAAAAATAAAAACTAGCTTAAAATGTAATTCAATTTGGCTCATTTATCTCACTCTATTAATGTCTCGGATCCAATCAGGCTAATTGTGAGTCAAATTACATTAATCTATCTCATTTTAGAGCCTCATCTTCAATCACAATGGGATAAATGAAAGTATTGAAGATATGGAGTTGCACATCAAAAATTTTAAAAAAAAAATAATATCATTCAAATTAAGGTTTCTCAGTTGAAGAAAACTCAAACTGGGTGACTAAAATATCTTAAGCACAGTGAATACAACTGAATTAATAAAAGGAATTATCATTTCTCTTCTAGTAAAAAGTTTTCCCTTTTCTTGAAATTTCTCAAAATCCAACCTTTAAAACGATTTCGACAGAAAGAAACAAAGGAGCACTAATTCTCCCGTCTATATATAAATAACCCACAACAAACAAGGGAAAAAAAAGAAACTTTTTTCTTTCTCTTTATTTCCTAAATAAACGATCAAACCTTCTCATCTGCCCATTTTTTTTCTTGAATCAAGAAAGATTCAGAAAAAAGACCCACAAAAAGATTCGTCAAAGAAAAAGAAAATGGCAGAGGCAAGAATCCTCTGTAATTATTATCTCTTGATAATAATGCTTGTGATTGTCTCAATGGGAATGCTTTCAAAAGGGTCAGGTGTGGGAGTGAATTGGGGTACGGCGGCAAGCCACCAGCTGCCACCGGAGCAGGTGGTTCAAATGATGAGAGAGAATGGGTTCGATAAGGTGAAGCTTTTTGAGGCCGACCCAAAGATTTTGGAAGCTTTAACTGGAACTGATATTCAAGTGATTTTGGGAATACCCAATTACATGTTAATGGAGATGAGCGAAGAACCTGGAATTGCAGTGTCTTGGGTGGAAGCCAATGTTACAAGTTATTTCTGCAATGGTGGAGTCAAAATCAAGTTGAGTATCAAAGTCCCTTTTTGTTCTTTAAACATAATATATAAATATGTATGTGTGTGTGTGTATGAGTGTGTGAGTGTGTGTATTATGTATGTGTGTGTTTGTGTTTGTGGATTGCTGATTGTATATTTTGGAGATATGCACGTAATTCTTGTTTTTATTGATTCATATATGTAAAACTCTTCAGAATTCACCTCCAGATAGAATTTTTCTACTTAATTACTCCATTTGCTTGGTAGGAGTATTCCAACTTCTGTAAAACCATTTCCTTGGTGAATTGGCTACAACGATTGTTATTTTCAATTTCATGTTCTTGTGATTCTTTTATCTTCTTTTTTTCAATGTCCTTGTTTCAATTTTCGAAGTCTCTTGGACATTTGTTCCTCATTTCTTGTTCTAGCTGGGCTTCAATTAAAGAAACTCAAAATGTTTTGGAAGTTAAGTGATTGATACTTGTCCTAATTACAAAATATAAGATTTCTTGTATCTGCCAAGTTTTTGGATTAGGATCTTTGAAGTAATCAGCCAACGTGGAATCTGCAGCTTTTAAGTTCTTTTACTCATAAATCATGTAAATGCTGATCATAATATATGCCTTATGAATATTTGATATCATAGCTATTTTCAAAATGTTAGCTAAGATTAATTCTGTCACCATATTCTTTAAAGGGTTGTTTTCAATTCTCGTGTTAATTATCTTGATAAAACTTTTTTCAGGTATGTTGCTGTTGGCAATGAACCCTTCCTGCTAACATACAATGGCACCTACCAACGATACACATTACAAGCCCTCAAGAATGTTCAGGAAGCCCTCAACCAGGCTGGGGTGGGATCACAGATCAAAGCAACAGTTACCTTCAATGCTGACATTTACTACTCCCCGAACTCTAATCCAGTCCCTTCTGCTGGTGACTTTCGGCCAGAAATCCGCGAGCTCATGATCGATATCGTCCTATATCTCCATTCTAATGATGCCCCTTTCACTGTCAATATATACCCATTTCTCAGCCTTTATGGCAACAATTATTTCCCCCTAGACTATGCCTTTTTCGATGGATCAATCAACCTGCCTATCATAGATGGTGACTACACTTACACTAATGTGTTTGATGCAAATTTCGATACTCTTGTTTGGTCTTTAAAGAAAGCTGGATATCCCGATATGAAGATCATAGTGGGAGAAATTGGATGGCCAACCGATGGAGATAAGCATGCTAATAGAGAAAGCGCAAAAAGATTCAATCAAGGAATGATTCAACATGCTTTGAGTGGGAAAGGAACCCCTGCTCGAAAAGGAATAATAGACGTTTATCTTTTTAGCCTCATCGATGAGAATGCTAAGAGCATTGCTCCAGGTTTCTTTGAGAGGCATTGGGGTATATTTGAGTTCGATGGGAAGCCTAAATACGATTTAGATTTATCCGGTTGGCAGGGAAACAACGGCTTAGTTGCAGTTGAAGGCGTTCGGTATATGCACAGAAGATGGTGTGTTTTAAACCCACATTTGGAGAAAAAATTGGAAGACTTGGGAAGTGCCATCGATTATGCTTGTAGTCTTTCGGATTGCACTGCTTTGAGTTATGGGTCTTCTTGTAATCATCTAAGTGTTAAAGGAAATGCTTCGTATGCTTTCAACATGTATTACCAGTTGAGAAACCAGAAAGGTAGGGACTGCGATTTTGCAGGCTTGGCTATGTTGACAGATGAGGATCCATCGGATGACAAATGTCGATTTCCGGTTATGTTTGCTCAAGGTCGTTCGGTAGTTCTGCTGCATAGAAAGATATTCTTTATTTTGTTGGCTGTTCTTCAGGGATGTTTGATGATTTTGCTTATTTTTGCTTAGACTAGTTTTAGGATGCCAGGAGCCTTTACTGTTCTAATTAGAGAATTTGTATGCACCATTTTGCTAGATGTTATAGAGATTTTGTATGCACCATTTTGCTAGATGTTTAGTTTGGAGGACTTGGGAAAGAAATATATAATGTACTTCAGCTGGTTAGGGAGAAGGTTCAAGCTGGTATTATTCAACCTCTTAAAGTCTCTTCCAAAGAACAAGTTGCAGATTTATTGGCCAAGGCATTAGGTCATAATAGTCATTGGCATGTAGCTTCCAAGTTGAGCTTACATAATCCATGTATGCCTTCAACTTGTGGGGGGAGTAATACATAGTATATTACAACAGATCAAGTTGGCACAGCAGATCAAGTCAAGGTCAAAGCTCACACAGCTGCAGTTGTTCCTACTTCATCAACACACTTTGCTTAAAAATAAACTTGTCTTTGTAATTAATTGTAACTAACGTCCTTGTAATAATGAGTGACAGCTACCTATATTCTTTGTATAAATACTGATTTGACGGATTCATTATGATGAACACAAGTTTTCCAGATTCATTTCAGCTCTCTCTTTTATGGTTGAATAAACCTATCAATAACCCACAACAAAAAAGAAGAAAGCTCTTCTCTTTCTCTTTATTTCCTAAATAACCGACCGATCCTTTGCATATGCCCATTATTTTTCTTGAATAAAAAAAGATTCAGAAAAAGACCCACAAAAGAAAAAGAAAATGGCAGGGGCAAGAATACTCTGTAATTATTATATCTTGATAAGAATGCTTGTGATTGTCTCAATGGGAATGATTTCAAATGGGTCGAGTGTGGGAGTGAACTGGGGTACGGTCGCAAGCCACCAGCTGCCGCCGGAGCAGGTGGTTCAAATGATGAGAGAGAATGGGTTCGATAAGGTGAAGCTTTTTGAGGCCAATCCAAAGATTTTGGAAGCTTTAACTGGAACTGATATTCAAGTGATTTTGGGAATACCCAATTTCATGTTAATGAAGATGAGTGAAGACCCAGGAATTGCAGTTTCTTGGGTGGAATCTAATGTCACTAGTTATTTTTACAATGGTGGAGTCAAAATCAAGTTGAGTATCAAATTCCCTCCTTTTTTTTGTTCTTCAAACATTATATATCTATAAAGAAATCTTGTTTTTATTGATTCATATATGTAACCCTTTGAGAAATCACCTCCAGACAGAAATTTTGTACTTAATTACTCCATTTGATTGGGAGGAGTGTTTCCACTTTTGTAAACGCATTTCCTTGTTGAATTTGCTTCTACGATTGTAATTTTCAATCCCATGACCTTGTGGTTCTTTTTCTTTTTATTTTTCGATGTCCTTGTTTTCTATTTTCTTTTATAGTTGAAGTTGCTTGGACATTTGTTCATCCTTTCCTTGTTCTAGGCTTCTAGCTAGGTTTCAGTTCAAAAAAATTAAAATATTTAGCAAGTTCTATCCTGAGTACAATAAAAAATAAATGTGTTTCTTGAATCTGCCAAGTTTTTGGATTCTGCGGCTTCTAAGTTCTTTTACTCATATTTCATGTTAATGGTGATCATACATATATGCCTTGTGTGAATATTTATATATCTTAGCTATTTTCAAAATGTTTGCTAGCTTAATTCTTTAACCAGGGTAGTTTTCAATTCTCGAGTTAATTATCTTGATACAACTTTTTTTCAGGTATGTTGCTGTTGGCAATGAACCCTTCTTTCAAGCCTACAATGCTTACGATGGAACCTACCTACCATACACATTACAAGCCCTCAAGAATGTTCAGGAAGCCCTCAACCAGGCTGGCGTTGGATCACAGATCAAAGCAACAGTTCCCTTCAATGCTGCCATTTATTACTCCCCGGACTCGAATCCAGTCCCTTCCGCTGGTGACTTTCAGCCAAAAATCCGTGAGCTCATGATCGATATCGTCAAATATCTTCATTCTAATGATGCCCCTTTCACTGTTAATATATACCCATTTCTCAGCCTTTATGGCAACAACGATTTCCCCCTAGACTATGCCTTTTTTGGCGGAAGCAACCTGCCGGTCATAGATGATGGCTATATTAATTACACTAATGTGTTTGATGCAAGTTTCGATACTCTTGTTTGGTCTTTAAAGAAAGCTGGATATCCCAATATGAAGATCATAGTTGGAGAAATTGGATGGCCAACCGATGGAGATAAACATGCTAACAGAGAAAGTGCGAAAAGATTCAATCAAGGAATGATTCGGCATGCTTTGAGTGGGAAAGGAACCCCTGCTCGAAAAGGACTAATAGATGTTTATCTTTCTAGTCTCATCGATGAGAATGCTAAGAGCATTGCTCCAGGTTTGTTTGAGCGGCATTGGGGTATATTTGAGCTTGATGGGAAGCCTAAATACGATTTAGATTTATCGGGTTGGCAGGGAAACAAAGGCATTCATTCTGTATATGCACATTTGGAGAAAAAATTGGGTTGTAGTCTTTGGGATTTGCACTGCTTTGAGTTATGGGCATCCAAATGTTTAAGGGAACATGCATTAGTGACCAAACAAGCATTATTGGCTTGCTGGGAGTGTTTAAGTCCCAAGTTCTGAAATTCCCTTTAATTATAATTCTAAAATAATTTTTGTATTTTTTACTAGTATCTTATAGAGCTCAATATTTCAACATTTTATTGTATTAATAAATATAGTAAAGTATTAACCTAGTAAATTACTATCTTTTTTAGCAAGAATGTATTTAAAAACGGGTATACAAATGCAAAATGTTACGTCTTATGTTTTAAGTTAATAGTTACACATTATACATAGTATTGTGCATAATGCATTATTATATTATACAGAGCAAGTCGTATTTGTAATTACTATGCACAATCCAATCAAATATTATACTTTGTATTCTATCAAATGTATTTAACTAATCAAAATGAGTGTATTTTTGGAGTGGATAAATAAATATTAAATAAATTTGACCAGGTAAAATTAAAAATATAATATCGACCATCGATACCCTAGTTGAGAGTTAATTTCATCCAAAATATCTATTCTATTCTATTCTAAAAATAGGAGGGGATAGTGGTGAATTTAAAGGTTAAAAAATTAAGTCCACCACCGGTAAAAAAAAAATCAGCGCCATTTACCTCTACTCTAATCCTCGTCGGATTAACTTTCTGTAACATACATACATACATCTCCGTACAATTACAAATTACAAATCGTCTTTATATTCTACGTCTACTCGTAAACCATAATATAAAGATAAATACATTTGTCTATATAGATCTACGATGTTTCTTCAAACTTTACGCGCAAATGGCGATTCATACCAGATCTAGGGTTTCACCATATTAATCAGATCGGTCTCGTTTCGTAGGGGTTTTAAGCATTTTTCCTCAATTCAATCCAATTTAGCTAATTTGTCGATATATATAATCTGTATTACGAAGTTGTTGTCAGGTGGATTGAGGAGAGGGATTTGTGTAATTGTTGTACATAAAAAAAAATGCCTGTGAAATCAGCGCAATCGTCGTATCGAGATCGGACTCAAGAGTTTCAGAATGTAGCTGAGAGGCTGAAGAAATCGTTCTCATCGAATGCCGTGCCTTCCTCGAGTAGTGCCAATTCTGATACGCCGCGAGCGGTGGTGTCGATTCAGTCGGAGTTCAACAAGAGGGCTTCTAAAATTGGGTTTGGGATTCACCAGACCTCGCAAAAGCTGTCAAAGCTCGCTAAATGTGAGTATTTGAGTTACAAAATTCGTAATTTCACTTTTTTGAGGTTGATACAGATAAATTTTGACGGTGAATTATGATAATTGTAGCAATTGTTTCGTATGCAATTATTCTTTGAAACTATAGGTTATCTATATTTCTGGGTATGTGAGTGTGTGTAGTTGTAATTTCATTTTTTAGCTGTTAATTTATCATTTTTTATTTTGTTGGTAAATTATGACTGTAGCCTGGCATTATTGTATTTATTTTGCATAATAATTATTGAATTGTTACTGTTATATGTAGTGTTAGATTTGGTTCCAATGAAATCTATAAGCATACAGCAGAAATTATGATTCGTAACAATAGTACCCGGTAAGCAGATGAGGACGACAAGAGTTCTCCGGTAACTCTAGGAAACTTATTTGTTCTTCGAGCTTTACCTGAAAAATTGATAGATGTGTTGATCTGTTGGATCCTTAAAAATGACTCCTTTTCCCCCCTGTAAAATAATACTCTTATGAACCAAAGAATCACAAATTGAAACAAAAGATTGTGCCAATCCATCTTTCTGAAGATTGACGAAAGTTTTAAATTATTGACCTGGAATGTGTTAAATTGAAATTTCACAGCACGAAGTGAGTTCTTCCTCTATGGATGGCCAAAAATAAAAATGAAATCAGCATTGCGAAAGAGCTGGTCTGTTTTCTGTGGATTCTAGCTAACATGTTGAGTCTCCTCTTGTTTGTTTCTCTTTAATTTTGAAAAATGAAGCAAGGGTTGTCGGAGTGTTAACAAGTGGAATGGTAGGAAAGATCACATACTTTTAAGAATCCTTTTTCTTATGTTGTATATATCGAAGGGGAGGGTGACACATCTTTTAATGATGTGAAGTCGTGTACTCCTAAGTGGTAGCATAATGATATGAGCTTAATATTCAGTCGGCCTACCAGAAATATAAACACCCTCATATATGAACTTCGTAGTTAGCTTGATCATTCACCAAAAAAGTAGCGTAAATGGGTTTAAGTCCAAGGTAGCTTGATATCGGCTTGTGTGTGAGCGTGCGTGCGTGCATATGCCCGTGTTCTCGATCGTGTGTGTGTGTGCGTGTGTGCATGCATTTGTGAATGAGTGCTTACTTGCACGTATAACGTCATTGGAGATACTGAATTTGTTAGCATAACTAGTTTTGTTCTTTTTATGGATTGACTGTTGGATGTTGAAATTTGGAGGCATGACATTCATCTCTGGAGAAAATATAGATTAGAAACATATACTTAAAATTCATGAGATAATTCAAGTTGTCCTAGACAATACTGTGCATCTTTGATATTATGCACTATCAGCTTCCAAAAGCTAGCTTATGTATGTGCAGTGGTCAGAGTGGCAATCTTAGCCAGGTCTCTTGCTCTTCCATTCTTTGTTTCTGCAAAACTGATTGGAGGGTTTGGGATTTATTAATATATATTTGTAGGTTTGAATATATATATATATATGTATGTATGTATTAATTTTTTGTGGGAAAACAAGAATACTGTTGTTTGGTTTGTTTTTATCATCTCAAACAATTACTTTTTGTATCTATGTTGCTTATGCAATATGTATACACTTAACGTTTGAAAAATAGATATATAACTTATGTCTTGTCATTTCAGTGGCAAAGAGGACGTCAGTTTTCGATGACCCAACAATGGAGATCCAAGAGTTAACAGCTGTCATCAAGCAGGATATTACTGCACTCAACTCAGCTGTAGTGGATTTGCAGCTTCTATGCAACTCCCAAAATGAAAGTGGAAATATATCAAGTGACACGACAACCCATTCAACCACAGTTGTTGATAACCTGAAGAATCGATTGATGAGTGCCACAAAAGAGTTCAAAGAAGTCCTCACTATGCGGACAGAGGTTTGTTGATTTTTACTGCACTTTGTAGCTGGCAGAGCTGTGGTTTGTATGATAGTGTCTTAGAACTTTGAAGTATTACTTATTTATATTTTATATATGATAATTATTGCTCACTTTTGAATCTTTTGACCTGCAGAACTTGAAGGTTCATGAGAACAGAAGACAGTTATTTTCCTCAACTAATTCGAAAGAGGCTACTAATCCTTTTGTTCGTCAGCGTCCCTTAGCTGCCAGATCAGCTGCTGGTGCATCAAATTCTCCTCCTCCCTGGGCCAATGGCTCTGCATCTTCCTCCCAGTTATTTCCAAGGTAAAAGATAACATCTTCTTGTACCTAATATATGATGGTGGTTCAATAACAAAATTTGTCACTAGCTAGTTGTTTGTACATATGCATTTATATACTCGTTGAGGGGATGAATAGTTGTTTCGCTCTCCAGGAATTCTTTCCTACATTTTTTCTTCGACATTACTTTGAAGCTCGTATTCTCTTATTCATTTATGATAAACTCATGGATTTGTTTCCTGATTCTTCTTGAAGCTGAAACATCATCAAAGATATTATAGATCAGATTACCTAAAATGTAAAACATAACAACATTTGTGAAATATGTTGGTGTCCTGTTAATTTGTCATGCAATATTCCATGTTTACCTTGAGAAAAAGCAGGTGGGGGTGGTTTTTTAGTACTTGAATGAAAATATATGTCGGCTAGTAGGCTAATCATGCATCTCTGTCTACTTCTGCTTTAGTTTTTGTTTTATTTGATCATTGATGCTTGCTGTTTATGGTGTATTTGGAGCCATTTGATGTAGAGTTGCCTCTTCGCATGGCCACCTGTATTTCTCAGGATGTTTCTATATCCAGCCACATCTTTCTAGACAACATGCAATGGACATTTGCTTTTTAAACATTCTCACATAGTTGTCACGGCGCCACGCGATGGTAGTTGACCGCTAGGACGACTAAGCGATAATGCGCCCGTCATGGCGTTCATATGGCAACAAGTCGTTACCAATGTGAAATTTATACATTTTATTTTACTTAAAAAGTATATTAAAAAATAAAATTTTATATACACTAAAACTCAAAACATCATAACTAACACTATGGAATACAACAATTAAAATAATACTTCACAAATTCAAAAATAAAATAAGTGACGTTGAAAACTAGTAAAATAAGTCGACAAACACACTACGTAGAAAATAAATAAACAACCAAGTCAACAATCATCACACATTATAAGTCTAATAAGTAATAAATTACACCACATAGCAAGTCCATGGATTTTGATGAGGGTGCAAAATGACTTAAACACTTTACTGGGACCAGTTACCAAAGGTGTGAGAGCTTGGCGTCCAAGGCGTTGCCTTTTCCTTCTCTAGCGCCACGACGCCTAGTCATCGCGACGCCGTGACAACTATGCACTATCATCAAAAAGATCTTTGTAAGTGATTAATCATCTCTAGCATTTAAACAATTTTAATTAAGATTTTGCTCATTTTCCCTTCACAGGAAGCAGGCAGATGGTGAGTCTCAGCCATTGCTACAGCAACAACAAGATCAGCAGCAACAACAGTTGGTTCCTTTACAAGACACTTACATGAACAGCAGAGCTGAAGCTCTTCATAATGTTGAGTCAACTATTCATGAGTTGAGCAACATCTTCACTCAATTGGCAACCATGGTTTCTCAGCAAGGAGAGCTTGCAATTAGGTTGGTTTGCTAATGTTAGTTTTTAAGGTTGTTTTCTGTATTGTAAACTCCATAGCATTTTATGTGATTGGGCATGCAAATGGTTATAATTTGCATAGTTGCGGTCATACATTATTTGACAGAAGATATGTTAGACAATCTTTAGCAGATAGGTTCAGCTCACAAGCAGTTCACATATTTGGTGCTAATCATAGAATACCATGAATTGAACTGTTAATTTATTCGCTTGGAAGTCATAGACAGCAGCTTTAGGTGGTAATTGTAGTGAGCTAAGACTTGAGAGATTGTTACGAGGTTGATTTTTCGAATAAAGGTAACGGAATTGATATGTCCACAATAGAATAGATATTTCCGCAATGCTCTCTCTCCTCACATAATAGTAGTAAATGGGACATGCATTCATGTGAGTGAGACATTGTGGAAATTTATCTTTCCCAAAGGTAAAACCATGTTATTCTGGAGATTTTATGTTTTCCTTTAATAGCAAATAAAAATAGTTCTTTTACATCACCATTAGTGTTTGGACAAATACACTGTAAAAACAAGTTAATTGTAACTGGCTGCACATTGTAACTGGCAGGATTGATGAGAACATGGATGATACTCTGGCAAATGTAGAAGGGGCACAGGGGCAATTGGTCAGGTACCTCAACAGTATATCGTCTAACAGGTGGCTGATGATCAAGATATTCTTTGTATTGGTTGTATTTCTCATGATTTTCCTATTCTTTGTTGCCTAATAGCAAGTACCTTATAGTTTTTTTGAATAATAAACTGAAGACAATATCACTTTCTTTTCCATTTTAATTCAGAAGCCTTGTTCCTCTTCTCAAAACATTTATACCCTAATGCAGTCAAGGGGAGAAGCTTTGATGTTCTGTCAATCCCAATTGGAATTAGTGGTGTCTTAATTTCTACCAAATTAGGAGCAAGCAGTAGCACCATCATCAGTCTTCTTGTTATCTCATCCTACGGTTTTATTCAGAAGCTATCTTGCTAAATCATATTTTTCTGCAGCATCTTCATAACTTATTTGTCCTTGTTTTTGTCTTTTTCTTTGTGGGTCCTCTTTTAATTTTTTAGATCGATTTTGGGAGACATTCTAGATGTGTTTTTTGGCCCCTGGATTATATATATTGGTGAACATGTACATGAGACTGAAGAATATGAATCATCAATGATTCTCTTTGATTTGGAAACGGGCGAGTGTTTTCCTTTTTCAATCTTTGATATATCATTATCATTGTAAAATTATGACTGAATCCTGCAGAAAATAGTCCTTATGAATGTATATTATTAGGTAATCTAGGGGAACCTTATGTTCCTTGCTCTTCTCTCTTTGCCGGTTATCCCCTTGCCAACTGATTAATTGTTTTGTAAAAATTTAGAAATATTTTAAGAAATTATTAATTACATATAAAGCTATTTTTTAAATTATTTCCAACTTGTTCACAAAACGTTTCAAATAGAGCAATTTGCTCCTGTTTATTTTCAGTTGGAAATATATATTTGCTTAAATTATAGGTAAATAAAATTGAGGATATTTATTTATATTAGCTCAAAGTAATAGTTTGTCAATAATTTTGAAATAGAATATAAGAGCCAGATTCTTGTGAAATTTACATAATTTGATCTCGTCTTTTGTAAATTATAATTGAGGAAGAATTACTTTTGGGGTCTTGACATGTGAGATATGACATACATATTTATGTTTATAATAATTACTGATGTGACAGCCTATCTCGTAATAAAATTTGTTGTCATATAAATCAATTTTCTGGTGTTGAAATAAAAATGAAAATAGTGGTATTTAACTTGTTTTGGTTAACATGTTTATGAGCTTCTTGCTTTGGATATCCAACTTATCTTTAATTTTTATTTTAATTACTTTCAACTATACCACAATCAAACCATTGTTCTTGTAAGGAATGATATTTTAAAGTAAAATTATTAATTGTACATATCATGTTAGGGTTTAACTCGGTTTTATTGATCCGATAAAATTGGTTAATTGATCCAGATATTTTATTTTTTTAAACCAAAAAAATTAATATTAAAATTAATTATTTTTAGTAATATTGTAACTTAATTTTATTATGTTTTAATTTATAAAAAATAAAAAAATTTAAAATTTTATTAATTACTATTAATATTTTTTTATATATTAATGATATCATTGTATCAATAAATTGGACCAATATTCAGTATCTTTTTTGGTTCGATAACCGGTTCGAATCTAAAAATCTTGGTACATACCTCTGCACACGTCTACGTGAATAGCTATATAAAAATATTAATATATTTTTATAAAAGACGAGGACAAAAGTATAAAATATTATGTTCATTTTAAAATATAAGATTACTATTAACTATTAAGTGACAAATTAAAACAATTTGAAATTTTAAATTAGTGCGACTTATTTAAAATTATAAAAAAATAATTCTTTTGAGAGAGAGAGACTATTTCGTAGAAGATAAGTGAAATATCAAAAAAAAAATTGACATATAAAAAAATGTCTAAAGTACAAAACATTCAAAATGCAAAATGTTATATAAAGTTTATTTTATTCTAAAAATATTCAAGTATATACTCTCGTTAAAGTAAGAACTTCTCTTTTATTTTTTGAAAATTGATATTTTTAAAAGTAAAATTGTTAGTTTCATAAATTATTTTCTTATGTAAAGGTGAACTTTATTTACTATTCATATGAGGATATGAGGAAGAACTTATGTAATTACCAAAAACAATAAAGAACTTATTTATATGTCACATATATAGAACACATAGTGTATTAAATTTTAGAAAATTTAAAATATTTATCATTGAAGTGAATTTATAACAATTTTGTGTTTAAAAATATTTTAAATTAATTTTTAATAATAACTTTAGTAAGTAATTAGTATTATTAACCATTTCCATTTTTTTAGTTTCTCTCAAATAAATTAAAACAAACCGTTTTCCGCCCGGTAGTAATATAACGCCATAACGGTAGCCTAGCCAGTCCTGTGGTGGCCATTATTTCTCACTTGTGGACCCACCTGGATTCAAACTTGAAGCAGATCTCTCGTCTGCCCGCCCATTTCAAATTAGTACTAGTAATTGTATTTGTAACGGCCTCATTTCTTCACTGCTCCCAATCTCTCAAATTCTACACCATCCTCAACATGATGGCAGAGTTCTCTGTCCCAGCTAAACCCTAGTTCCCTCACAGATCTCAATTGCATCCACAATTTCTATCTCTGGTTTCTCTCTCTGAAAAAATTGAGCTCAAATGGCTTCACCAACCCCTGGAATCCTCCTCAAACTCCTCCAAACAATGAACTCCACCACCCGGGTCACCGGCGACCACCGCTCCCCGCTTCTTCAAGTCATAGGCATAGTACCGGCACTCGCTGGTTCCACCGATCTCTGGCCCAACCATGGTTTCTTCGTTTCTCTCTCTGACTCCCTTAATTCCACCTATGTCTCTCTCTCCGACCGGGACACTGATCTCATCCTCACCAACCGCTTACAAATCGGTCAATTTGTATACGTTGAC
This sequence comes from Panax japonicus, assembly GCA_020205505.1. Taxonomy (NCBI): domain Eukaryota; kingdom Viridiplantae; phylum Streptophyta; class Magnoliopsida; order Apiales; family Araliaceae; genus Panax; species Panax japonicus. Next base: position 77,662,007 of record CM035114.1, on the reverse strand, counting down.
CGGTTTGAGTTCGATTCACCCGTCCCGCGAGCCTCCGGGATCCGCCCCATAGCTGGCCGCCACCCGTTTGTTGGAAGTCCTGAACAACTCAGAGCCCGAATTTCCCCCACCACGCGGGAATTCGTTATTCAGCCTGTATCTGATTCAGATCTGTCTATTGATCCGATTGCAGCTTCATTGTCTACCAAAAAGGCCGAAGCTGTAAAGCAAAATGATGTTAAGGAGGTGAAAAATGATGGGAATGTGGAAAGGGGTAGAACAAGACAAGTTGTTTCCCCGAAAGATAATGTGAATTTAGAGGATTCTAACAAGGTTTTAAATAAGCCTCCACCTCAGAGGTTTTCATCGCCTGGGGCTAGAAAAAAGAGTCTTGGGCCGGTGGTTGAACCACGGGACCCTTCTCCAGCCGGGAAAGTGAAGAGGTCGTCATCGCCGGTACCATCAAAGTGTGTGGTTCCAAGTTTGGTTGCAGCTAAGGATGATAATAGGAAGACGGCGAGGGAGCCTGCCATTATAGTGCCATCTAGATATAGGCAGCCGTCCCCAAACGGGCGGAAGCAGGCATCTCCTTCCACACGGAGAATGTCACTCTCTCCAGGGAGGAGGTTGTCCAGTGGATTAAAGGTTTCGCCAGTTGTCGGGGCAGGGGATTCGGGTAGTAAGAAGAAAATGGCAACTATTGTTGCTGGGATTTCAAAGGCATCAGAGGCGCTTGTTGGGTCTTCAAAAACTAGTAGGAAGAATTGGGATGAATCTCCGGGAGCAGGGGCAGGTTCCCTGGAGCAGAAAGATAAAGGGAGTTTAAGAAATAAGCCGGATTTTCAAGCCATTTTGCGAACTCAGGTAGAATTTCCTTCCATTTTGTTGGCGCCTCTGAAGATTCACTATATTTGGCATGCCCTTTTTATTTATTTAAACTTACGATATATATGTGTAGCATAGTGTTTTGCAATTGGTAGATTTTTGAAAAGTCAGCTTTAGTAAAAAATTAGAGTGGATTGACCAACCCCAGTTTATCACCTAATAGAATTGCACTTTTTGTCCAAAAATAAAAGTTTAATCGAACTTTTATACCTATAGCTTTTTAGGCTTTGGTTAGGTAGCTGCTGTGCATTGAACAGGTTATAAGTTAGTCATTAAGATGCTTCTAGTTAAAATTCCCTAAATTTTCTTTAGATAGTTGGCAAGTCGAGTTTTGTTATTCATTTAACTTTTAATTTTTTTAACATCAGCACTAGGAACTCACAATGAGTATCAGTTATTGAGTGAATTAGATTGAGCTGTTTCCCGTCAACTGGTTCGACTTTCTTTTATGCTTCCAGCTTACGAATGTGGTTGCTAGTATTTTAAATTTTTTATAGTTATCTGACAAAGCCTACTGCCAACCCCATCCAACATGTTTCCATTCATAATTTCCTTCTCTCTTTCTGCACAAAAAGCATGAGATTTAAATTATCTACATGATCATGTTCCTGGTAATATAGTACATCTTCCCTGTGAACCCACTGTGTATGTATACGTTCCTATCCAACAGGTTTGCCACATACCAACCAGAGGGCGATAAATGATGGTCATATTTCACGCTGTATCATTTATTGGGGTTTTTTTTTGGGGTGGTAGCAAACTTCTAAATGAAATGTATTGAAAGTGAAATATGGGAGTAATTAAACGTAGTGTATTTGTGCTATTCTGATAGTTCTTCTTCTCACCTTTAATTTTCGATGATGTGCATTCTTTTGACATCAAAATTTTATTTTTCAGGCTGCTATTTCCAGACGTTTAAGTGATGTAAGTGGGCCACAACACAATGAAGATGATTCTGCTACACATGAAAATGCAAACCCTAACTTAGGGGATATTTCTTTGGTGCCTGAGAAACCAAGCGCTGGAGCTCCTGTAATCACTATTCATGAAAAGAAATGGACTGATGGTAGTGTTCCACTGGATGCGGTCTCTTCGGAACTTGCAAAGCTTGGGAAGGTATTTATGAATAAAATAGTCTGCCCCTCGTATCACACCTATTGAAATTAGTTTTCAACATCTCACCAGGGAAGTTAACCAGCGACACATTGAAATTCATGGAAAATGTAATAAGTTGGATCTAGTTTATTTTCTAATTCAGAGTTGAAATGCTTCTCATTTGCAGGAAGCTATGCAAAGGAGGGTTTTTGCTTCAAGGGCTGCAGCTGAAGCTTTGCAAGAGGCCATTGCTACGGACTCTATCGTGAGGAGTTTAAGGTAACAATATCCCCACCCACCCCTGGCCCGCTATCTCTTTATATTGTAGAAGAAGTCCTCTCCTTGTGTAATTTGGGCGACACTGTTGGACATATACCCAAGAAGTGATATTTTGTTTGGACCCTAGACTACAGAAGTTATTAGAATGCAAACTAGATTAGCTGATTGTGCTCATTAGCTTTCCTATTAGAATTCTCTATGTATCATGTTGTGTTTCTAAATTATATATATATATATATATATATATATATATATATATATATATATATATTCTCTAGTGTTCATTTTATTGGATGATATGAAATTCATTCTTTTCTCCTCTATTTGCAGCATGTTCTCGCATCTCTGTTCAACATCAAAGGCTGGGAATCCTTTACCCACGATTGAGGGATTCATGTCCATATACGATGATGTTGTGAAGTCAATAGCTGTTGCTGAATCTGTAGCTACTATCCACAAGTCTAGCTCACCTACTGAGAATATCTTGACAGAGAATTCAAAAATCTCTCTTTGGGTAGAAGCTGCACTGGCCACTGATCTTGAGGTCGTCTCCCTCCTAACCAACCAGAAGATTGAGCCTCCATCAACATTGCAGAAAAGTTCTTCAAAACGTCAATCTCTCAATGTGCCTACCAAGAGCTACACAACAGCTTCTTCATCACCCGCTGAGGCATGGACGAGGGGTCGTGGGATGAAAGAGACTGTGGAACTTGGGACAAAATTGCAGAAAGATATGCAAATGTGGTTTCTACGGTTTGTTGAGAACTCGATTGATGCTGGGTTTCAGGTGTTTGGGAAGAGTAATAGCACTGATGGGGGTCTCAGTTGTGGTCCCATAGCAGCAATCTTATCGCAGCTAAAGCGAGTTAACGATTGGTTAGACCGTGTAGTGTCGAAACGTGATGACCTGGTGGTGCAAAAGATTGAGCTCCTCAAACGGAAGATCTATGGTTTTGTTATTCAACATGTTGGAACAACTGTTGACATGCAGATTGCCTCATCCTGATGTCAGATGTTATTACAATATTTGTTCAACATATTTGCTTTGTAAAATTTTTGAGAAAATGATGAATTGGTCCATTAAATTTCAGCATGGCAGTTTTTCACACACTCGCAAACACACACATATAACTATATCGTTGAAGAATTTGAATATAATTTGATCAGAGTCAATCGAATTCGAGTAATAAATATTCGAATCGAATCGAATTTGAGTAGAATTTTTCAAATATAATTTGAATTCTAATCAAATTCGAGTATGAACTTAATGTTTCGAGTCGAATCAAAATAAACACTCGAATTCAACTCGTTTACACCTTTACTATGATAATACAATTTATTAAGATATACTATCAATTTAGATACTCAGTTTTAGCAAACATCACCTTAGTTCTTTAATCATTTAATGTGGGACTATTTGTCTAATGAAGTCATTTGATAACTTAAAATTTTGGAAACTATTAATCTCATATTTATTATGTGATTATATAATCATTCATAAATAGTCTTACAAATGACAAAAAATAATTATAAAACTATTTAAAGGATCACTCATCAAAAAATAAAATAATTTGAAATAATATTAAATTAAAATAAATAATTCAATTATAAACATATTTTTTACGAATAAACATAACTAATTATATTTTCAAATTAATGGTAAAATGATTTTGAGTTATGTCACATGATCAATAATACTTAGTGGGGTCGTCTAACAGAAGAATAAAGAGGATGGGCAGGATAAAGTGTGACGTAATCACGTCACACTTTCTTCTTCTTTTGTTTTTCTTGGGAGTAAAATCACGTCATACTTTGACTACTTCTATGTTTGTAATTGCTTTCTATTTATTTGTTATGTGTACTTTTATATTGTTAAATTTATGTGTATGTGAGTATTATATAATTTTTTTTATTTGATAGTAATATTGTTGAAATAGGAAATTACACATACTAAAATATTTATATTCCGAGTCTAAAGAGGTCAGGGCTAGGCAATTCGTCATCACTAAGATCTAGGAACAAAAACATTTGCAATTTTTTTTCTAAATCATTGTAATTTAACATGATGTACGTCTTAATATGTTTTAAATAAGAGCTATATGTATGTATACAGCTGTGTATTACACAGTAGGGGTATGACGACAGATTTTTTTGGGCTATAGCGACGATAAACTGTCGCCATAGCCCATAATTGCTATGACGTCAGGTGAAACCGCCGCTATAGCCTACTTTGTAATATACAGCTGTGTACATATATTTTTTTCTTTAAATAAATCTTAATATTTAGGAAAAAGTATAGCACATAAGAAAATTAATAATATGGGCCATTTGGGCCAAGGGAATAGCCTACATCACAGGCATATTACCATGGCCTTTTATGTTTATAAGCCCTATTATAGATGTTCAATGTTCATAGTTCATACGTAGTACTTTTCTGGTTGAGGCATCTGTCCTTTATCTTTCAATATCTTTATGTCTCTCTCTTTTTAATATCTCTCACAAGTCACAATATATATACTAGCGGGGTCCCGTGCCTCCGGCACTGTATGGACAATATAATTTATCTCAAATTTTGAACGACCAAAATAATTTATTGAGTGAGCGGAAAATTTAAAGTCATTTGTATTTTATTAAATTATTATTAGATTATTAGATAGATAGATGTATTTTATTAGATAGATGTATGAACGGTGGGATTTATCCCAAACTTTGAACGGCCCAGATGATTTATTAAGTGAGCGGGAAATTCAAAATTATTTGTATTTTATTAGATAGATAGGGATTCCATCCACAACATCCGATTGTTGGGAGCAACTCATTTTTGGCCAGCGTAACAGCTTGTACCGGCTTATAAAAAAAATTGCATAAGGGCTGGTACAAGCTGTTACGGCTGACCAAAAATAGATTGGTCCCAACAATCGGTTGTTGTGGATGGAACCTATATATATATATATATACCCCTGCCCTCCTGTATCCATTTCTATCTCCCAAAAAAAACACACTACCGGTTCTCGCCAGCTCAAACAAACCCTAAGAAGAGAACCATAACCGAGCACCTTCACCACTTCTCTGTCCGGTATATACATACAGATATGTGTGTGTATATATCTTCCTGAAGCCAATTCATATCTTAATTCTACCTGTTCAATCTCTTTCCTCGATTCGTAGACCTCATTTTCACCCAGAAATTCCGATCAGAATTTGTTTACAATAGATTTCTGTCTCCGCATTTTCCCGATAATCGTTTGGTCGTTTTTATCAGGAAAAATAAGAATTTTATCAGTTTCTGGCTCAGTCTTGTCCATCTAAAAAAAACAGAGAAATTTTCTATCAAAGCTTAGTTTCATTTACCTAAATTTAACTTATCAATCCTAATTTATGATCACTATCGTCGATCTTCTCGATCTTCATAAAAATCCCTAAAAAGAAGTTTGTATTGAACTCTTTATCTCTGTATATATTTATATGATATATAATTAAGTGTGTGCTTGTCTGTTTCTGAAAGCTGAGGTTAACTTTTGTTTTTGTTTGGTTAAAGCAGAAGTGGGTGTGAGATCATTGAGTTGAAAAAGAAAGAAAAATGGTTGGAGGTGGAAATCGGAAGGATGACTCATTGGTGATAAACAGTACTAATGTGTTTGCAGCTCTTGGAACCCTGAGGAAGAAGAAGAAGTCTGAGAAAGAGCAAGGCTCTTCCAAGACCAGCAAAAGCTCTTCCAAAAAGAAGCAAGACAAAGATGAGGCTGAGCCCCAGGTTTTCTGGGCCCCAGCTCCTCTCACAGCCAAATCCTGGGCTGATGTTGATGATGAGGATGATGATGACTACTATGCCACCAATGCTCCTCTTCAAGCTGTTTGGGGTGCTGCTGGTGATCATCCTGAGAAGGCCAAAGAGAGCTCCACCCCTTTAGAGGTTTAAATTCACAAGTTATTGTTTCAATTTATGTGTAAGATGTTATGTGATATTTCAAATGCTTACATCTTGATTGTACGAGTTAGCACTTTTTATCATATAATCATGTTTTTTGTGATATTTGAATCTGTCAATGTTATCATTGTAATGTATTGCATGTTTTGTCAATTTTTTTTTTAGAATGGATTTAATAGGAAGAAGATTTTAATGAGAAACGTAGCGAAAGAACACATTTTTGTTGTTTCCGGTGTGTTTAGGCATGATATTATGTAAAGGATAGAAACCACGATGACTGGGGAGAATCTCTTTGTCTGGCGCTTTCTTGATAATTCCTTTGTTTCTTTTTCCATTAAATCTCATGCTTACTTTATGGATTTGGTTGTTTACTGAATTTATATGTATTTATAATGAGTTGAGTTTAAATACTATTTTTTGTCGCATTGAGGGGATAATACACTTCAATAACTGTTTTGGATTGATCTTTTGGCTAAAATTGTTACAATCAATGTTTGTCGTTATACTTCATGTGTTCATGTGTCCTTTTAGTGTTTCTGCTGTATCCATTTGTAGTGTTCACGTGTCTTGTAGCGTATATTTAAATATTCAATTTATGCTACGTTCAATATTCTTTTCCTTTTCATTATACTTTTCGCCATCAACATTTCATGGATTGATTTGTATTTGTTTCTACTTGTATTCAATTAATACATGGCATTCAGTTATTCAATTAATACACTGCATAGGATCCTGATTTGATGATGAAAAGAATTCAGTTTGACCAATTCTTCAATTGACTTACCAACTAATAATATTCTACAATGAGAGGGAGGCCATGTTAGTGATAATATTGGTTTGAGGATTATTGAAGAATTTATGAGGCATGTACTCACTCTGTTTGCCCATTTGTCGGAGCAGTGTGACGAAACACTATTTCTAGTAGAGCGGTGAAAAAGTTATTTCACGAAATAATTAAATAGTGGTTTGTAAAATAATTCTTAAAAGTACTTTTCTGAGATATTTTGGATAAGTTTGAGTTTAAATATGAATGCTATTTCAAAACCAAAAAGCTTTAGCGTCTACAAGAAGTGTATTTACGTCCAAAATGCCTACTAGTACTGGCTAATGCACTTTTAATATATCACCAAGCTCTCACAAACATAATATTTTTAAATTAAAAGTGCTTTTAGCCCACATCATCACTCCGCTCCGCCCAACGGACACTATACCCCTTCTTTTGGGGTTTTGTAATGTACTTATGCTGATAGTAAAGATATGATTAGTCATTACCTCAGAATTAGATCAAATATGTAAAGCTCATTCTGAATCAAGTTTTAATAGGATTGATGATTGTTTTGTCACTTGAGATGAAAAGAGGGGGTGTATGTTAAGGATAGCCTATATGAGTCACTTAGTTGGAAACTTGGAATGCATATATTACCACTAAACCAAGGCTTTGCTGGACTTACAGTCTTAATTATCTAATTACTTTTGAGAATTTGTGACATTTGGATTAAACGTGTTAATTATGACAATTAAAATTTCTTATTACACGTGTACGTGGAATAGATGATATATCATATTTCTTCTTCAAAATAAAAAAATCTAATTAGATTTTAAGTTAACTTGTTTTGTTTGATGGAGATGCAATATTTACGGTGATCATATATGTTAGGTAGGCTGATAACATTTCCTAATTGCAATAGAGCAATTAAATGAAGTTCATGTGCATTCAATTTGTTCTTACCTAAAAATCATTAGGCGGACTTAGGCGGAAGAGGCGCCTAGCGCCTAAGCCGTTTAGGCGGTGCCTAGGCATTTTCTTAGGCGGACTAGACATTTTCTTAGGGGAACTCATTTATTTATTTTACTATTGTATTTACTTGTTATACTATAAAACATATAGGACAAGTAGTTTTTTAAATTTAACATGAAACATTACTAAAAATACAAATTTTTAAGACTTAACAAATTCATTTAAGTATTGTAGAGATTCAAAGTAGATGTCTGATCCTACCTAAGTGGGGGCTTAAGCGCCTAGCCAAATCAAGGCAGTAGATTTTTAGAACACTGCTTACCAGGCTCATCAAGTGTGAATGTCACAACATCTATATGTCTATATATATAATAAATAAGACAATATCGTCGTTCAACCTTACTTTTTAGGAATAGTCGTTCAACCGTACTTTTTAGGAGTGACCACCTCTAAAATTTAACAATAATAAATCCTAAATATAAATAAAATTGTATTTAACCCTAACAAAAAAATCTGTTTCACCAATTTCATACTTTTTAGGATTGGCCCTCAACCCAACATTTTAGGTACCACTTTAAAATTCTACCTAATAAATAATTAAAACCCCAACCCTAAAACTTTTACAATTTTTTTTTGTCTCTGTTACGCCACTTCTTCTCCTATTGCAATCAAACTTCTTCTCTTGAATCTCCTTTATACTTGCGGAACTAAGAAGAAGAAAGGTAGAATAAAATTTCTTCTTCAACTAATTTTAAATCCTTTAATTTTATTTCTGTCTCATCAAATATATGTATTGGATTTCTTGATATTGGGCTTGATTTTAACCTCTTGAATCTTTAACAAACTAATATTATGTTTTTATATATGCATATGCATGTATTGTGATTCTTTGGTTGTAAATCATTTGCGTACATATGTTTTGTTTATATATAGCGAGACATCTTACAATGTCACATTCTTTTAGAACTTTTGGCTCTCGAGAATCTCTTTGTAGGATACTTGGCCAAAGTATAACCCGTTAGCCCATAAGTAAGTACTGTGACGAAGCGGTTGTTGTTCACAAGTAAAGGTGTGGTTGGTTGGTTGAAAATCATGTGTAAATATTTGTATTATGCATATATAAGTAAAGGTAGTGATTGGTTGGTTGAAAGTTCTGGGAGGGAGGCCCTCGTTGCAAAGAGGTTTTTGACGACTTGGATTGTGGGTCTCTATTGGAAAGTTTCTTAGGCATAAAACCTTCCTTTATTTAGGTTGAAACCGTGATTCTGTCATCTGGGGGCATGTTGTATATTTCCGCTAAATTACTCAAGCTTCCCCTTTCTACACTCATCAGTACAAAACATAAGAGCTGATATTATCTACTATAGTATATATATTTTTATATTAAAATAATTAAATAACAGTTTGGTAGTTGCAGGCCCATGCTTTGCACGGGATTATGAATTAGTTACTGTTAGTTAGTGAACAAGGTTGTGTTGTATGACATTTATTTATAAATGCCTTGGGGGGGGGGGGGAAGGTATCTCTTAGTCTCTTGTATAATAAACAATGCATATCTATTTTTTTTCTTTTTAAAATAAACTATAACCCTACATATAGTGGCTGATTAACATGCTTTGTTTTAACCACTGAAGCCAACTCGGTCTGCTGGATAATTATGTGCTTACATTTGAATGTTTTGGTGGATCTTATCTAAAATAGGGTACCTCAAGGATCAGTTCAATTACCCTTCGTATTTTCCTAACCTCATCTTTCAGTTGTTTTGAAAGATGTTAATAGTTCCACACAGATATATATCATGAAATTTAATATAACAAATAATTAGCCTGCATTAATATGGGTATAAGACTAAATATGATATATCATTACAGGTGTCTAGGCAGTATCGCTGGTCCACCGCCTTGATTAGGGCAAAATTGGTAAAATAATAAAGTAAAATCATTTAGGCTAAATTACTTACCAAATTGTAGGCAATGAAGCAAGATAGAGCTTGGGCCTTCAAGCTGATACAATCTGCGACAGTGATATCGAGAAAGATTAGCGCAACAAGGGAAACAATCAAGGATGGTGATCGATGGGAATGAGAGAGACGATCAGCGAGAACGAGAGAGTGAGAGAACCGTCAAGTTCAACAATGGCGATTGCAATTGCGATTGTGATTGCCATCGAAGGAAATGAGTAGATCTGCTATTTGAATGCGATTGAAGGAAGAGAAATTTATTTGGAATTTGCTGGTTTGACCGATGCAATTGAAGGAAGAGAAATGAACAAATTGGTGTTATTACTTACTAATATTAGGTCTAAATTACAAATAAGTACCTAAATGTTACTTAACAATTCTATTTGTGGTCCTGCAGCTTTGTGTATTTGCAATCTCACCCCTATAATTTACTAATACAAAAGACAGATAAAAAGTAACACAATTACACACCTAGGAAAGTGCCAATGCTCTAGGCCCTCCTTCCTTTGCCTAGGTTCGCTTGGTGCTTTTTGGAAGACTGTAGTAATACAGATTTTCCTGAGATGACTGGATGATTTGGATTTTGCATCTTTACTCAATAGTGACAATGCTGACAAGTCTTGGTTCTCTCATATGAGATAGTCCACAACTTTCTTTTTCCTGTTTTCATAGATTATTTTGTGTTATTAAATTAATTGTCCTTTTATATTAAATTACATCTGTATTTTATAAATTTACAGTGGTGCACGGTTTGAAATCAGAAGTTGTGTGTTTGGGATTATAATCCATGCAAATATGAAAAAATAGATGTAGAATAGATAAACATGTAATTGCTTAAGCTCAAGGAAATTGGGAAGAAGTTTGTAGCATGGCATGGGTTGACCGTTTTGGTATTACTAATTTCTCATTGTACTTATTTATATAACTATTTTTGTTCTATGTGATTATAACAATCATATCGAATAGATATGACCAAAATTGGTTCCTTAAACTACCTTCTTTTGTGGGTACTGCCTGCTAGACTTTCTATTTGGCTACAGATTCTATTTTGTTGGACAAGTTTGATATCCACCTATTCAGTCTAGATTCTTAAGCTGAATTTGTAATTTCTGATTTCAGGAAAGTGAAAGTGAAGGTGAAGAAGAGGGGGTCGATGAAGCTGATGATGATAATGAAGAAGAGCACGACCATGAGCCTGAAATGCCAGCGGAAAAAGAGCCAATTGTTGAGAAGCCTGTTGAAGCACCTAAAGACACTGACAGACAACTTTCAAAGAAAGAACTGAAGAAAAAGGAGCTTGCTGAACTTGAGGCTGTTCTTGCTGAATTGGGGTATCCAAAGTCGGATGCCAGTGGCCAAGACGACTCCCGTGGTAAGTTGGTGATTTTTTACATTATATATGTTTATACACCTACTTCCTCCCAAATTAATTGTAGATAATAATGATATTTCTAGCACCTTAATAAAATTTAAAATTGGTGTAGAATTTTTTGTTAAATATCTAAATACTTTCTTTATGGACCCTTTCTCAATAGGTAATGTTGAAAATTTAAATTTGTTATGTTCATACAGGTTAACACATAGTATATGTTAAACCTATAGTTCTGGCTTATGGGACATCCAATGATCCAAATACGGTTACAAGTTCTCATTGGGGACACCTGACATAGTTTACTATAGAATATTTCGGTGTGTGTGAGTGGTGGGGTATAGCGTGCAACAATGATTTATCCGGTGCACCACCTAAGAGTAATGGCTAAGGATTCCACCATAATAAAAAAATAAAACAAGTAATTTATCATAAGTGAACTTCACAGCATAATGACAACCAATGGGTTTTGCCCCTTTTCTTTCTTTGTTCTTTCTATTTTTCTTCCCTCTCTCCCTTTCCCCTCCCCCTCCCCCTCCCCCTCCCCCTCCCCCTCCCCCTCCCCCCTTCCCCCTATAAGGAATTTGAGTTTGGTATATTTGATTATTCTGCAGTGTCAGTAAATCATAATATTCTTAGCCAAAACGGTTGCTTTCGTCAATGCCTAAAAAAGCATTGGTAATAACATTACCAAACTGTTTGTTCAGTAGTAACATCGAAGGATTCAAATTTCATTTGGTAATAACTTAATTAGTTGATTTTATGTATCTTAAAAAAACACTGTTTATTCAGAAGTAACATTCAGGGATACCAACTCTATTTGTTAATAAGATAACAAGTTCATGTTTTTTATCCAAAAAAGAAAAACATTATTAGTTGATATTCTTATTACTTCCAATTTATTTCCTCTGTTAATCTGCTGTATTAGGTCTAATCTTCATTTTTTTTTGGTAATGTTCAGTCTTGCTTTGCATTATTTTCCCCTTTTATTGCAAGGCTTAGAGTACAATTTTCTCTCATTTTTACAAGGATACTGTGTGCTTAGAATTTGGTTCTTCCTGGACAATCAGTTTGTTGCTTTGTATTATTATATACAGGATAGTTGTTTGGGGCCTTTTCAAGAGGAAATCTACACGTCTACTCAAATTTACCCACATTTGCAAAGTGCTCCCTGATGTTCCAAAATTTGCAATTCTGCCACATATTCCTATTAATGTTGGGAAATCAGCCTACTAAAATTTGATCCAATTTAGGTATTTTTGTCCTCAAATGTACCCAGTTTGCCCTTCAAATTTGAGGGAAGCATGTGGCTTTATTGTGTCTGAACGAATACCTTTAAATTGGGTAAGTTCTGTCATATGAGCTTATTTTCTCCAAGTTAACGGGGAGAGGTGACAGAATTGCAAAAATTGAAAAAATGGAGGACATTGCAAAAATTGGAACATCATGGAGCACGCTGCAAAAATGGGTAAATATGATGGGAAAAGTTTTGCAAATTGCATTTCTAAAATGATAAAGTGAAATATATTTGACCTATGATTTGAATTCCATTTGTAAATTGCCCTTTCATCATCTGTGTTTCAGCTAGTTTGCTTCTTTACTTTTCTAACATGATGAATCTTTGTTTTCCTACTTCCAGTGGTTGCACAAGAGAAGAAGGTAGAGAACCCTAATGGAGATTTGGAGAAGAAAGAGAACAATGCACCTGGTGAGAGCAAAAGTGCCAAAAAGAAGAAGAAGAAGGATAAAGCTTCAAAAGAGGCTAAAGAACCTAAAGAACAACAGGATCAACCCAACGGTGCAGAGTCTGGAAATACTAAAGATGAAACTGCTGGGACTGAGAAAGCAGAAGAGCTATCTGGTGTTGATGTGAAAGAGAAGATAAAGAAAGTTGCATCTATGAAGAAGAAGAAATCAAGCAAAGAGATGGATGCTGCTGCAAGGGCTGCTGCTAGCGAGGCTGCTGCGAGGAGTGCAAGGTTAGCTGCAGCAAAGAAAAAGGAGAAGAACCACTACAACCAGCAGCCTGTGCGGTAAGGTCATTTTATGAGCTGGATGTGAGCATGTATCCTCGTTCATCTGTCAAATGCAACAATAAACATCCTAGTCTGATTTCATTGAGAGGACCTTTGACATAGCACCTTTTTATTTTATTTGAGAAAAATATATTATGGGACTACAGTTTAGGATTTGACTAGATGTCTGCTATGTTGTCTTTCTTTTGTCTTGCTGGACAGTTTTTTTTTCATCTTATTAAAAACTAAATGGATGTTACTAAATCTTACATTTTTGGCTCCAATTATTGCTGGTTATTTTGGAAACGAATCTATCTCACAGTTTCTTGCATTTTCTATGGTGTAATGTGAATTTTAGAATGATAAAAATTTATGGATTGCAGTATACATCCTCGGTATATTTGCCATTTTTGCACATTTTTAAGTTCTGCATCTTGCACCTATTGTCAGGCTATGTTTCATGAACTCGGATAGTGTTCTGGTTAGACATGGTGTTTTGAAGAGTCCGACACAGGTATTCCTCAATTTTGACAATTTTCTAGACTAAAATGAAGTTTCTAGTACCCCATACTCGTTGTCCAAATGTCCAGTGTCGAACACTGATATTTTAGGGAAAAAGTGAAGAGTGCGTATAACATAGCTGTCAGGTTAATGGAGTGAACTCGTTATTATGAGGCTGTTAGTTTAGTTGTATGCAGTTCCATGCATAATCCCTCTGATTTGGCCAATGGCATGAGCAAACAAGTATCACCATATAGTCAGATGTTTCTGTCAATCTGATGAGTGGAAGAGTGAATTGCTAGTAAGTTGTCTGTGTCACTTTGAAGTGAATTATGCTGAAACTTATTTCTTTTGAACGACAAGTATGTTATTTTTATTCCATCAAATATTCCCATCTCAAATAATCACTACTCCCAGTCGTATTTCTGGCCCATTCTCTCTTTCTCACCCCACAGCCCATTCCTGCAATTAAAGTTCCTTACTTTTGACCTTGGTGCTTTGTACAATGGAATATGGATATTTGCTGAAGTTGCTCCTCTTCTTTTTTGGTTAAGCTCCAAAAATCTCTACTATAACGCAATGGTGTCTGTACATTTAGCAAAAATGAAATAAAAATGTCCGTCTCTAGCAGTCGGCTTTATAGAGCAACAAGCCAACAAGTGAAGATCATGTCAAACAACTGTTAACACACCAACCTAGCAATTAAAGGCCTCCATAAAAAAGTAGCCCAACATCTTTCCATGCTAGCCTTTTTAGCAAAAATTCAAGACTAGTAACCTACAAATAATCTTACTTGGCATGATTTTTCTCATAACTCTCTACAATGGCTCCCCGTAGATTCAAGAGCTCGATGTTCCTCACCTCAATATTACAATAACCATATATACCATACCTTCGCAGTCCTCCCTACAAATCCAGTCCTTGTCGTCCCTGTTGTAAGTTTCTATCTCTCAAACCAAACTGACTTGATTGGGGCATGAGTTTTCAACCCAACAGTATACTTTTATCATCAAACAGTCCTCTTTTTGAACCTATTGCTAGAGATTTAGTTCCATATTATCCTTTTCTGGGGAAGCTCAGAAGAGCAGTAATGGGAAGCTAGAAGTATTTTTTGGCCTCGTCCAATCTTAGGGATCTTATCGTGCCAAATCCCATGAAGTCAGAGATATGCGCCACTGCTAATAGCACGAGTGACTCAATCTAAATTTGGTTGGCTCAGTTTTGGGTTAAGAATTTGCCATTGCATATGTGATGATGGGCTTGGGGCCATCCGGCCACGCAATTTCTTGGTGCATTTTTGGAGCCGAGAGTTTTCTCATTTTAAAAGCCACTCAGGTGTGGAGAATGGAGATCATAAAACCATAAGTTTACGAGCTGCGGCTTACATTTTCCAACTCAAAAGTCAAAACTTGGTTTTATGGTAATGCAGTGTGCTTGGCGTGTGCCTCTTTTGTATACACTCAAAATAGGTAGATGAATGGTATGGACATTATTATATTAACAAACTAAAAATAATGGTATTTTTGAGAAAAATGCATACAATTTTCTAAGTGCAAGATAGACGTTCAAGAAATTAGTTTTTTTTTTAGACAAAAATAGTTGTCGACAATGATAAAAAAATGGAGTTTTGCCATCTCAACAAGATATTGTTTTATAATTATTTAATACGTTTTTGAAATTTCTTTAATTAAATTTTATTTGATTTTGATTAATTTGTAAGAATTGTGATATGAACTTATTTTAATTTACAAAATAAAATAAATAAATAAATAATTATATTATTCAAAAGTTTATATATTTTTCACCAACTTTAGTTTTTTTATTTATTAAATTGACAACAAAAAAATAAAATAAAATTCTTTTTATGGGATGGGGAGAAGTTGTACAAATGTCTATTAAATTAAGCTCCAAAAAACAATGGGTGATGCACACGGGCAATGCTTTGGTGTCGAAGTGTAATTTTTGTAAAAAGTTGGTAATGAAGAAATAGGTGTAAAACCCATTGCCATTTGCCATCGCTGGCTCCGGTTGTTAGTCTCTCTCTATATAGTACTATATATATATATATATATATATATATCAATCGATCAACAGACATTCGTCTGTTATTCCATTTAGAATCTAACTCTCGATCTTCGTTTGAACGCCGGTCTATCATTATTAAGCTCGCCGTATACCATATAACCCGATTCCACCTAATTAGTTCAACGCTGAATTCCATAGCTCATTTGGAAGATTCTGTTTTTTCTTCGACTTTTTTTCCACTTTTTCAGTACAGTTTCTCATCTGAATTGAGCAATCGACGATCAAAAATAGGGTTTTAAACAGAAGGGTTTGATTGAAGTCTCAGAAACTGCTTCAACACTGATGTTGACAGCTCATTGTTAAAGTTCCGTTTTTTTTGTTTTTCGAGTTTATCAGCAGAATTTGTGATCAATTGGATATGTATGGATGAAAGTTTGAGTTTATTTGATTGGGAGGGTTTGAATTTGTAACTCATCGGAAACAATCGGAAGCGCTGGGTGCGAATCAATCTCGTCAGAGACCGTCGGCAGGGCCGGCTGGGTCCGGATTATGGCGCTTTCTTAACCCAAGTCCACATAAACCCCACTCTCTCCAATACCTTCCTCAAATGGACTTCGTTAGCCGCCACACCTCGACCGAACCACCTTTATCATCTGAGAATCCTCCTTCCTCAACTTCTGCTCCGTCTAATCCATCCCTTCTCGAAGAGGTCGAATACTATGCCCGATACTTGGTGGTAAAGCACTCCTGGCGCGGTCGGTACAAGAGAATTCTATGTATTTCCAGTTCCAAGCTTATTACTTTGGATCCATCCACATTAGCGGTCACAAATTCTTATGATGTAGGAAGTGATTTTGAAGGGACAACACCCATTATTGGGAGAGATGAGAATTCATTTGAGTTCAATATTAGTGTTCGGACTGATGGGCGTGGAAAGTTTAAAGGGATGAAGTTCTCTTCCAAGTACCGAGCTAGTATAATGACGGAGTTGCACAGAATAAGGTGGAGTAGAATTGGGGCTGTCGCTGAATTTCCAGTGCTTCATCTTCGGAGGAGGAATGGAGAGTGGCTTCCTTTTGTAAGTTATTATACTTCCTTTTCACAGTTTTATTTCTGATACTAGGAGGTAGTTCTACATTGGAGAATGTATTGGTTTTATCTATAATATTTCAAACTAAATTACTATTGACATACCTATTTACTTCATCCCGAAAGGTACTGACCGATGAATGGAAGTAACTAATAGAGGTGACATGAAAGGGAGAACATTAGCCTTTTGAGGTTATGTGGGATACTAAAAATGATCTAGGTTATTTGCTTCGACATTCATCTAAAATTTTGATCAACAATGGGAAAATATTGAAAAAGGAAATTATGAAGGTGAAAATCATAGATGTTTGTGACTTCAAATTTCTTTTATTGGAAGTTTTATTCATTATGGAACCCGATCTGATGGCGTGATACTTGTTAAAATTAGGTAAATACTATGCACATCCTTCCACTGTGAGGACATAAGTCATTCTAATATGGATATAGGGTTAATGGAATAGTCATTACAGTTCATGAGAATTCAAACTTTTAGTAATTCTGAATTGAAACTTCAGCATGGATAATCCCATATATCTAATCATTAGGCAAGTATTGCCTATATGAAGAGCCACTTGCTCGAAGAGCAAATTATGCAAGGATTTCAACAGAACTAGTTCAATCTTATGAAGTTAGGAGTTGGCAATTATCTTCGTTACTGAATCCATTTCAATGAATTACTAACTCTTGGGCCTGGTAAGTGATAACTGACGTTTCTCGTCTAAGCTTCTCAATCATTTCAATGAATTACTAACTCTTGGGCCTGGTAAGTGATAACTGACGTTTCTCGTCTAAGCTTCTCAATCATTTTGCTTAATAACCTTTTTCATTTTGCTTGTACAGAAAATGAAAGTTACCTATGTTGGTGTTGAACTTCTGGACTTGAAATCTGGTGACCTTCGTTGGTGCTTGGACTTTAGAGACATGAGTTCCCCTGCCATTCTTCTTCTCTCTGATGGTTATGGGAAGAAAAATATGGACCATGGAGGTTTTGTTCTTTGTCCTTTATATGGAAGAAAATCAAAGGCTTTCCAAGCTGCTTCAGGGACATCAAATGCTGCTATTATATCAAACTTGGTATTATGGACATTTTATTTTATTAGAATAATTTGCATCTTGCATTGTCTCAAAGCTTTAAGTGTGCCATGCGCTGTCACAAATAGTAAATTCTTCTTGCTTCATTGTTGTTGTCTTAGTCCATTCAAACTTTACTCTTCACACGCTATTTTGCATGAAGTTGATATGAGTGAAAACTGTTATCCAGACTAAAACCGCAAAGTCCATTGTCGGGGTATCATTATCCGTGGATAGTTCTCAATCACTTACGGTTGCGGAGTACATAAAGCAAAGAGGTAGCTCTTACTCTTCTTTTGATATTAGGCATATGCTATTTCCTCTCAATGCGTTCTACTAATAATAGGCACTCCGTTGTATTGTTTATGTATGGTCAACTGTATTTTCAATTTTTTCTATGAATACATGCAAAATGCAGCCAAGGAGGCTGTTGGGGCAGAGGAAACTCCTTATGGGGGTTGGTCTGTGACAAGGTTGCGGTCTGCTGCTCATGGCACATTAAATTCTCCAGGATTGAGTTTGGTAGTTGGGCCAAAAGGAGGACTTGGGGAACAAGGTGATGCTGTATCTCGTCAACTTATTCTTACAAAGGTTTCACTTGTTGAAAGGCGCCCAGAGAACTATGAAGTAAGCTGACAATATCATTTTATATGCTTAGGGAGATGCTACCAAATTGGAGCTTACTTTTCTTGAAAGCATGTTACGCTGTTTCCGTTATGCATTATTTAGCAATAGCGGTTTTGAGTGATAGAATTGAACTTTTCAAAATCTGAAATATTAACAAATAACCACTTTATTAGATAAATCAATGGAAAATCTCGTCATACAAGTCCTATAAGCTCAATCTTCCACATTTTGATAATTTCGAGAAAGGTTGTTTTAGTAAAGTAGTAGGAGTGGAACTCTTAGGGAGAAGAAACCTACAAATTATCATAAGTTGTAATGGCATTTGTCAGGAGACGAATTGAAGAGATTGTGAGGGGATGTAGTTAGTGTCCTCCATTAAATAGTGGACCTTTTACATGACAGTATGTTGTTGCTCCAATACATGTTTTATTAACTTGATGGATTGTTAAAAAAAATTATTGACTGTTTGTAGGCTGTCATTGTCCGCCCTTTATCTGCTGTAAGCTCACTTGTTCGATTTGCCGAGGAGCCCCAAATGTTTGCCATTGAATTCAATGATGGATGTCCAGTTCATGTCAGTATTCTGCGCTCATTTTTTGAGTTTGCTTTGTTTTGGGTTGAATGTTTCATATTTCTCTCTGATGTAACACTTCTGTGGTTTCTGTTTCAGGTGTATGCTAGCACGTCTCGTGATAGCTTACTTGCAGCAGTTCGGGATGTCTTACAAACAGAAGTAGGTGGATGTGCTTTTTCTTGGGTATTATTTAGGTTTTCGGTTTATAAGGTTCAAATTGAGCTATTTGTCTATATATGGGCATTGAATATATGTGTCTTCATTAAGTTTCTCAGTTCAGACATCTTTTAGTTTTTTTAGTTTCAACAAATGACCTACTAATGCCTCATTTGTATTTTACATTTGTGTTAACTTCTTGCAGGGGCAGTGTGCAGTACCTGTACTACCAAGGTTAACGATGCCTGGTCATCGAATTGATCCTCCTTGCGGCAGAGTTCATTTGCAAATTAATCAGTCTCCAGTTGCACAACAACGCATTAACACTGACATGGAAACTGCTAACATGCATTTAAAACATTTGGCAGCTGTTGCCAAAGATGCTGTGGCTGAGGGAGGCTCCATCCCTGGATCAAGAGCTAAACTATGGAGAAGAATCAGAGAGTTTAATGCATGTATTTCATATAATGGGGTGCCTCCTAACATCGAAGTACCTGAAGTGACTTTGATGGCCTTGATTACACTGCTCCCAGCTGCTCCCAACCTTCCACCAGAGTCCCCTCCCTTGCCAGCCCCTTCTCCTAAAGCAGCTGCAACAGTGACAGGCTTCATCGCATGTTTACGCAGATTATTGGCATCAAGAGCTGCTGCTTCACATGTTATGTCTTTCCCTGCAGCTGTCGGAAGAATAATGGGTTTGCTTAGAAATGGTTCAGAGGCTGTAGCTGCTGAAGCTGCAGAGCTTATTGCAGTACTTATTGGTGGTGGTCCTGGTGATACAAATATGCTAACGGATACAAAAGGAGAGCGCCATGCGACATTTATGCATACCAAGTCTGTGTTGTTTGCTCATCAGAGTTATCTTACTATCGTCGTCAATAGATTGAAACCTATGTCTGTTTCACCATTATTGTCGATGTCTGTGGTGGAGGTTCTTGAGGCAATGATATGTGAACCACATGGTGAAACTACCCAATATACAGTTTTTGTGGAATTGTTACGCCAAGTAGCTGGATTGAAGCGACGCTTGTTTGCATTGTTCGGACATCCTGCTGAAAGTGTCAGAGAAACGGTGGCTGTGATAATGCGCACGATTGCTGAAGAAGATGCAATTGCAGCAGAATCGATGCGTGATGCTGCTTTGCGTGATGGTGCTCTGTTGAGGCATTTATTGCATGCATTTTTCCTTCGTGCTGGTGAACGACGTGAAGTTAGCCGACAGCTTGTGGCGCTCTGGGCAGATTCTTATCAACCGGCTCTTGATTTACTTTCCAGAGTTCTGCCTCCTGGCCTAGTTGCTTATTTGCACACACGTCCTGAAGAAGTTCCAGCTGAAGATGTGTTGAATAAGGAAGGATCCTCTATGAGTAGGAGACGGAGACGTTTACTCGAGCAGAGAAGGAACCATACAGGAAAGAGTTTGGCATCTCAGGGACAATCCTTGCCTTCTATTAATAATTTTGAAGCTGGTGATCCAGCGCGGCAGACAAGTCCTGGTGCTTTCAGAGGGTCTGATAATTATCAAACATCTGCAGTTGATCAAAGTTCTGGACAACAGTCATCACCAATACAGACTTCTGCAGTTTACACAGGTGAGAACTTGCCTAGTGAATTGTCCTCGGGGGTTCGACAAACTGATCTTTCATCATCAGTTTTATCTCCTAATGCAGCATATAGTAATACATATCAGTCAGCTGAATCAAATGCTCCAAATTCAGTTGACTTAGATGCCAATGTGGCTGGTTTCTATTCCACAGATCTCCCTGCTCCTGCTCAGGTAGTTGTTGAGAACACTCCGGTTGGGTCTGGAAGGTTACTGTTGAACTGGCCTGAATTTTGGCGAGCTTTTAGCCTTGACCACAATCGCGCAGACTTAATTTGGAATGAACGTACCAGGCAGGAGTTAAGAGAGGCTTTGCAGGCAGAAGTTCATAAATTAGATGTTGAGAAGGAAAGAACAGAAGATATTGTTCCTGGAGATGCATCTGTAGAAATTACGACTGGAGAAGATAGTGCAGCCCAAATATCTTGGAACTACACCGAGTTTTCTGTTAGCTATTCTAGCTTATCTAAAGAAGTTTGTGTAGGTCAATATTATCTCCGTTTGCTGCTTGAGATTGGCAGCACTGGAAGGGCACAGGATTTTCCACTGCGTGATCCAGTTGCTTTTTTCAGAGCACTGTATCATCGGTTTTTATGTGATGCAGACACAGGGCTTACTGTTGATGGTGCTGTTCCTGATGAAATGGGTGCTTCTGATGATTGGTGTGATATGGGAAGATTAGATGGTTTTGGCGGAGGTGGAGGCTCTTCTGTTAGGGAGCTTTGTGCAAGGGCAATGGCAATTGTATATGAGCAGCATTATAAAACAATAGGTCCTTTCGAAGGTACTGCACATGTTACAGTACTATTGGATAGGACTGATGATAGAGCTTTGAGGAACCGTCTTCTTCTTCTTCTTAAGGTACCATACCATTAAGTTTCCTTGCTCCCCCCACTTCCCGTTCTCTAAATTGATGCATGAGTTACCTAGCTACTCAATAGCTCATTTATTTTATTGTCTAACTGATTTGGAAATTGGAACACATATTTTAAATTACTTTTTTTAAGTCTCATCTCAGGACTAGCATTCCTCAATTGCCATGAGGCTTTGAAAGTTTACAAGCTAAGGTCAGAGCCACATGGGTTGTACTTTTTTATATATATATTTAACACAAATTTCTAAAACATAATTGAATAATGTATAGTTAAGAAAATAATTGTTAATTGAGGAAATAGATTGTTTTCTCTTAAACCTTTAATAATTAATTAGGATGAAAGCACATTTAGGTTTGTAAGATTCACGAGCATACAATCAAATTGCATATAACCCATTATTAGGATGAAAGCACAATTAGGTTTGTATGATTCATTAATCGCATGAATGTACTAGGTGCATTAGTTAAACCAAAAGGTAACACTAACCACTCATACAACCCATATTTCGTTTTAAATGCAGTTTTCCATTCATCACCCTCTTGCATTCTAATTTGATGATAATCACTTTTTAAATCAATTTTTGAAAATATGTAAGACCCATGCAATTAATCTAACATGTCATCTAAACAAGGAATGGGGTGTCGATATTTTACCGTAATATTATCTACTGCTCGACAATCAATGCACATCCTCCATCTTCCATCTTTTTTTGGCACTAAGATCACCAGAACTGCACATAGACTCGTATTTTCTCTTACGAACCCTTTTCCCATTATATCGTCAACTTGTCTTTGTAACTCCTTCGTCTCCTCGGGATTACTTCGATAAGCCGGACGGTTTGGAATGGTCGCGCCAGAAACAAAATCAATTTGATGTTCAATTCCCCGAATAGGCGGTAGTCCTTGGGAAAGCTCCTTGGGAAATACGTCTTTGAAATCTTGTAGAAGAGAAGAAACAACACTAGACAACAAATCATTAGTGTTAGTATTCAAAAGCATCTCTTTATACCGAAGTAAAATCATATGTTGTTTAGAAACCAAAGCTCGCCTCATATCACTTCTTTTTGCAAATATATTTATTTTTCTCTCTTTTCTTTTCTTTCTCTCTTTTTCTTTTTTTCTCTTGTTTTTCTCTTGATTTTTCTTTTCTTCACTCTTTTTTTAACATGATCTTTTTGCAAATAGATTTGATTCTCTTGCACCTGTTGTGGTGACAAAGGACACAATGTGACTTTTCTTTTTATTGTGTACAAAAGAGTATTCATTAGTAAAATCATCGTGCTTCACACATCTATCAAATGGCCACGGTCTCCCAAGTAGTAAATGGCCAGCTTGCATCGGAACCGCATCACACAAAACCTCATCCACATATTTTGCAATGATAAACGGTACCAACACCTGCTTTGTCACTTCACGTCCACTGTCATTGAGCCATAACAATCTATACGGTTGAGGATGTTTGGTTGTTGACAATCCTAGTTTCTCCACTATGGTTGTACTTGGCACATTGGTACAACTCCCACCATCAATTACCATGCAACAAATTTTCCCTTGCACAAGACACCTAGTGTGAAACAAATTCTCACATTGCTCCAAACTTTCCTCCTTCACTTGCGCACTAAGCGCTCTCCTCGTAACCAACATCTCGCCATGCATAGAACCTCCCTATCATCAACTTCCTCTAACGGTGGCATATAATCGGTGTCACTATCTTCCTCGGTTTCCACCTCTCCATTGTCAAGCAACAACATAGTTCTTTGATTTGGATATTGACTAGAAGTATGTATTCTGTCTTGACATTTAAAGCCAACAATATCTCGATTGTGACTAAAAGAAGAAGGTTCAGTTTTACCTTGTTTTCCACGATTAGTCAAATTCGGTTTAAACTCTACTTTCGGCTTATTCACAGCTGGCTTCTCCTCCCGTTTTGCAGCATTACATTTCCATGACGACCCCGTGGTAGGATTAGAACGTTGGCCTCCTTGTTTCTCAATATTTTTAGCCATGTGTACTATATCCCCAAATTCCACATAATGCTTCCCAATTTAGCCCTGCTGAAAATCGCGCCATTGTTACCTCACTAACCTCATCCCTCTAGCCATCAACATCTCCATCTCCTTGAAGTATTCATCCACACTCTTACTTTTCTGTTTCAGATTTTGCAAACTCCGAAATAAATCCCGATGGTAGTGACTCGGTACGAATCGCTTTTTCACACTGTTTTCATTTCCGCCCAAGTTTCAATTGGATGTTCCCCACATCTCCTCCGGCTAGTAATCAACTGATCCCACCAGGTAACTACATAATCTGAAATTCGGTAACGCTAATCTGACTTTCTTGAGATCTGAATAATTCTGACAGTCAAATATCCATTCTATCTTCTTATTCCATTCTAGGTATGCCCCTGGATCGCTCCTTCCCTGGAAAGCTGGGATTTTCATCTTAATGCTACTCACGTTGTCATTTTCCCTATTCCTACCTCCTCTTTCTCTAGCACCTCGTTGCCGTTGTAGGAAATCAGATTCACGTTTTTCCTCTTCACCAATCCCACCTTCGAAGTCATTTTCCTCCGTTGTAGATCCCCTTTGTTGTGCTTTGCCCTTCAAACGCCCCCCTTGGGATTTTTACTATTGGTAATTCAGCCTTAAATTAAGTTTACTTGATGTTTTTATGTTTATAAAACATTTTTAATATTATTGTTAATAAGATTTTATTTTAATCTTGTGTTTTTATTCTTTTTTTTTTTTGCTTCTAAACATCCCCGGTGAAGAAAAATGGTGGCTAAATTGCCATAAGGCTCAAGTAAAAAACAAATGTGATATTTGTGTCTATGCCAATGAACATCCTCCTCACGTCTCCAAATTTGAAATGGAATTATTTTATGTGGCCAACCAATCCATATGTTTTTGTATTTAACTATGTTAGTTGGTTCAGAATCTAGATGTTTTTTCACATCTAGTAATTTCTTACCTATTGTAAACTGCAGGATATGGCTGAATCTATTATATTATTACTTCTTTTTCTCTTTACTACTTTACCTGCCCTTATACTATATTTGTTTTTTATACATATTTCAAATACTATAAGATAGTATAGCCAGGACTTCATAGGCTACCATGCTATTGTTGTTCTTGCATTTGTCACATCGCAACTTCAGTGTCCAAGTCCTGGTAAATTTCTCTCCTGGAGAGTGTATCTTGAATTGGGTATTGTGGATTGCAGCGCATTTTTAACGGTTTCCTCTCCTCTCTTGCCTCATTTTCACGTAATTTGATTTAAAAGTTGTTCAGGTTGGATATCGTGAGAGACTAATGCTTGAAAATGTGAGCCTTTTGTCCAGCTTAACAGTATTTTAGGCTTTATAAGTATGATGGGTTTCGTGAGACTATTTGGGAAAATGTAGAGCAAGCATAATAGTAGAGTTAATCTTGTTTATGTTTCTTTGAGCATCGGAATATGCCACTTTAGAGCGTGTCCAAATTATTTATGCAAAAATAAACTAAAATCACAAATTGTACCCTTTAGCACTAAATTTTTTTTTATCTCCGAATTTTATTTTTGATTAAAGACACCCTAAATTTCGAGCTATTAAACAATTTGCACCCTCTGCACCCTCTGAATCAAAACAATTTGCACCTAAACTTTAGTACAGAGGGTGCAAACTGTTTTGGCGCTCAAAGTGTAGGGTACTTATAATCGAAAATGAAGTTTGGGGTGAAAATCCGTTATAGGGTGTAATTTGTGATTTAGTTGGCAAAAATACAAATTCCTCTATTTTTCTAGTAATACTTTTACATCACTTAAGATGTGTTTTTGCCAATTTAGTAACATTACATTGCACATGTATGTTTTACTGACAGTGGTTCCCTTCTGCAGGTTCTTATGAAGGTTTTGTCAAATGTGGAGGCTTGTGTTCGGGTTGGAGGCTGTGTCCTAGCAGTTGATTTATTGACAGTGGTTCATGAAGCTTCAGAAAGAACTGCCATCCCCTTGCAATCTAATCTGATAGCTGCTTCTGCTTTCATGGAACCTCTGAAGGAATGGATGTTTGTGGACATGGATGGAGCACAAGTTGGACCCGTGGAAAAGGATGCTATTAGAAGGTTCTGGTCAAAAAAAGCTATAGATTGGACGACTAGGTGTTGGGCTTCTGGAATGCCAGAGTGGAAGAGATTACGAGACATTCGTGAACTTCGTTGGGCTTTGGCTGTTCGCGTTCCTGTTCTCACACCGATCCAGGTGCCATGATATCTTGTTGGTTATGATTATTCAGATACTTGATTGCAGTTTTCCATCCTTGTTTACTTCTCTAGGATAAGCTGAGATTGTGCTGCAGTTGATGCAGATTTACAGTTTTATGAAAGTATAATTATTCTGAAAGTAAATATATTGGTGCTTTGGTTCTTATATTTTGATTTTCCATTTCTCTTCAAAGTTGAATTAGTTCTTTTACTTTCTGGTTGTGTTTAAATGCATGTTACTTTTTATGACTTGGCATACTGGAATGATGTTTTAAGAGATTGTTTTGGCATTCAGGTAGGGGAAGCGGCATTGTCCATATTACACTGCATGGTATCTGCACATTCAGATATAGATGATGCTGGAGAGATAGTTACTCCAACACCAAGAGTCAAAAGAATCTTGTCAAGTTCACGTTGCATTCCACATATTGCACAGGTGATATTTGGAATTTATTGGTTGCATTATAGCCTTATGATCTGTATCTATAACTGGATTTGATGTTTAGGGGTGCAAGAAAAGTGACCCTACCCCACAAAAAATTAAAAGATAAGTAGATCAGTCACTCTGGTTACAACTTAAAGGCCTTACATGGTCTTTAGATTCTCAGTAGCACTTAATACGGAGGTGTTATAGTTTTATAAATTCTTTAGCTGTCAAAATCCTACATACATTTTTTTTGTACTAGCTATGACTAGAGAAATACTATACAATAGAAGGACCTACATAAGCATAACCAATCATTTAGCAGCCTAGACCCTGGACATAGAAACTTGACATAATCAATATGCCCATAATATTTAAAACTGAACACCGTATTAATCTCTACTAAATAATACTCCCTCCGTCCCATATTGCTTGGAACACTTATTTTAGTGTATTACATGGATCTTAAGACGTAATTATTTTAAATTATATTCAAATGTTATATTTTGCTCTATAATACAAATATTCAGTTTTAAAAATAAAAAAATTCAAACTTACTTTAGCTGCTTTATAGTACCACACTAAAAAAAGTGTTGCAACTGCAAACAATGTGGGACAGAGGGAGTAACTCAGTAACATTTTAGAGCAACCAACTTCGTGTTTGGATTGCCACCACCATTTACCAGTCATTCCACGGGGCACGCATTGCAACAATGTAGTTTAGAGCAAAGTTACCATATACTCTTATTGAATTAGCCAACCGTGTATGGCTAATTAATAAGTTAGACATTCTGATTAGTTTATTTAGTTTAAATTTATATAACATATTATTCTCTCTTCTGCGTCTTCTTTATCTTTTTCTATATTCCCCGCTACTATTATTTTTTTTAATAATTCTCATTCTGTTAACACTTTTGCTCTGCCACTTTGCTCTCCCTTCTGCTTTTACGTTGATTCAGTTATCATTTGCCTTTTAAAGTACCTGAATTTCCTAAATGATAAGATTGTCTATACGTGCTGCAATCTTATTTTAACACTACATTGAGCTGGCATGTCTTGTTATTATAGTTCTTGTTATAGATGCCGATCAAAGGCGTAGTAACACATGAAACGTGCATCAATTTTTTAAAAACATATAGGCCTTAGATCTTGCTCTTATTATAGATATTTATCTTGGATGGCTATATCTATGCACTTATCGAAAAGAAATAAAATCATATCTATGTAGGCTATGCTTTCTGGGGAACCAACTGTTGTTGAGGTTGCAGCTGCTTTGCTTAAGGCTGTCGTTACTAGAAATCCCAAGGCAATGATCAGACTATATAGTACAGGCGCCTTTTATTTTTCTCTTGCATACCCTGGGTCTAATCTGGTTTCGATAGCCCAACTCTTCGCAGTGACACATGTTCATCAAGCTTTTCATGGTGGTGAAGAAGCTGCAGTTTCCTCTTCGTTACCTTTGGCAAAACGCAGTGTATTGGGTGGGCTTCTACCAGAATCTTTGCTGTATGTATTGGAGCGTAGTGGTCCAGCTGCATTTGCAGCAGCTATGGTTTCTGATTCTGACACTCCTGAGATTATTTGGACACATAAAATGCGAGCAGAGAATCTTATTCGTCAGGTAATTTACGCATTACAATAGGCTTCATGCAGTTGCTTATTTGCTTATAATATTAAGTCATCAGTGCTGTATTATTACAAGTAAATCAAGGCACTTTCATTCTCAGGTTTTGCAGCATCTTGGTGATTATCCTCAGAAATTATCCCAGCATTGTCATTATTTATATGATTATGCTCATATGCCACCGGTAACATATCCTGAGTTGAGAGATGAAATGTGGTGTCACCGATACTACCTCCGGAACTTATGTGATGAGATTCGGTTTCCCAATTGGCCTATTGTTGAACATGTCGAGTTTTTACAGTCACTGCTCATAATGTGGCGTGAAGAGTTGACTAGGAGACCTATGGACCTTTCTGAAGAGGAAGCTTGCAAAATATTAGAGATCTCCTTGGAAGATGTATCCAGAGATGATGCCAATATAAGATTCTCTCCAGAGATGGCTGAGGAGATTCCTAGCATATCGAAGCAGATCGAGAACATTGATGAAGAAAAGCTCAAAAGGCAGTATAGGAAACTTGCAATGAAATATCACCCTGACAAAAATCCTGAAGGGAGGGAAAAATTTCTTGCTGTGCAGAAAGCTTATGAGCGCCTTCAGGTATTCATTGGCCTCTTGATAAAACTTATTTTGGAAAAATGCAAATCCTTGATTTTTTAAACTTGAAAATGTGGAAGTTGATGGACAATGTCTCTGTAATTATGTGTATAAGCACACCTAGAGGGAGGGTTGAATAGGTGTCCAAGTTAAAAGTGAACAATGAAAACTTTTTGAGGTTTACATCGGACAGGTATGCCTGTCTGTTTTGGTGTCTACTTTAGTTTATGATCTTCGTCAGTGACAATTAGACAGAATACCCTGTATGCTTATGTGTCTAGATTAGTAAGAGTAAAATGCAGAATAAGAGAGATGACAAAATAAAAATCACGCCAAGATTTTCACGTGGTTCAACCCCTATCCTCTAATCTGCTGGTCTAATCCACGTCCAATACCAATTGATATTGGCTACTCTTTTTATTAAACTTTAATACTCGGTCCAACTCTGACTTGGACACCAATGTCCTCTTACACCTCTGCAACTTTTGCACCTCTTCAACTTTTCTCACCCCTGAGACGAAGCTTCCTTTGAACAAACTGACTACTACTAGAATACCCAAGCCAATGGCTTTTGTATTCGGATTACAAAAGCTATGATTGATAGTACAATAACTTTCCAACGCAAAACAATTTAAGAATAATACAATCAATAGTTGGAACAAGACTTGGAAAGCTCTCTGATGTACTAAATAATATGGATTGCATTTTCAAGAGTTCTGCCTTCTATAGCCAAGCATGATAAGTATATATAGAATAAAGACCAATGGCTATAAGAAATAGTTAGCATGAAAGACCGCGTCTTTGATTGAAATAGATAGAGATTTCAGCACCTTTGCTAATGCTAACGGCTATAATATTTTTCCAAAACAGCAAGTCAAAGATCTGATTATAAGCTAAATTAAAGGAATAAAAAGGATATTCCATTATAAGGTTGTTAGAGTCCATACTCTAAATAACTATAATATCTAGACCAGTTACCTTAATAGACTCCAATTCAAATTGGAACGGATTTCACAGCTAAACAGATTCCTTAATATATTTCAATTCAAAAACTGATTTGACAAAATATATTAAAGAGAGAATTTCCAACAATAATAATGATATGAATTTTAAAACTCTTGGACTAGAAATATTTCATGCAATCCTACCGGATATATCAATTTGACTTATATCCAAATTGGGCCAACATGAACCAAACTGACTATATCATTTTCAATAAACCATTATTAAATTAGCCCAAACAAAATCAATTCAGTCCATTAAATAACTTACTTTCAAAAGGATATTGTCATCATTAAAACCACAAAGAATAAAAACTAACCGTCTAGGGTGTTGACTTCCTGTGGTGCATTAATTGATTTATGATGCCTGATTTTGAGTTTGTGTTGGAGTGCATCTGGTATATCAGTACTTTTTATTAGATTTTTTTGCAAAACTAATATAATCTTTTTAAAACAATTTGATTCTTTCTCCAGGTACCTTCTTACACACAGTAGTATGTTTTATTTTAAATTATGTTTTTATCTTTGTAATGAATTAAAAAATGTATTTTAATTACTGTCTTCAACAATACAAGCCAACTCCTGGGAAACTTAGTGGTGCAGATTTAGTGGAATATAGGCCTGCTATGCTTTGAAAAGAAGTTTTTTTCCCTGATGTCATATAAATCATATTTGGATCTTCTCTTTTTTTATTTATTCATATGCATAAAGTACCTCCATATTTACCTTGAAGGTTAGCACCCCATTGTCACCTACTTCTGAAGGATTTGAAATTTTATGATGGGAATAATTTGGAGATAAACTTGGAGTCATTATTCCTTCCATTTGTCCAGTTGCTCCTCTTTGGGACTTAGCCATGTGAACATTTAGGGGCTCTTCTATTTCTGATTTCCAGAAATCATTTTTAAATGGCTTACTGCCAAATTGGCCCATAAACTTTATTTCTGCATTTAGTCCCTCCACATAGTTTAGCAGCATTTACACTCTCTACTCAATTTGTGGATTGAAGGTAGTCCTTGGGTTCCATTCCTGTTAGTTCCCATTAGCCTTCAGTTGTTAAGTGGGGGTAAAACCGGCATTTCAATTTAACGTGCCTTTAAAATCATTTGCGACATTGCCTTGCCTTGCATACATCACGCACCCCATATGTATCATTCTCATTTCTCATCCATCATCCTAAATCTGTTTCTAGTATGCATAAACTTCAAATGCAAAAACAATTGAAGTGTAAATAGTCAAATGAAAATGAGTAAACACATTTTCCTGACCTCCCTTGACGATGGTAACTGCAAGCAACAATAGCAACGGCAATGGCATCCTCCGATGCTTCCCTCCCTGATGATTCCAACGACAATCCAATATCTTTCTTGATGATCTTTCCTTCTAAACTTCAGTTCCTCTTTCTAAAACTCCCTCCTCTCTGGTTGGCAACTCTTTCACTTCTCTTTGAAAATAGAAAGGGGAGCTTGGTGAATGCAAATGGTTTGGGAAAACATAGCTGTTTGGCTGGTATTGGAGATGAAAGATGACGACGATAATGATTAAGAAGTATGTGGAGTTGCCGATGTTGGTGTTTCCAGTTCATGGATAGAGGAGAGAGAAAATTCGTAGTAAGAGAAGAAGGATTTGAGAGAAAATAAATAACATGTGTTTTTTTCCCGTCAAAAAATAAATTGAAAAATAGTATCATGTTATGGCCATTTTACCTCTGTGTGAGGCACATGATCACTTAACTTGTGCGAGCTAAATTAGGTCTACGAACTAAATTCAATCTATTGAATACAGACTACAGTATGCTACCACATTGTGGAAGGACTAATCAGCAAAACCGATGAAATTCAAGAACCAATTGGCACTTGAGCCTTTAGAATTAACTTTTAAACTCTTTTTTCTTGCTTTAGTCTTGTGGAGAACTCCTAGATCTCCGCTTAGTAACTTTTCTCTCCCTCCATAAAATTTATTGTCTCATTTAAAAAATGATTTGGAGATATTGGAGACATTATAATTAATAGAATATAGTTGTTTAGTGTTTTGCAACCAAAGAAAGATGAAGATGATAATTATATTTATCTCCTTGACAGTACAGCTTCGGGTGTTAAAAAGGTATGAAGTTATCACTGTAATGATTGTTATGTGGTTAGGTGATTTTTACATCAATTTCCTTTGTAGTACACAGACCTATCAGATCAACATCTTTACATATATCAGTATTGAATGTCATCTCGCTTTTCTAAATTTGTGAATACTCTTCCTAATATACTTTTTCAGGCTACCATGCAAGGGCTGCAAGGACCCCAGCTGTGGAGGTTGTTGCTTTTATTGAAGGGACAGTGCATCTTATATAGACGATATGGGGATGTATTGGAGCCATTCAAATATGCTGGGTATCCGATGCTGTTGAATGCAGTCACAGTGGACCGAGAGGATGCCAATTTTCTTTCCTCTGAGCGGGCACCTTTACTCGTGGCGGCCTCAGAGCTCATTTGGCTGACGTAAGTGCATTTGGATGCATCAACTCTTTTGTCTGCTCAAGTTCTTTACTTTTCCAATTTCCACAGATAAATTAGATCCATGATTTACTTAATTTTAGGTGTGCATCTTCTTCACTGAATGGGGAAGAGCTTGTGAGGGATGGTGGAATACAACTTCTTGGAACTCTTCTTTCCCGTTGCATGTGTGTGGTTCAACCAACTACTGCTGCTAGTGAACCATCCACCATCATTGTTACTAATGTGATGCGAACTTTTTCTGGTCTGAGTCAGTTTGAGAGTGCCAGAGTTGAGATGCTTGAGTTTTCTGGACTGGTTGATGACATCGTCCATTGCACTGAACTTGAGCTTGTACCAGCTGCTGTTGACGCTGCTCTTCAGACTATTGCTCATCTTTCTGTGTCCTCCGAATTACAAGATGCCTTATTGAAGGCTGGTGTCTTATGGTTAGTGACAAGAATCTTATTAATGTCTTATTTTGATTAGGCATTCGGCTAACCTCTTTGCCTTTTCTTTATCTTGCTCACGGATCTTTGCTTTGCTCTGTCTTCTTTCTGCATGAACAACCTATCTGTATTTATCCTTCTTTGCATTCTGTAATATTCTTTCTATATATTTCTCTAGCTGTTTTTCCTTCTCTTCTTGTAGCAATTAATTTTCATTGCTTTCCTGTATTTCACTCTTATTTTCTGTCCTTTTTGTATTTCCCTTCACCGGTGATATCTGGATGAGACATGCTGCTGATGTGTATTCCCAAGGAATATTGTCTTGTTACTGTATTAAGATATTGCTTATGAGTGTCACACCTTTATGATCACAGAAATGCAGACTCTGGAGATTCAGATTATTTGATTCTGAAAATGTTTATCATAAAGCAAGTTTGTTGGAAGAGCTTTTCTTCTTGCCCACATTTTGTCTACAAATGTGGCAGTGATTTATAATTTCTTCCCCTCTTCTTACAATATTATAAGTTTCTTCCTCTTGCCCGAATCAGTAACGTTCATTAGTAGATTCATTCTTTCTGTGGTTTCCCTGTTCAAACTAGAAGTTACCAAGGAACCATGCATAACACTGAATAGGGAGCTGTCGAATACACCAGTTAGATCTAATATCTCTCCTTTGTTAAGGACATTCTGGAGATTAGTGGTTAAAAATGAAAAATGCAACGCATCACTATGACCCAATATCTTATTTTCTATCTTCTGTTACTCTTATTCACCTCTCACAAAATAACAAACACAAGCACGGTTGTTTTTATTAAAGCCCTCTTGCTTATTACATTTTTTGGTTCTGATGTGGCTTTGCCTCCCCACAGTTTATTCAAAGGCAGGCCTTTCTATGCTGGTTCTAGGGGATTTACGCGTTATAACCTGTTTCCTGATCCCAAGAAGACTTGAAGTAGCGACCTCAAGGTTTTTCCTTGTAGGCCTTTACTAGTTGAGCTACCCCTTGGGGTTCTTTTTCTTATTACGATGGTTAACAGTCTATGCTCTATGATAACATTCCTCTTATTAATATAAACACTTACGCTCATTTTCAAGTATTTGGGCCGAGTCCTTTTTTTGAAGATCTGTCATCCTTTCACGGTAACACCAAGTCAACTATATTTGCAGTGGCTAGAGCATCTTCGCAAACTGAGACTCCTTAAGAGGTCATTTAGTTTCAAGATCCAAGTGTTTCACATACGGTGGAGATTTTGGGATCAACATGAATAGTATTGTATTTTAGGTTATCAGGATGTCATCTTCCACTACTAGCTTGCATGGCAGCAGCTCAGTAGTAAAATTCTTGTTTATGGTTTATGACGCTTGATTTTTTAGAACGATGAATTGAATCTTTTCTCTTACTTCATCACATATAATAGGTATGCAATAGCTTATTATATGCATTACATATAATATGTATTTAGCTGATCTAAAGCCATATGCTACTCTAATTATGCATTATTTGTATTTGTGGGTTTTGTGGTGTTAATTATTACTATTATACTATTGTAATAGGTACCTATTGCCGTTGTTGCTTCAGTATGATTCAACAGCTGAGGAATCTGATATGGCAGAGACACATGGTGTTGGAGTTAGTGTGCAAGCTGCCAAAAATATGCATGCCATTAGAGCATCTCAGGCTTTTGCAAGGCTTAGTGGCATGGCTGCTGATGACAATCCAACACCCTACAATCCGTCTGCTGCTGATACTCTCAGGGCTTTGCTAACTCCTAAACTTGCCAGCATGCTGAAAGATCAATGGCCAAAAGACCTATTGTCGAAAATGAACTCAAATTTGGAGTCACCAGAGGTAAATGTTGTGTCTCCTGTTTTATCTTACGAACATTGGAGGTCTGTTATGCAAGTTATATCACATTTTTGTGCAAGACAGGTTCTTTTCCTCATGGTAGGAACTCTACTAGTGTGCTTATGCAGCTGTTGAAAATTTTATTTTACTATATTTAGGCTCAAAGACTAAATCTATGAGAATTTTCTGACTTTGTTCCTCAGTTGAATGAAAAAAATCATTTAAAAGCCCTGTTGGGTGGCTTTATCATGTATAATAATGCAAGATTTAGCTTTTTCTATGAAGCCCTTTAAGTCAATAATTGCAACAAAGTTTGGAGCTCGAGTAGAGGTTCATGTATGGATAGTTACCAAATAGAGCTTGTCTACCAAGAAATTGGTGCAAAAACTCTGAGCAGCTACCAAATATAAGTAGTTATTTTGCTGTCTAATTGGGCATGATTTGTCTAAAGGTCTTGCAGCTTTTATTTCTCTTCTCATTTCACTACTGGTTCTTAACATATGCAGTGGCAAAGTTTCCAACTTTCCATACAAGGTCGAATTCTTAAATTAATATCAGAGTTGGATCACGTTTACAATATTCTTTTATATTTGCTATTTAGCGGAACCTCAATGGAATTATTACTTTAATTCTACCTTATAGTTGGACATTAATTCTTACAGCCTAACTAAAGTGTTAGTAGTGGACCTGGTGGTATTTTTATTTTTAACTCTATATGAGGCTTTTTATGCTGAGTTGCTATTATGCGTAATAAACTTGATTTTCCAGAATTCTGGCTATGGTTTTGATTGCATGTGTAGTATATCAGTATGACTGCTTAGTTAGGCAAGATGAATAGATGGTCGTTCTGATTGTAGCTTGTTATATTTCTCATTATATTTATTACTGCTGGTTGCAGATTATTTGGAACTCGTCAACCCGAGCAGAACTATTAAAGTTTGTGGACGAGCAGCGTGCGAGCCTAGGTCCCAATGGTTCATATGACCTGGCAGATTCACATGCCTTTCAATATGAGGCTCTATCGAAAGAACTCTATGTTGGCAATGTGTACTTGAGGGTCTATAATGATCAACCGGACTTTGATATCAGTGAACCTGAAGCTTTCTGTGTCGCTCTTGTTGAGTTTATATCATGTTTAGTGCACAGTCAACATGATGTAGCTACTGATGGTCAGGTCAGTGAATCATTGCTCAAGACACTTGAGCATCAAAATGATGCAGGCAAAGAATTATTTAAGGAACAGCACAACGCTGAGGATTCTGTAGTATCCTCTGATGTAAAAATGATTGGAATGGAGGATTGCAGCCTGGTTAAAAACCTTCAATTTGGTCTGACATCTCTTCAGGTATGCAGCTACTTGTTCATATGGCTTACGGTTGATTTGGATAATTCTGACAACTGTCTATAAATGCAGAACTTGCTGACAAGCAACCCGAATTTGGCATCCGTATTAGCTGCTAGAGATAAATTATTACCCCTTTTTGAGTGCTTTTCTATTCCTATAGCCTCAGAAAGCAACATTCCTCAACTTTGTCTAAGGGTGCTGTCGTGTTTGACTACACATGCTCCTTGCTTGGAGGCTATGGTTGCAGATGGGTCTAGTCTTCTTCTATTATTACAAATGCTTCACTCTGCCCCAAATTGTCGTGAGGGGGTTCTCCATGTTCTCTATGCCTTGGCAAGCACTCCAGAACTTGCATGGGCAGCTGCCAAGCATGGTGGAGTGGTGTACATTCTTGAACTTCTCTTGCCTTTGCAAGGTAAAAATTTTATTTTGTCTTCTCAAGTCGCAATAAAAATCAAAAGAAATATCTATCTGTTATTGAAATATAATCATTGTTTGCAGAAGAGATTCCCCTGCAGCAAAGAGCAGCGGCTGCCTCATTGTTGGGGAAGCTTGTTGGGCAGCCAATGCATGGGCCTAGAGTGGCTA
This sequence comes from Panax japonicus, assembly GCA_020205505.1. Classification (NCBI taxonomy): domain Eukaryota; kingdom Viridiplantae; phylum Streptophyta; class Magnoliopsida; order Apiales; family Araliaceae; genus Panax; species Panax japonicus. Next base: position 77,625,640 of record CM035114.1, on the reverse strand, counting down.
TAACACTTGCAAGGTTTTTGCCAGATGGGCTAGTATCTGTAATTAGGGATGGTCCTGGTGAAGCTGTGGTGAGTGCCCTTGAACAAAAAACGGAGACTCCAGAACTCGTATGGACACCAGCAATGGCTACATCTTTGTCTGCACAAGTTGCAACTATGGCATCAGACCTGTATCGTGAACAGATGAAAGGTCGTATTGTTGATTGGGATGTTCCTGAGCAGGCATCTGGCCAACAGGAAATGAGAGATGAGCCGCAGGTATCTTGGCACAAGCTTTGTTAATTTTATTCAAGAATGTTTTCATACTCTGTGAATCCTAATCTTCATTATTACTAGGTTGGAGGAATCTATGTTCGGCTATTCTTGAAGGATCCAAAATTTCCTCTCAGAAATCCAAAAAGATTTTTGGAAGGTTTATTAGATCAGTATCTCTCATCCATTGCTGCCACACATTATGACATCCAAGCTGTTGACTCTGAGCTCCCTCTGCTTCTGTCTGCGGCATTAGTGTCTTTGTTGCGAGTACACCCTGCGCTTGCCGATCATGTCGGATATCTGGGTTATGTGCCCAAACTTGTGTCCGCAGTGGCCTATGAGGGAAGGCGAGAAACAATGGCTACGGAGGAGATTAAAAACGGCGACGGTGCTGATGGAACCTATGAAAAGGAAGACAGTTCAGCACAGCCAAGCTCGCAAACTCCACAAGAACGTGTGCGTCTCAGTTGTTTGCGTGTCCTTCATCAACTTGCTGCTAGTACGACTTGTGCTGAAGCTATGGCTGCAACTAGTGTAGGAACACCCCAGGTATGTGTATACTAACTTCAGTCATCTCTATTTGTGAATTTGACCAAGTTGGTTTGTTTTAAGGTTCTTCTTATTGGAAGTTGTCTCGAGTGTGCTTTAAAATATGGATTTAACTTGTGTCTGTGATTTCTTGTTTGACATGTTTGTCTTAGTTTTATCGATATCACTTTGTACTGTTCTCTGCCATTCTACATCATCACATCTAAACCAAATGTCACTTGTCTAACAAATTTCACGTCGAGGAATCGGAAGTTATGATTGGGATTGGTTTTGGTGGAAGATTCCCAGATTATACATTTTAGATTGTATTTCAAAGTTGTGATACCATCCTGATACTGGTTTGTATATCTGAATTTAAACGATCATGAGTTTTCGGTCATGCTGATCAACACATCCTTTTAATTTTGGATATTGTCTTTTGGTTCGCGGTGGTGATTGGTTTTTCATTTCTTCTTTTAAAAAATATATTTTTGGTCTCGGTATTAGGGAGGAGTGCTCGCAAAAAATGTCTTTAGTAAAATAATTATTGGTTGTGTAGTGCTATAGTTTGTTTTGGATATTTTTTCACCGACTCATTCCCGCTGACATTGCATTAGGTTGTTCCACTTTTGATGAAAGCTATTGGTTGGCAAGGTGGAAGCATACTTGCTCTGGAAACACTAAAACGTGTTGTTGTTGCTGGAAATCGAGCAAGGGATGCACTTGTTGCTCAGGGGCTCAAGTGAGTATTAGATGTGGTTTTGTTGTATCTTTAACTTTTTGTGTGCTCATTGCATGCATGTAATGGGGAAATGCATAATAAACTCTTGCATAAATAAAACATTCTTTGATAGTCAGATTGATGTTAACACTGGTAAATTAACAGAATTGAGCACAAGAAGAGGGTGGCCAATGCTTCTCTAGTGATCAATTAGTGCCCAAGTATGATGCAATTTGTAGCTATCCTTTCTAATACTTAAATATATGATAAATTTAGGGTTGGTCTTGTTGAAGTACTTCTTGGTCTTCTTGACTGGAGGGCTGGTGGAAGGAGTGGCCTTTGCTCGCAGATGAAATGGAACGAGTCTGAAGCATCCATCGGCCGAGTGCTCGCAGTCGAGGTTAGTGTAAATATAATTTTATATCATTTACTTTATCAATTTAGTAGGGCTGTATATTACACAATCTGACTATTTGTTTTCCTTGCATTTTAATTCTCAGCATGCTTTAGTGATGCAACTCATGTTATTGATTTGAGTTTCATCTTCTGATTTTAGCTGCATCTGCTGAATTGACTTTTTTTCACAGTCCATCTAATAAATGATTTTCCCCTTCTTTTTATAATTCAACTTAGGGTTTGAGTTGCATTCCCATTCCTGCTCTGAAATAATTATTTTCCCCAGCAAGTTAGTCTTGTTATTTCCACTATATCACAGGAGTAGTCAAAGGAAGTATGGCGGGTCCAAGTAGGAACAACATTTCACTTTGATATATGATTCCCAAGGATTGTTTTAAAGAATTAACCAAGGCTTACTCATGTTTCATGCTCCTTGAAGCATGTAAAGTATAGCTGCATGATTCATGACTATGATCTCAACTCACTGGGAAGCTGGTTGAATTTGTTTTGTTTTGGCTATATGCTGGAATGATTTTCTTGTTTAAATTTCACCCTGAACAACATTTCAATGAGCACCTGAGATTCTGTATATAATGGGTGAATTTATTTGTCCCGTGATTATTTTTGTCTGTCCTTCTGTTGCATAGAAGCTGCATTGTTCTTCACCTTTTAACTATCTTACACTTGCCTGTAGAGCCCAACATATCTTCCCACATTAGAGTCAAGTGTTGAGTAAATTATCTTTGATTTAGATTACAGGTATCTGCTCTGCCAATTGCAAAGATCTGTTTCGCCCTTGAATTGATTTCCTTAGGTCATTGAGAGAATTGATTTATAAACAATTCAAAACTTCATTTAGCAAATAAAATGGATTTGAGAATCATTAAAATTGCCTATTAGGAGGCTAATAAAGAGTAAGAATATACGTGTTTTGATATGATCTGTGTACTGTTAGAATCCTTATGGTTTCCATGAATGATGGTGCCTCTAATTCAATGATAAAAAGTTAATATGGAATTCATTCTTATAAAGCTTTCAAATCTAGTCATTGATTTTGTTGGAGATCCATCTCAAGTTGCTCAATATCATCACACTTAGGTGTATTATTAACCTCTCGGATTGGAGAGCGGTTACATGGAAATGTATAGCATAAATTCCAAATCAATTAATAGTGTGTGGATCATAATCTGTACATTTTTTGTTTTGGATCTAGGTTCTGCATGCATTTGCAACGGAAGGGGTTCACTGTACTAAAGTGCATGACATACTGAATGCCTCAGATGTAAGTTCCTGATTCCTAATGCATGGCTATATATGTTGAACTATTACTTGTTATTATTACCTATTTTTGATGAGCATAACCATATAAATTTCTTGAACTGTCAACTCCAAATTTTCCTCTCAGTTCCAAATTAGTTAGAAGGTTAAATTAAGCACTATAACTTGGCGGAGATAGTTATTATGAACATTTTTAGGTGTTTTCTACATGTGGTTATATCCCATGCCTACTATGATCACAATCATAATCAGATGGAAACACATAAACAAGAAAATGAAAATAAATAAAAAAGGCATAAAAATTGTAAATATTGCTTCAAGCCGCTCCAGTAACTCTTCTTTCCAACAGACAAATTGTAACTGTCACAACATAGTTCATTTGGTTTATAAAAAATATGATACATCCATATCAATCAAAAAAATGTGATATAGCCCATGATGTACATTATATTTATATAAGATTTACTATAGAAAATCAAGAAACTAAATACTTACCTAAATAAATAAACAAAAGAAGAACGGTTGTGAGGATCTGTACATAAATTTCACTTTCAACATTCAAAAAGGGAATTTCTCAAGAAAAAGCCTTCCAGCTTCCCTATGCACCATATATAAACAGAAATTTACTACCTCCATTCTAAAAGAATGACTTACCATTTTCTTACAAGGGACTCTTTTTCCGGATGGGGGGGAGTACCACCCGTCTTCTAAATTTACTTGGCTTATTACGACCATTCTGCAGTCCCACTCACAGTGGCAAAATCCACTAAATCCTGAATAATGTAGCTACCATGTCTTATTCCTCTAGATTCTTGGAAGGCACTCGCTCTTCCTTGACTCTTAGATCACCTGTTGGTAAAAATCTTACTCTTTTAACAAAATCCCTGTGCCCTGCTGCTATTCCAAACAGAGAAGGCCACCTCAAGTAGGGTCTTACTGCACCATATTGCCTTCCACATACTGACAGAGGTACAGGTACATCTTTAATGGCAATCCACATAAAAAGACCTGAAACTGAACCTTGGATATCTAAATGACTCCCATCTGATTGATTCTTTCTCGTCATCTGGAAGGTGGTGAGTTGATATTTTGTTTGAGGTATTTTTTTTTCCTCCTTATTTGAAGGGGGGAGTGTGGTCAAGGTTAGACCTGTTTTTACCCTCTGTTGAATGACTAAACCAACTTCTGATAGTTGACAATCAGTATAGCGTATAGAAACAATTCTAAACTGAGCTAATTGGTCTAATTTTATATCGTCTCCGGAGCTTTTTATGATTAATGAGGTATTATATGGAAACTTCTGTTTTTGCAGGTTTGGGCCGCTTATAAGGACCAGAAGCATGATCTTTTCCTTCCTTCAAACTCTCAATTGGCCGCTGTTGGAGTTGCTGGTCTAATTGAGAATTCCTCGTCTAGGCTTACATATGCCCTACCAGCTCCTCCACCACAATCTAGTCAAGTGAAACCTCCTACTTCTATTGCTTCTGAATCAAATGGAAAGCAGGATCATCTTACATAACAGAAAGGATGGAAAAAGAACCATACCAGATTCTCCAAATGACGGCAGTAAACCTCCTCCTCTGATATAATTTGTTTAGTGGATAGGCTTTCGTTACAAAAGGAACATTGCATAAATTTCTACCATCATGATCAGATCATATTGTTACGGGAGCCAGGTACTTAGACTTGTTTGTATAGCAAACTGTACAGTTTTATTTCCTCTCTCACGGGAGGGGGGTGAGAGAGGTTTCGGATAAAATGCTAGAAAGAGAAAAATATATAACATTTACATTGATGGGAGCCTCTACCTCTTAACCTTTTGTACATCATTTGTATATTGCGCAATTTTTTTTATAAATAGTTTAGGTGATTTCAGTGTATTTAGCTTGGCATGCGTTTACTTTTAACTTTTGTTTAGCTTGGCAAGGTCCTACTTTGAGTGATCTGTAAGAATCAGTGTTAACTGTGATGCTCTCAACTCCATTGGATAACACTCCTAGTTATACTGAGTTTGCATTATTTAATTGGCTGAGATCAAAAAAATATTGCCTAGTGTTTCTGGCTTTGGTTCTATCTCCACAGCAGCCCTTGATTCCAAAGAAGTTGTGGTAATTATTGGTATAGTTTTTTGTTGAATTATATGAGAATTACGATTACAACGTATATCAATACATGAGATTGAGTAAGATTATTAAATACATCAGCAACTAAAGTCGATACATAAAGTTGCAAGATGCATGGTTTTCCTATGATAAATGGGGCTCTTTTTTTGGATAATCAAAAAGACTAGGCTTCTTTTGTATTACTATTTTATTTGGCTGGAGTCATGAGGTAGGCGAATTAGGAAAAAATATGTTGTACCCGGGAATTTCTTGTCCAAATTATTTAGAAATTCGTTGAAGGATGGATTATTCATTATATGGTACAACTTATTGTACAACACAATTCTTTAAAAAATTCTCGGGTAATTTGGATAAAAGTTCTCCGAATACCATATCATTTGATCAGGGGAATCATTGGTAAGTTGCTTAGTGTCTACTAAAATTGTGACGAGGAACTTGATAAGAGTTGACGCCTATAGCAGAGTATTACATCAAAGTGAGAGACATCTGACAAATAATAGGAGTAGGAGGATATTTATGTGATAGATAGCCTTGGGAATCCAAACCTCAAAGAGAAATTAGTTCCAATTTCCCTTTGGAAAATGGAATCCCATTTCTCAAAGCATCCTGTTATAAATGAACCAGCCATTAGCCCATACAATTCTCCCCTTCAGAACCCAACTTAACTACTCCTATATATACCCATACAAACAACCTCCAAACAAAGTAGTGACATACAACATAAACAAAATACTTTTAAGAGACCTGCTCCATTTAGAAAGAATACTAGTCCATTTATATTGTCCTAAAAGAAAAATGGAGTTTAGTAAGTTTGCTATTTTTTGCATTTTAATGGCGACTGCAGCGACGGTGACGGTTGCAACAATGGAGCAGGACGAGAAGGATTGCACAGACCAACTGGCGAATTTGGCGGCATGCATTCCGTACGTTAGTGGGTCGACCAAGAAGCCGACCCCGGAATGCTGTGAGGACACTAAAAAAGTGAGAATTGCAAAACCAAAGTGCTTGTGTGTTCTTATTATAGAGAGCTTAGACACTTCCATGGGCCTCCCTATCAACACCACTTTGGCCCTTCAAATGCCATCTGCTTGCAATATTGATGCCAAAGTCTCTGATTGCCCCTGTAAGAATATTACCCTACTCGCTAATTTATAGTTAGTTAATTTAACTGACCAACTGTTGGTTATAACATGAATTCGCGATGAGACTTTCATTTATAGTTGGAGGTACTATTTTACTTCTAATTCATTGTGCAAAAGGATCAAATATGAAAACTGTGTGGTTCATTAAGTTAAGGTGATGATATAATGATTGTTGTTCTGGTATTTAAATATTTGCAGCTATATTAAATCTCCCTGCGGATTCACCGGATGCAAAAATCTTTAAAGAAGCAGATGGAAGTTCAACGGCAACAAATTCACCGCCTGCGTCTACCTCTTCATCATCCTCAACACCATCAACATCTTCTGCTGGATCAGGATCAGGATCAGGCTCGAGTTCAGAAACAAAGACGACTACAAGCAGCAATAGCGGAGTAAAGTTGGGTGGTTGGCTTTTGGTGATTATGGGTTTGGCTTCAACTGCATTGATTTGATTCACTTGAGTTATAATTAATCACTTCTTCTGCTCCTGAATGGCTAGAGTGCCAAGAGAAAGGGAACTTTAGTTAGGTAGGTAGTTTCTGTTTCTATTTCTGCAAGATTGTAGTTCCCTCTTTAATAAAAACAATAAGATCTTGCAAATTTGTATTGTCTTGCACTTTTTCAAATACTATTTAATTTAGAAAAAAGGTTACTCGAAGAAAACAGATAACTCTAGTGGATCAGCCAGTGTACCATGTATCTGCAGTTTGTGGAGAAGCTCAACTATTGATCAACTTTTATATTTTTCCTTATAAATCCTTCTGGTGATCCACTCATATGTAAATTAACCAATAAAATAAACACATTTTGACAATTTTTTTCATAATGGTTAAACAGTGTTTGCTCAATAAGAAATCAAGAGGAAGACGGCTGCACCAGATTGCTTTGGTATATACCCTTTTTTAAGTTAAATCCTTCAGCAATCCTGCTGATTGGAGTCTGCAGCTGAAGACGAATTCTCATTCGTATCAACAATCTCAAACTTGCAGAGAGGACATGATGCATTGATCTTCAGCCACTTATCCACACATTCTGTATGGAAGAAATGAGAGCACGGCAGCTCCCTCAACTCATCCTTGTCCACGTATCTTGCCAAGCAAATGCAACAAACCTGCATCAGTTGTAAACAAATATTCTTCGTAAAACTTGCAACCAAAGCAGGATAGGATCAACTCTGAAAGAAAATCTAATGAAGTTGAATGTTTTAACTTTTAACACTTTAAGGTCTTTGATTAAATTATTCATACGAGGCAGTGTCATTTCACAAGATTTCCCTTTAGTAATCAAAATGTAAAAAAGTATAAAACAATGATGGTAGAACTTACAGCATCTTCCCCTGATATGGCACGCTCTTTTTCTGTCCCTGCTGCTACAAGTCCACCTTCATCAACTCCTGAATTACTGTCTCTACTGCTGCTAGAAGCATTTCTCTTCAATTGAAATTTGTGTTTTGGCAGAGCATTAATTGACTCTTCACTGGCTCCTCTCATTTGATTCACATCCTCACGGACTCCAAGGATCGAAATAATACAGGGCAAGCAGCAACATATCATTCCGCATAAAATGAAGGGCATAGCATACCCGATACAGCTAAATGTAAGAAACACTATACATAGTCTGCAAAGAAGCAGGGAACGCGTTGATAATTCCTAATAGCAAGTAAGAAAAGAGAAATATTTATATGGTAATTAACTGGTATTACCTGTACAAATTGGGAGCATCAGCAGCAGAAGAATTCCCTCCAAAGATCCATACGTTTCCAACTACAAACCACACTGCAAAGAAGCAATCCAAAGCCATCTTGAATTGGTCCACTAGTACAATAAGCCTGTGAGAATGAAACAATATGTTTATCTAGCCACATCATCATATATATAAAAGCCCATACTACAAGCTAATGTAAAAAATGAAAATTTTTACATAGGGCCCAAATATGTAATACCCGGTAAAATAAATAAATAAATATTGAATAATAAAAATTATTTTAAAAAAAATATATTGTTTGAACTTTGTCATTTATTTGGGTCAAACTAGTTATTAATTTATTTGGACTAATAAATATTAATAAGTGATGGATAAATTAAATTGGTAAAATTGGGCTTTAAACTAAGTGGATCTAATTTATAATTGTGTAATTTTAAAATCCTATTAAAATTTGGAGTGTTAATAAAATATATTAATTAATAAATAAGAAGTAAAACCTAATCTTACTTTCTTATACGAATCTGGAAAAAAAAAGGCCAGCGACTGAGAGAGAACTGATCGGGAGCCACGAGGAGAACAATCTATATTATATTGCTAGGTATTTTCTGGTAAGTATTAACTGTAGTTTTCGTGGTTATAGCCGTCATTAATTGAGATCATTATGCAGGCATGTATATATATGTTATATGATTTGGATTACATGTGAAAGTACTGTTATGAGTTAATGGAAATCATGTATGGATGGGACATGTGTAATAATAAAGTATTACAAGCAAGTAAGGTATAAAGATGTTAAATTGTTGAGTATGATCATGTTAGCAGAATCAAATTGTTAGAATTTTGAATACAGTAGCAAATTGGGTGAGGCGGTTTTAACTCTATGATGGTAATATGATAACAATATTTGCCGAATTGTGTTGCTTCCTTGGTGCATCTGACTGAAGGAGTAAAAGCATATATATATATATATATATATATATATATATATATATATATATATATATATAAAAGATACTTAATTTAATATTTGACTCTTGTTTTGGAAGGAACAAAAGAAAAATTAAAATTATTTAGTAATTAGTAATTTAGCGCATAGTTTATTAATTTATTTTGTTAATTTGTTTAATTAGTTCGAACGAATGGAATTTAAAGAGTTACACTTGGAATATAATTTCGTGTATTACATTGCTTAATCCAAGTACGGATTCAGTACTCCTTCAGCGATAATCCTTTTAATTTTGATTTGTTCATTTTGTTTTCGTTTAGAAGTTAGTTATTTTTTCGCATGTCTGTTCCTTCTCAAATCCATGTGATAGTTTCGTTTTGGGCATTGATATTTAGAACTCATGTTTGTACTCTTTGAACTTATTTATCATGTTTAATATTTATTTCGATTTTTGTAGTGATGTACATGTTAGTATATTTTTGAAGACTTGTGTTGATGATTCGTTCGATCTAACATGTACACGTTAGAACCTATTTGTGTTGATATTGTGTCGCATGTGTTGTGACATGGTATTGTTGTTAGAATATACCGTAGGGTATACCTGAGTTATAACCACCTGTGGGGGTACCACAGGCATGTCCTCTTGGTACCGAGGCATGACACCTTCCGTGGCGGTGTGATCAGTCCACGGCGTCTCCGTTTTGTGCCCGGTGGGAGTTGGCCATTTGGTGTTTTGTTGTGGGAGACGTATGGGTCGACCCTAGTTTTCTGTTTTGTTCTGTTCTGGGGATTGGTGATGTTTGTGCCAAACACACCTTCCGATTTTACATGCATTAGATTCGCGGTCCAATGTGTGTGACTTGTCTGTGTGGCATTATTTGATTTGTCTGTGTGACATTATTTGATTTGCCTGTGTGGCAAGGTATATTTCTGTTTTGTTTTGAGCTCGGTATGAAATAACACTCAGCCATTTGATTGAGCCTATTATTTCGTTGTGTTAGTTTTGTCCGTTTTGGTTCAGTTCATTTAATTGAGTTAGTTATCTCAGTTCTTTATTTTGTACTCTATATCCGTACTTAGCATTTGGCTCATGCTGTGTTTTTCTTCCGGCAGGTAATCAGGGGAATCAATGGCAAGTGTGATGAGAGCTCCTTTTTATCCAAATATTTTGTTAGGTTATGATACATTGATTTATTTAGAGTTGTAATAATTATTTTAGATTGTGGTTTGTGCCAGTGTGACATTTATTATGGTTTGTCTTATGACATTTAATCATTATGATAGTATTCTTTTGTGGTTTAGAGCCTTGTTATATATTTTTCAGTTTTGTTGTGTAAAAGGGTGTTACATGCATGTCAGGTGCATGTATCAATGTCAAACCCAGTAAATGGGAGGGCATCACTTGCATGGTTTTCAAATTTTTCTTTCCCATATCCTTGGTGAGTTCAGGTAACTAAGCCATAGAGATTAAATGGATCTGATAATTTCTAAAACACATTACCACCGATTAAAAAGATTGAAACCATATCCAACCTCAAAGACAGATCAGACCTTGCACGAAACTTCTAATAGACTTGGGATGAAGAAACATGGACAATGATTCATGTAAATATGCTTACGGCTGACACATGGTTGTTATAAATCTAATACAGTTGGATCACATGCACAGATGGGACGTCCTTGGGAGCTTTAGCAATTATATTCAGAGACTTTCGTATCCTTCTTAATTGTCAAACTTTTCCCCTCCATGTCCTTTCCAGTTTTGTTTGGATAATTTGCAGTCCTTGGGATGTGCAGTTTTAAGACACTACAATGGATTTCTGACTCAAGTTAATAATCTTCTTAATCCAGTAGAGTCTCAAGCTTCTTTTTCCAATCCAATGACTTGGAACTGACCTTAGGGGATATGCAACATAGGAATATAATGATCATTTGCTAATTTCTCACCATTCAGCACTGAGTTTTCAGACATGGAACAGGGATCATGTACCAAAAAAATATAATGTGTCCCTACATTACATATCAAAAAAGAACAGAGAGAATGGGGATGAATTATGTTCATAGCAACTTCAATACTTCACATATTTACAGAAACTACTTAAGAAATAGAGGTGTTGTGTTTGTTGGCTAACTACCAATGTTCGAGTCTTGCTACTTTACATTGGTACTAAACCCCAACAATTTTGAAATAAAAAGCATTGTTGAGAGTATCAGAGTACTCCAGAAATTGAGCATAAAGGATTGAAATTTGCAGTATAGCCTCAAAATCTTTTATAGAAACATTTGGACCTGCGATTTATTTACTTGAAAGAAAAAAGAGAAACATTAGGACCTACTATTAATCAATACAAAACAAAGGATATTAGAATTTTAATAATCACTTCAATTCTTCCTTGTGCTACCCCAAACATTCAAGATGCTTCTTAAAAACACGGAAACACAAGGACTTCTAAGTACCAAAAGAAGATGTATGCCTATCACCAGCCAACTTCTAAATTTAAGACCAAAAGGAACTGCATATTATGAGCAACAAGCATAATATAATTGCTTCACTGAACTATTTTTCTAAAATAGATAGGAGTCATTGTGAGTGTCTAATTGTTTAACTACAGTGATCTAAACAACACAGCAAAAGTTATTCCAAGAAACAAGACAATATTGACATGTTACTAGGAATTCAAAATGTCTAGCAAGTGCATTATATACTACAGAAATTAAATTCCAACAGATCATGACAACAAAAAAGAAAAAATTACCTAGCATTTGGAACTCTCATAGTTGGACCATTCTGAATCCGTGTAAAATTATTCTGACCTTCTTCCTCTTCAGAGGACCGAGTCAATGAGATTGTTATGTAAGAATTAGGTTCTTCTGGAGAGTTACTCTGAGAAGAACCTTGTTGCGACAGAGTTGACCCTTGCTCAGAAGCTTGATTGCGATGAAGATAACGCCAGTAAAGGAGCGGAAGGCTTGCGACACACCCAGCTGAATAACAAACAACCCAAGCAAACAAAGGAGTCCGTGCCTTTTCATGTCTCGACACAGACAAAACAACAATGGCTGCAATGATTTGTCCTACTGTAAAAACTAGCTCAATTGAAATCCATAGGATAGTGTTAAATGGGCTCCAATGACGACGGCCTAATCCTTCACCTCTCCTTGCCATTGACGGACTCCGAGGGATTGATACGCTGGATGAAGAGAAAGAGGAATGGGTTATAGGGGCCCGAGGGCTAATTGACGGTCTTTCTTCATTATGATTGAAGCCATGAGTAATATTATCAAATGAAACTGAAGAGGACGTGGATGCATCACCACCTCTCTCGATGTCAATAACATGGTTGCTACTTTCATGATTTTCTGGCTGCTCCATTAGCAAAGGGTACCTGTCAGTTGGGTTTTCTTTAACTGATTCTGAAGATGAAATAGCCATTTTTAGTACACCTTAATTTATCAAGAGAGAATCACATAATTATGGTTCCCGATATTTCTTCTTTGTGTTGGCCTCTACTGGCAATGCTTCCTCAATAAAATTCTGATTCTATAAACAAATATATTGTATTGGGTGACAACTAATGCAAGACTATGTTCCAAGAATTCCACAGTCCTGAGTCCTCCTGTTTGCAAAAAGCAATGTATTAGAATTAAGTAATTATACTTTGGAAAAAGAAAATCGACATGATCAGTTCATAAAAAACAAATATTTCTATTCAAGAAACATATCTAAAATTATAAATGCTACCTTACATTTTTGTTTTCTACTTGTTTCACATATAGAATAACAAGGAATATATTAGTTTAAAGCATCAGAGAGCAATACTTAATATTCAGTTTCACTTTACGAAGAGAACTACATAAACTGATAAACCAGGGTTCCTGCACATTTTTGTTCATTCAAAGAAAATCCAAAATTACCAAACACTTCAAAACCCAATTACCCTGCCATAAATTAAACTCAATAAATAAACACCTCTACAAATTAACTCCTATAAAGTGGTACAAAATTTATTTAAAACGAAAATATGTCACATTTTAAACAATGAGAAGGCAAAGTGGATAATTCAACAAACACAAGTTTACGAGCATATTTCCTTAAACAAGAAGAAAAGGACAGCATATACAAAACAAAGAATGACGTAACTCAAGAAGCAATCCCTTAATTCAGCTGAATTATAACACTAACCAACATGGCAAGGCAGCCAAATTCAGCTCCGTATATAAGTCAAAAAGAAATAAAAATCAAACTTAACTTCAATATCTTCAATTTCTCTCAGCAACCTACCAGAGGCTAATCAAACGTAAAATTTCAAAACAAACCCTAATTTCAAAATAACGTCTTTAAATTGAACAAGTAATTCACAGCCATAAAAATTAAATCAATTGATCGTCTATACCTGAGCTATGTAGAATGAATGATGTAATCAAACTGTAATAAAATTGAACAACAACGTAAATAATCAAATTCTTTGAATTACGAAAATATGATTGAGGTATATAAAGATATTAGAAAATTTTACCATGAAATCACGGGCTGCGATGACAAAAGAAAATTGTATAATTCAATGTTCTTTTGGGGGAAAAAAGAAGCTCAGCTTTCGTCGAACCACTGCTATACCAACTCGTGTGTCTGTATCTGAATTGTGAATATAATTATGTACATTTTATTAATATTCAAATACACAAAGATGAAAAATGAAAGATGATAGATGGAAGATTGACAACGAGAGATGAGAGGACGAATAACGATTTATTGCCGAGGACAAATACGGTAATTGAAAAGTCTGTTTGGTTGAGGAGAAACTTTTGGGTCGTTATATATGAGCACCTGTTAGGCACGTGCAATGACTTTGTATTGTACGAATCCGGTAAAATTTATTACTAGTAGCGTGGTTTACCTTTTATAATAGTCATGATTTTATAAACTAAAAAAAGTAAATAAACTTTTATTAATTTAAATTAAAAATATTGTAGATTTACCTTTGAAATGTCAAGTGGGGACTTTAAATTTGGAATAGATAGCGGGCCGCATTCTGGATCATAGGTATATGGACCATGTTTCAGTAGTTGGGTTGATATCGGCAGGCCTAGTCGTTTTATCTTTCCATTATTGTCGACTGTGAAAACCAGCCAAACTCTTGCCAATTAATTGGCCCACTAAAGGCCTAATTAATGTGTTGTTGCAATCGATTACTCTCTCCGTTTCAAATTTGGAGATACGAGATTTTTAAGATTAATTAAATAAATATTAAATTGATATGAATTTAGTTGATATAATTATTATAATTGTATACAACAAAAATTATTTCATGCTAAACTTTTATGAGTTATATTAATTTTGAAATTTAATATACCGTCGTTTGACCTAAAAATTATATTTCTAATTTTTAAACTAAATGATTATTTCAGAATTTAACCACGCCTTTATGCTACGTTTGGATCGATGGAATAGGAGGGAGAATGGAATGAATCATTCCATTGGAATGATAAAAATGTTGTTTGGTTTGTTTATTCCAACGGAATAATATATCCCTCCTGGAATGATAGTTAACTTAAAATTTTAATTTTCATTCCTTGAGGGGTGGTCTGGAATAAATCATTTCATCCATTATTTTTAAGTAATTGACAAATATACTCCTAAAGATATAATAGGTTTTTTTTACATATTCATTTAATTCAAACGATCTGGGAACGACGAGAGAGAAAGGGCCGAAATTTGATAATTTTTTTCGGAATTTTCATATATTTATTTCTTCGTAATTTACCCCATTTACCCCCACCCCTAACAACCTACCCTACCCACCTACCCCCAGTCTCACCCCACCCCTTACCCACCTACGCCACCCCACCCCACTCACCACACCCCACGCTACCCCACCACACGTATCCCACCCCACATATCCCACCCCACCCTACCTACCCATCCACCCACCCCACCCCACCCCACCCACCCACCCCACCTATCCCACCCTACCCCAACTACCCCACCCACCCTACCTACCCCAACTATCCCACCCCACCTACTCATCCACTCACCCCACCTACCCCACTCCACCCACCTCATCTACCCCAACCCACCTATCCTACCTACCCCCACCCCTATCAGCCACCCCAACCCACCTACCCTACATACTAACCCACCCCACTCGCCCCACCCCACCCCACCCCACCCCACCCCACCCCACCTACTCATCCACTCACCCCCACCTACCCCACTCCACCCACCTCATCTACCCCAACCCACCTACCCCACCCACCCCACCCCATCTCATCTGCCCACCTACCCCCACCCAGCCACCCCAACTCACCCACCCTATCTACTAACTCACCCACCTACCCCCACCCCCACCCCCTACCAACCTACCCTCACCCAGCCACCCCAATCCACCTACCCTACCTATCAGTCCACCTCACCCACCCTACCCCACCTCACTCCACCCACCCCCTAACAACCTACCCTACCACCCCCTACTAACCTACCGCCACCCAGTAACCCCAACCCATCTACCCTACCTACCAACCCACCCCACCCCCTACCAACCCCACCCACCTCAACCCCCTACCAACTTACCCCCATTCAGCCACCCCAACCCACATATCCTACCTACTCTACCTACCAACCCACCCCACCTACCCTACTTACCCCCACCCCACCCACCCACACCCACACCCACACCCAACCACCCCAACCCATCTACCCTACCAACCTACCCCCACCCAGCCACCCCACCCCACCCCCTACCAACCTACCCCCACCTAGTCACCCAAAACCACCTACCCTACCTACCAACTCACCTCATCCCACATACTCCACCTACCCCCACCCCCTACCAACCCACCCCCTACCAACCCACCCCCACCCAGCCATCCCAATCCACCTACTTTACCTACCCACCCCACCCCACCCACCCTACTCCCACCCCACCCACCCCACCCCACCCCTCCCCTCCACTCCCCTCCCCTCCCTTTATTTCTAAGAATTAAATATGTGTTAATTTTTAATATAAATTGAATTTAAGTTAAATTTGAATATTTGAGGGTATTTAGGTCACTTTCTAATTATTTATTTCATTCTTAGATGTATTCCTAACATCAACCAAACATGTACATGGAATATTAAAAAATCATTCCATTCCCTTCCTTATTCCATTCCCTCATCTATTCCATTCCTTACTCTATTCCATTCCTTCAATTCAAACGTAGCATTAGGATAATCCGTACTATTTTGTTTTGTTTCTTTTGTTTTTTTATTTTTGGTAACGATAATAACATGTTCCATATAAAATTAAGATGGATCTGCAGACAGATTAGTGACCTCTCATTTAAATAGATAGAAATATAGAATGCCTTTATCATCCAAGTTTAATTTAAATGATTATGAAGTAACATCTTCTCACCAAAACAACTTACGAACTTTATTTTAATTTGGCATTACTTTGCATCATCTGTGTCTACTTTTTGTCAACTTGTTTCACAAACAGCTTCACATCATATTCAAATACTTCAAATAATAAAATATAATTTTACATCAAGCAAAGTCTAAAACAATACTAGCACCGAGTATATGAGTGATGATATATATCTATCGATGGATCAATATATTTTAAATGAGTTCAACAATAGTTAGGGTTAAGATATAATTATTTGGGTCTAATTAAGATTTAGTTTAATTTATTTAATGGTCTGAATTTGATGTTGGCTCATATATATTTATTTTGACAGTTTGCTCAAATAGCGGGAGAGTCCTTACTAAAATTTTAGATTATGTTTTTTTATTTGGTGGAATAAGAAAATCTAATTTGGGAAGAAATCGATCAGCCAGCAGTTATAAGGTGATTCTAAAAAGGACTCTTATTCCTAATTAGATTCGGGTGGACATGACATCTATAAATACATCAATAAACAAGGATTTGGGGATATGACACAAATAATCAATTTGTACTCAGCTCCATATTATTTTTAGGGTGGATTTCTTTCTCTCTTTGTGTGTCGACTGTCATTTTGTCTCAATTGAGTTTCCATTTCCAGTAACTGTTAGCGCTTTTTTGGGTTGTTATTTTGGTGATTTCATCATGCGAACAAAATTTGACGTTAACAATTATTATGTAATTAAAAATGAGTTATGCTATGTATTGTGAAAATTTTCAGTCGAATTATATATGATTGTGACGTATGTGTATAAGATACATAAGAATCAAGAAATATCTCACTTTAATTTATCATATCTTTATCGCATATACTTACATGTTAGTCACAATCCAATTTCATCAAATATTTATCAATATGTATATCATTTTCCGTTAGAAATCTAGTGGTCCAAACCCTAAACATGCATATATAATTTGAACATATATGTTTACTTAATCTGTTGGCTAGCTTGATATACACTGTTAGTTACCTACATGATATTAGAGCTCAGATGAATTCAAATATTTCCGTCCTTAATATTGATATTATTAATGCATTATGCATATGCATGTAATTTGCGTACGTAGGAGCTTGACCAAATCCATACGCATGTACGGAGTAATTTGCCAGGGAGCTCGACCGACCAAATTAAGGCTGCAATTTAATAGCTATGGGTCTAAATCGCTCTCTTCAAAGCTCCTTTAGAGGCAGAAATAATTATTCACAGCCTCACAGGCATGGGGTTCACGGCTTTCCCCATGTTTATGAATTAAATAGAGTCAAATTGAGCTTCTTTAAAACATGGGGAAAAAAACTACTACTACAGTAATAAGTTAAATGATCGTCGACACCTTTAAACAATATTTTTTTATATAAAAAAATATAATTAAGTGTGGTACATGATCTCATAATTGTACCAGTGGATGAATTTGCACTTGAGATATACTATAATATTTGGAGCTCAGCTAACTAAACAACTCATCAAGTAGCTAGCTAGCCTTCAATAAGAGGTTCATATGTTTTTCTAGTTACGTCTTTTTAAAAATTAGGTTGTATTAATTGGAAACCGAGCTGGTGGATGTCATCTCATTTTAATATTAATTAGTTATATATATCTAATTTCTCGTATAATTAAGATTTTGGTTAATGCAATATTCTTGCAACTTTCAGCTCTTTTAAATCAATATATCATAGAAATTACATGTAATTAGCTACTACTAATTAATAACTTGCTAAGTAGTTGATCGAGATGAACTACTGATAATTTTTTGGATTTGTCCTTGTTTTTTTTATCAATCATCCGGATCTATGTCGTATATCAAGTACATATTATGATTTTGAGGGTGTCATCGTCAAGTAGATCTTAATTCGAGCATTTTATTATGTCACATATATGGTGAAGAACACCAAGAATCATGCATGTCATTTATAATTTGAAAATTGATGATCAACAAAAATGATTTTGAATATTGCTAGCCATATAATTAATCTGTCATCTTATAGTTTTTGAAATTTACAAACAAATTAGGAGAATCTCTATTTATTTGAAATAGAGATGATCTTAGTCCGAATTGTTAAGTCTGACCGTCCATATAAATTTTCATTCCACAACATTTAATTTTTATTTTTTTTTCTAATTTCCTTATTGGTAAAATAAATTTTCATAATCTATCATACACACCTTTTAATTGTAGCTTATGATATTGTTAAAACAAAAATAATTAATAAAAATATCACATATTGGCTCTTGAACTTAAATTCCTAGTCAAGTAACTACTCGATCTCCCTATAAATTTTTAATGGAAATTTAATTTGTCTATGAGCCCGTATTTTTTGTTGCTAGCTATTGGCCATTATTATCATTATGAGCTTGAATTAAATGGAAGAATTAAGGTAACTATTTCAATAAAAATTAAAAGCTTTTATGGAGAGCTTCAAACAAGAAATTAACACCACCACCAGCCAGGTTCACCGGCACAGTCACTTCCCTAGTGGAAGAGTGTAACGTCGGCTGGCTCGATAACGTGAATGAGAGAGAAAGAGATATGAATGCATATATATATATATATCTATCTTGTAGCTCAACAACCCATGATCTACCCACCACTACAAATCTTTAAATAAACAGATAGCTAGCTAGCTAGCTAACCAAATTAATTCAATTTCATTACTTGTTTGTTTTCCTTTCTCTGATTATTAGGAATTGGATACTGAAAGAGATTGATTGATACATAAATTGGCCACTTAGTTACCCACTACTACTCCTCTCATTTCTAAAATGACGATTTTTAATAAATTTATTTACTGTTTTTTAATATTAATTAAAAATGTAATACTTGTAACATGCATGATAGTATCTAGGCACAAATCGCACCAATTAAAACAGCACCAACGGTTCCGGCGTATATGAAGGTTTTAGATGGGTTGAAAAACCAAATTTACAGTTCGGATTGGTTACTAGCCAAAACCGCACACATAAAACCGAAATCGCACAATGTTGGTAGAGTATCTTTTAATGTTTCTTATGATTGTAATATTACTATGATCTTTGTTAACAATATATTGTAATATGATTGATCTACTCTTAGTAACAATATGTTGTAATTAATATGGTAGAGTAGCCTGTAAATTATTACAGCGCATATTGTTTGTAAGACCCTAACTTTTATGAATAAAAATTATTTTTTCTCGAAATATATTTTTAAATATTATGGTGTGAATTTGATATAATATTATAGTTGTGAGTAATATATACAAATTTTGCAAAGTACGCAAGTGGTTGCATATTTACAGAATATTTACAAATTTATTAAAACGATGTAGTTTTAATTTAAGAGATATGCTTTAGATCCGTCATCTCTCTCTCTCTCTCTCTCTCTCTCTCTATATATATATATATATATATATATATGGTTATATATATATATATATATATATATATATATAGAGAGAGAGAGAGAGAGAGAGAGAGTCCGGATCAGGTCCGGACTCCCGGATTTTGTTAAAATTCGGACCTTTTTTTTTTGCTTTTTTTTTTGAAACAACTAAAAAAAAAATATTTATGGAATTGGAATTTTTACATTATACAGTGTTTTGGGCGTGATTTGGATGCCTATAACAAAACATGTCTGTACAGTCTGGGCAGACTGTACATACATTGGTTGGTGTAGGTATTAAAAACACACCCAAAACACTGTATTATTGAAAAATTTCAGTTCCATAAATTTTTTTTTAGTTGTTCTACAAAAAAAAAATAAAAAAAAATAAAAAAATTTCGGGTCCGGATTTTCTCCCGTCCGGGAGGTCCGGACCTGATCCATTTTCTATATATATATATATACGGTCCGGATCTTAAGCTCGCCCCTTATCTAACATACCTTGCTCACCCTCCTTTAGCGACGGACTGGACAACGATTCGGTCCATCGCTATATGTTGTCCGTCGCTAAAAGTTATGATGATGATTCTATATATATAGTGATGGACCGAATTGTCGCCCGGTCCGTCGTTAAAGGGGGGTGAGCAAGGTATGTTAGATAAGAGGTGAACTTAAGATCCGGACCGTGTGTGTGTGTGTGTGTGTGTGTGTGTGTATATATATATATATATATATATATAGAACAAATATATATAGAACAAATATGGAGGTTAAGGGCTGAGGGAGTATCTAGATCGAGAGCAGATCTAAGAGTTGAAGGCTGAGATCCTGGACGACTCTGTCACCGCTGATGACATCAAGGACGTTGCCAGTCACCCCAGTCACTCCTACGTCCTCGAGGTCAAGACCATGGTGGCGACACCCGCTAACGTCAAGGAATACCCCAACTCATACTCCATCATGGATATGTCGGGGCTGAAATTGGGGGATATTAAGGTTCAGGTGGAGGACAACAATGTGCTTGTGATTGGTGGGGAGAGAAAGCGGTAGATAGAAAAGGAAGGGGCAAAGTTTATGAAAATGGAAATAGATTTGTTTGCTTATCTGAGATGTTTAATACTTAAATTGTTTTTTTATTTCAGTTAATCGAACAATAAAAAAATTTAAAATCAAACTCGAACCCTAAAATTGAATATAACCAAACTTTAAAAAATAATCAAATAACTGAAAAAATTCGATTCAATTCGATTATTCAATTTTATTCATTTTTTAATTAGTCCTATTCTTAATAGCTTGCACCAAGTAAAGTATTTGTTGATGTAGTTAGTTGGGTAACATAATTGTTCACGCAACCATTTGTGAAGATTGAGACCTGAACTACCCTTTCAACGTTGTGTAATCAAGGAATCAGTGCAATACTTTCTGAGTTTCTGGCTTCAACTTTGTTGCTCGAGTGGTCTCTATTTGTTAAAATTTCACATAATATTTAAATCTAGCTAGTAAATAAAATTTCTCCTTGTGGTCATGTTTCAACCAGAGTTTTATTGCATAGTATTTTTCATCTTCCTGCTGTTAATTTATGCAAAGTATTAAATCATTAAATTAAGTTATTAACCGAGTAACTTATTCACTTATTCGATTATCGTATATTTTGATTAATAATTCGGATACTTAAAACAATTAAATTTTAATTTTTAATTATATCCGAAATGTTTATTCGATTCGGTTAATAACCGAATGCTCACTTCTAATTAAGAAAATAAATAAAAAGAGGTCACATTGATTAAATTTTTGTTAGAGTAAATCTAGCTATTATGGACAAAAACGAAAATTAATCATAGTATTCTTTGTAGGAGTTGGGGTGTATTTTTGCCACTTAAATTATGCTATAACAAAAAAGAGGTCTCATTTGTTAATATTTTTTTTTTCATTTTAGAAAGAATTAACAAATACTAGTAAACACTCCCCAAATTCGGAAATAAAGATATAATTTTCAATTTTATAAACGAGGCTATTTTATACAATTAAAAAAACATGAGCTTGAAGGGCAAAAAATTAAATAAATTTATTAAAACCCAAAACTTTTGCAATTTGTTGGCTGGCTGGCTGGTTGGTTCAATCATTGGTTTTTATCACTCAACACTCCTCATCCTTATTTTTGGGGTCAATGTCGATATATATGCATGATGAAGATTTCTTCAAATCCTAGATGGATGGAATTGTATAGAGATAAGTTGACCCCTACCCTACCCTACCCTACCCTACCCATAATTAATTATTTGGTTTGTATTTTGTCTCTTTGTAAGATTATATATTTATCCTTTTTTGCATGGAATTATGTTTTCTCCCAATTTAGAGTAACATCTTTTATTCTTTTTCTACTTTTGGGAGCTGAATTGATGATATCTACTACAATGATCCATGGGTGATTGTAGATATGCTAACTGAGATTCGGTTAGTATGAAGTTATTTTTTTAATAAGTTAGTTAATTAATTAATAAAATATTGATATAAAAAAATAATTTTATGCTAATTATTTTCTGTTAATTGGACACACGATTCGAGATGGGGTATATTTGTGGTGATTATTTTCTAATTCTTATTTTATTTCTGCTTAGGTCATAAACAATTTAGGTAAACCTTTGATGCCAATGATACCTATCATGTTTCAACTACTGAAAATCATACTACCCCTTTTATTATATATATATATATACAAAAGAACTCTCATTTATAAATATTAAAAATATGGAGAAACTTTATTTTATGATCCCTTTAAAAATAATAAGTTATTAATTAAATATTGATATCTTGATAATAAAATTATGATAAACTTGATAACATATATCGTGTTACTTTATATTATTATCAACAAAAAAATAAAACTCTTTTGTTGAAATAACATTTTCCTTTTTCTTTTGCAAATTAGATTATTTGTGAGGAAGAAAGAGATTCAGAGAGTACGATTAATATATATATGCATAGAGTTGTGGGACAATCAAATTGCGCGTAAGAAACCTACTTTTGACTTTACATATTACTCCATTTCGTATGGAATAAGTCTACGCGGACAGAGAAAATGGATCGGAAAATTGGACCGGTTCAATTTTTTTTTTTAATATGACTCTCAAAAAATATATAGTATTTATTTCAACATGAATTTTTATAAAATATGGTGTTTTAGGTGTAATTTGGATACATATACAAATAAAGAGTTATATAGACTGTATAACCCTATATTTGTATATATATCCAAATTACACCTAAAATACTATATTTTATAAAAATTCATGTTGAAATAAATACTATATATTTTTTGAGAGTTACATTAAAAAAAATAAAAATTGACCGGTCTAATTTTCCGATCCTCTACGCCTGTCTGCGTAGAAGGACTCTTTGGTATGTGTCTCATCAAATTGGCGGTCTCTCTTTTCTATTAACTTTTATTTTCAAATACTATTAGCAAATTTGTACACGATTTTTTGATATTTTTACATGAAAAATATCGCTATAAATGTATAGCGATGATAAAAATTATCGTTATAAAATTTATAGTGACGTTTTTAATATAAAAATATTAAAAAATATTAAAGCCTAAAAAACACCGAAAAAATTTATTTAATTATTGATTTTGGTATCTGTCTCAATTTGGTATCACTCTTCTTTACAAATACTATTACGGCCTAAAAAACACAATAAGAAGTAATTTGAAAATGTCTAATATAAATGTGTCGAATAAACATTAAAAATATATTTATGTACACACTCAAAATATACATCTAAATACACATTTAACAAAAAGTCTACGGCGACAGGGTTTGTGCGACCGGTCGGAAATTTTTTTATTTTTTTATTTTTTTATTTTTAAAATGTCTCCCAAATAATTTATAAGATTTATTGGAACTGGAATTTTTACAGAAAAAAGTGTTTTTGATGTCATTTGGATACACGTAAAAAATATGACTGTACAGTCTGTAAAGGCATATTTTTTACGTGTATCCAAATGACATCAAAAACACTTTTTTCTGTAAAAATTCCAGTTCCAATAAATCTTATAAATTATTTGGGAGACATTTTAAAAAAAAAAAAAAAAAAAAAAATTTCCGGCCGGTCGCTAGACCGGTCGCACAAACCCTGTCGCCGTAGAAGAGCTCCACATTTAATTGTAAAAAAGTAGAATAAGTTTCATGCCAATTAATAATGTAGAATTAGATTCCAAAAAGGCAGATAATAAAAAAGCATATAACGGAGTATTAAGGAGGGCAAATAGGTAAATAAAAGGAAAAATATGTGGAAGAGAAGAGAGTGGAAATTAAAAGGCTCGGCGGGAGGAAGCCAGGTGGATAGTATAGAGAGAGTCGCTGGAAAGCCAAAATCCCTGCTGCCCCCGCCCCCCTTCCCTTGCTTTATATATTCACTCCTCTCTCTAATCATTTCCAATCCTTCCGGAAGTTGTAGAAATCACTATAAACGCAAACAGAAAAAATAAAAGCTCGATCGCAACGGGAAATCCAGCGGCTCACTTTTTCTATACAACGCATTTACGATTTTGTATGTGTGTGTACTTTTTTCGCTGTCTGGAATCTTCTGAGCTGAATCAAGGTATGTGCTTGCATTTCCGTACTTTTTTTTTCTTCTGATTTTTCATTTGTAGTCTGATCTGTGTTTTTACGACGAATTTATTGTACTTTGCGGTAGAATGTGGATGAAAAATGTGATGTAAAAAGTGGTTTAGGTCCCGTGCTTTCTTCTTAGATCTATTCTGCTTTTGCTATGCACGTGTAAAGCCTTTTTGTTGATTCTATCTGTTTTCTTCGTATTCAGATTTACCAGTTATAGTTTGTTAAATTTCATGCTTATATTAATTTTTGTTTCATTAGTGTATTAAATCTCTCCCTCCCCCTCTATCTATTTATTTCTATTTAATTTTTCATTTTGGTTTTAAAGTTTGCTAACTATCCATTTGTATATTAGAAATCCGAGGCAAAGTAGTAATTACCATTTATGAAATGAATTTTCGCTCTTTAATTATCTAATGAAGGGCTGAGAAGTGTCTTGTTGGATAAAGTTTCTGTCTTGGAAATTTTCTTACCATTGGTTGGCTGTCAATCAACCATTTTTAGCTGAAAATTGTAGAAAATCATATTTTAATATTGCTTAGGGCAAAAGAGTGAAACATAAGCTTGTATTTTAGTGCTACATTTCTTTAATTTTAGAGCTGCTTGATTGCTTTTCTTTGAGTGTGGAATTATATGAACTGATAATTGTTTCTTGCAGAAGAGACAGCCATGTCAATCTTTCAGTAGTCTCTTAAAATTAATCTTATCCAGGCCACAGGCTTAGGACCCAACACTTTTTTCGAGCAATTGACTATTTACCTTAGCCATGGTTGCTACGGCCGCTACTTCTGCATTCTTTTCAGTTGCTTCTCCGACACCAGACACAGGTGCAAAGACCACTGGACAGCTTGGAGGCCTTCCTGCAAGTGTGGATTCACGAGGAATTAGGTCGAAATCTGTTTCTTCTGGGGGTTTGAAGGTTAAGGCCAATGCACAAGCCCCACCGAAGGTAAACGGTACAAGAATTGGTGTGATGGAAAGCTTCAAGACTGATGATGAAATTTCTTCTTCGCCTCCAGCAAGAACTTTTATTAATCAGTTACCTGATTGGAGCATGCTCCTTGCAGCTATCACGACCATTTTCTTAGCTGCAGAGAAGCAATGGATGATGCTTGATTGGAAGCCAAAGAGGCCTGATATGCTCACTGACCCTTTTGGTTTGGGGAGAATTGTTCAGGATGGAATGGTTTTCCGTCAAAACTTCTCTATTAGATCCTATGAAATAGGGGCTGATCGGACTGCGTCTGTAGAGACACTAATGAATCATTTACAGGTACATTTGAGCCTTCTCCATCATCTTGTGATTTGGACATGAGTAACTTTTGTGCTATTCGCCTAGCTGATTTAATTTAACCCTATATGTCTATATCAAAATGCGTGGCATGTTTCAATTTTTTCCCCATCTGCTGATTAGAATTTATAATGGTGTTTATTTCATTTACAACTTAGAATTCTTTCTGCAGGAAACGGCCCTTAACCATGTAAAGAATGCTGGACTCCTGGGGGATGGCTTTGGTTCTACACCAGAGATGTGTAAAAGGAACCTGATATGGGTGGTCACCAAGATGCAGGTCATGGTTGATCGATATCCTACTTGGTAAGCCAAACCTCATTTCCATGAATATACCTTCTACTAGCATGGTACGTTTTGTGTGAACATATCTTGCCTTTTATAATTTGCATAACATCTATTTTAGTGGAACATTCATCGCAGTGCCTTATAATTCTAATATATGAGAATAATTGTGTTACCAACACCTTCCAGGCTTTTGGAAAACAGCCAATACTGCCATCTAAAATTTGAAGTAGTCTTGAGATACTTGAGACCATTTGAAGAGTTGAAAACCAAATGGAGAATTAGGCCGTGGTCCTTTACAGTAGGTTGCATACTTCCATCATTGTGACATGACAGCGTGGAAGGGGCTTTATATTATATTAGCTTATTGAAAGTTTTGCATTTTTATGTAGCCATTCCTTTTAACGTTTTCCTTCACGGATTTATCCTGCATCACAGAGGCTCAAAATCTGGAGTCGGATAACAAATATAAGAAAACTTTAAATTCTTCTGTTGTAACAACTAATAAGTAAAACGGTGTTTTTGGGGAGGGGTTTTGGTTCGAGGCAACCTTTATAAACATCATGATTATATTCAGAAAGACATGATTTGTATTAAAAGGTACGTTTAAAGGTACGTTTAAAAAAACAGTAAAGTATGTCCTTCCCCCCCCCCCCCCCTTCCCCTTTTAGTATTAACGCTTCGTTGAACAGGTACTGGGAAGATTGCAATTGAAAGATGGTTTTTTCACAATAAAATATGAAAACAACATATTGAAATCAATCCGCGTGCAATGATCAATTATATACAAAATAATCACATTTTACTGCAATATTACTTTAATAGTCTTTATGGAAAAATTGTTGTTTGATACCTAGGAAGTAGGGATGCATCAGATAGGCAACGAACACACCAGGGTGTGCTGGATTGCGCAGTGATGCGGCAATTTCTGTATTCTCAAATCGCAGGTCAACCGATTTGGCAAAATGGGTAAAATAATTGCATAGGTTACCAAATTAGTATACAGAATATTAGATCTTAGATGGACTGTGTCAATGAAAGAAGAGAAAGCTTCAGCCTTCAAGTCCATAGACACAAATTGTCTGTAATTGCAGGAGAGAGATTGGAGACAGATAACATCAATCTACACGGCAACTTGGCGAGAGATGGAGAGGGAGAAAGGTATGCCGGCTAGTAGTCAGGGCTTTACCAACCTCGATTAGGGCCAAATGGATCTCAGCTTTTTCTGACTCTCTTTGGCCTCCATTGATGCTATTGATGGTGCAAACGAAGCAACTGAAGCAATGTTTATGTTATGTTATTATTTATTATTTCCAAATTATTCTTTATTACTATTTCAGGTAGTCCCAAGTTAAATGTATACTTACCTTAAATGATCTATTTTTTATAATAATTTTCCTATAATACCATTATTATTAAATGTTATATTTCTATTCTCTATGCATATTTATGGAGCATCACTAGTAATGTACAGAAAACTATGCAATTAAATGAGAATTTAAATATGGACAATTTTGTCATTTTGTCCTCTTTCTTAATATGCACAAAAAGTCAATTAGGACTTTTATCCTGGGATGGAAGGAGTAATAAGTACCTTAAATGTACTTTATAAATCTGTTGGTAGTCCTAAAGTTTGGTACATTTCAAATTCCACCCATATACTTTCACTAATATTAAAATAAAATAGAAAACTATTTTTTTATTGCGTAATTTTATGTGTATGTGTGCGTGTTCTATTCCCATTGCACCTGAATCCCCATTTTCCAAGATTTGTTGAACTCTAGTTTCCCCATGTTGCACACCCGTATCTGCACACATGAACAATGTTTGTTAAATTAAATGGAATGAATACTGCAATGGGGAACAGTAAGAAGCTCAACCAAAGTCTAATCAGTGAACGCAAAGCTATTTTGATAGTTCTGTTATCTAGGAATAGTTTTCAAATGCAACAATCTGTTGCTGCACAAAGATGGTCACATCCATGGAGTTTAGCTTTGTTTGTGGATGCTGAATCTAATGTCGACTAGTTTATTTTTAATCGTATGCATTGCATTATATAGCTGCTGATAAGGAAAAAACTTGTTCTATAAAATGTCATATTATGGAATTGGACAATTATTATTTATCATTTGGAGCTGATTGTTTGTCTGTTTTCTTTGCGTTATTTCAATATATTACAGGGGTGATGTTGTTCAAGTAGATACTTGGGTAGCTGCATCTGGGAAGAATGGTATGCGGCGTGATTGGCTTCTTCGTGACTACAGTACTGGCGAAATATTGACTAGAGCTTCCAGGTTGGAACTTGTGTTGTTTAAGCCCTTTCATCCAGTCCATATTCTCACAAGTCATGACTTTATAAATGATTCTTTCCTATGGTTTATTGCTTCCTTTTGCTATTGTAATGGAGTCTCTATGCCTCTCTCAATGCTGTGTAGCCATGGTTGCTTCATCGGCAAGACCACTTTATTTGTCTCATCTTTATATATTGCAATTTAACAGAACATTATATTATATGCATATAATTTCTCTAGAAGAAATATTCAACTTTTTAATGATTGAAGAATCTACTCTATTATGAGAGAAGTTTACTCGAGGATGGGAAAAGTATCAACTTTTGTTTTGTTGTTCAATTTTTTTAGCTGATCGATATGAATGAGTTTCTTATTTATGGATTAACTGACTACGACTGGATCTTTTGATTTGTTGTGGGCAGTTGTTGGGTAATGATGAACAAACAGACAAGGAAGTTAGCTAAACTTCCAGATGAAGTCCGAGCTGAAATAGCAAATTATTTTGTTGATACACCTGTTGTTGTTGATGAAGATAGCAGACGATTACCAAAGCTTACGGACAGTGATGCAGATTATATCCGTACTGGTCTAACTGTAAGCCACTGCTGCTCATTTATGAAAGGTTATTTACCTATTTATGTATTACAATTGCCTTGCTGCTCATGCTCTGCTTCCTTTGTGATGTTTTTTAGCCAAGATGGAGTGATTTGGATATCAACCAGCATGTTAACAACGTGAAATATGTTGGCTGGATACTTGAGGTAAATCTTTTCTATTTTTAATTTCTTATACATTTGTGTCATTTTGTCTTTTTTCATTTCATTAATTGCAACTGTTACTTTTCACGTTAAGTTTGATAATTAAAACATATAATAAAAGAAAAACATTACAAAGTAGTCAAACCAATGTTAATCAAGTCCAGTCTGGCTTTCCTAAAACGGCATCTTTCTTAACCAGTAAAGAGCTGGAAATGATTAAATGAGCCGTCTGCTCTTCTGAGATATTTGAGACGTGGCCTGCTCCTATTTAATATGTAGACACACACATATGTGCATATGCACATAACTCATTTTGGCGGCATCTGTAAGACCAAGGGAAATTATTTAAAGGATATAATTTTTGCTTCACTTCTTTAAAGATATGTATTTTTTTAATGTACAAAGGCAAGCTCTCTTTGCTTCTGCTTTCAAGTTGTAGATTGTTTTCTCAGTCTCAAATGTCATTAACCAATATCTGAAGGATCCCTGATCATTGATATTTGTTGGCAAATATGTACTTTTTTAATCATGTGTCTCTCTCTATAGTCAACATATATCTAGCTGTAATCGTTTCTTCAACATCCATGCGACTTGGAAAAGGATGTTTTATTCTGAATACCCCTTGATCTAGCCATCTAATCGAAAATATATGTTGATTGCTGCAGAGTGCACCGCTCTCAGTTCTGGAGAGTCGCGAGCTTGCTAGCATGACTTTGGAGTACAGAAGGGAGTGCATGAGGGATAGTGTGCTGGACTCCCTTACCTCTGTATCTGGGAAAGGAATTGGTGATTTGGCTAGCTTTGGCAAAGTTGAGTGCCAGCATTTACTTCGACTTGAGGATGGGGCTGAGATTGTGAAGGGAAGAACTGAGTGGAGGCCCAAGCGAGCCTACGGAATTGGATGCTTGGGTCATCTTCCAGCAGAAAGCCCATAGTGCAACATACTGGAATAGTTTTGTTGCATCACAATGCCGAAGTAAAATCATTCTTATTCGTCTTCAAGTCCTACATGTTTTCTCTATATATATTCATTTTATTCTATGGTTTGTTTTTGTTTGGGAGAAATAGGGGAAAATTTTAAGCCCATTGTAATTAGCCATTACTATACTCTCTCTCTCTCTCTCTCTCTCTCTCTCTCTCTCTCTCTCTGTCAGTAAAGCTGGATTGCCTCTTAGGATGCCTCGATTATTTATTATTTGTAATGAAATACGGTTTTTTGGCAGTGGAATATGGTCAACATTAAGCCTGGGTGGTGAAAGTGTCAGGATTGATGTACTTGTTATAACACACATTGATGCCCATGTTTTTTAATGTTCTTTTCTGTTTTAGATGTTCCAAAACAATGTCATTTTAATACCTCTTCTGCTTGAAAAACAGAAAAAGGAAGTTGAGAAATAGAATTCAGCCCTTGTTAATGTAATTCCACCCATTTCAAACCCAAAAATTTCCACATTTCCAAGATAACAAGAAAAAATATATTCAAAATATAACTTATTTTTGGCGGTGGGGTGGGGGTGATAATTTTCTTTATTAATATGTTTTCCACAAATAATTAGATTCACATGGAGACGGGTGGATCAAGCACGAGACTTTGTATGATTAGACTCCAATTCCAGAGTTAAAGAAAAATAAAATAAAGGACAGACCCGCAAGACATGTCACATGCTCTTAAATTACGAGCTCTCTAGGTGGACATAAGTGTATTTATATTTCACTTATTTATATTTTTATTCATTATTGGGAGTTAAAATATAAATAAATAAAATTTAAATATACTCGTATCTAATTTTTATGTCTAATTTCTATGTACATTTAGAGCTTAAAATTATTAAAATAAACTACGTGAATGACTTATCCTGCCAAATTCAAAATAAAAATAATTATACGTATTGTATCTTGTGGACGTTACAAATTTAAAAGAAACTTATAGAAAAGAGTGAGTAGTCAATATAGCGATTTCTGGACTTAGGACCCTACGTGGAGGTATCCTAAAGTTTAAATGGGCCACAGAGATAATTACATAAATGCTTTAAAGGGTTTCTCCAAGATAAATCTCAAAACTATTTTTCAATATATTAGGTATTAATTAATATAATGTCCTTAAATTTATTACCACAATTTCATTTTTAGACCGTTACATCTATTCTAAATACTCATTATATTTAAAATAAATATAAATTTTTATTTTTCGTTAAATTTATTTTGTGGAAGGACCATTGAATTGAATAATTTAGCAGACCAGACCGTCTGAAGCATGAGTTGGGTTGATGAGGTTCATTTTGGCCCACCTAAGTTTTTCCCCATACCAACACTAGCATGGGGATGGCCCAACTTCCTTACGTTGGAACATTTTAGCTTGAAGTAGTCTCCGCTTGTCCGTAGACTACAACGTAACTTTTTGGCAGGGCCCATATTTGTTACCCTGTCGAAAAGTGGGTTTTCTGTGAATTATGCAATATTAATGTGTGTTTATAATTATTACAATTAAAATTATTATGTCAACATACACGTTTAAGCTAGTAAGCCTTATTATTTAGAACTAAAGAAATATATTCAGAAGTAGGAGTCTCACTTAGGGGTGGGGTGGGGTGGGGTGGGGTGGGGTTACTCCTTATTTTTAAAAAGTTAATTATAATTATAATCTAATACAAAGAAGTGTATTTAAAATATTTAATGTTATTGTTCTCA
This sequence comes from Panax japonicus, assembly GCA_020205505.1. Classification (NCBI taxonomy): domain Eukaryota; kingdom Viridiplantae; phylum Streptophyta; class Magnoliopsida; order Apiales; family Araliaceae; genus Panax; species Panax japonicus. The sequence continues at coordinate 77,593,835 of CM035114.1, read as the reverse complement.
TTATAAGAACCTTGGAAGTTTGTAATTAATGTTTTTTTTTCAAAACTTGCAGTTTAATTTGTTAAACTATATGATACTTGTTATAAAAACTTAAATACTGTTATTTTAACCGGAAATTAGTCAAATTATATGCCTAAATTGTATCCAAACACTTACTTTTTTTGTTTTTTTAATTAATATTTTTACAAATGAAATATTAATTACAAAAACTATGAGTAAACCTCACTTACTATTCATGAGTTTATAAAATTATATATAAAAAAAAATCAATTCCCTATTTTTACTCTATATATGCCCATTGAGTCTATTTACTTAACCATATCCTCAAGATTACATTTGTTTATAAATGTTAAAATGAAACATTAACAATGCTGCACTCCAATCGAGGACTCACTAATGATCCTCACACATCATAGGAATATCTGCTAAGAGCATCTCCAGCAGATGGATTATCTGCTGGACTATATTTAGTCCATCTGACATCAGCAAATGTCCTTTAGTCTTCACTCCTTCCAGCAGATGGACTATCCTGTGGACTATCCCGTGGACTATAATATAAAATGATTAAAATAATCAATTAATTCAAAAAAAACTTCAACGGACATAATCCAACGACCATATTCTAACGGTCATATTTCAACGGCCATATTATAACGGCTATATTTTAATAAACAAATAGCATCTATAAATATAAGTCATATCTAGTCTCTCATATTCACTCGTCTTAATTTCATTCTTCCAGTCAAATAAGTTATTTTAAATATGTCTCGTCAATTCGAATTAGCTATGTTGCACGTGGATGAAGAAGAAGATGAAGAAGCATATGGACAATTATTAGGCATGGCGGCTATTGAAGAAGAACAAAATGTCAATAGGCATACATCACGTCATCGTGGTTCTGTGCAAGGTCGTATTACCATTGATCGTGGTAGACATGAAGGTCATAATCGACTTTTTCGTGATTATTTTGCAGAACATCCTACATACCCCCCGTATCTATTTCGGAGAAGGTTTAGAATGCGGCGCCCGCTTTTCCTCCGAATTCAAAGAGCAGTTGAAGCGTATGATTCATACTTCGTCCAAAAAATGAATGCTGCAGGACATCTCGGTTTATCTTCTCTACAAAAGATAACTGCCTCAATGCGGATGCTTGCTTATGGTGTTTCAGCGGATTCCGTTGATGATTATGTGCGAATCGGTGAAAGCACGGCTATATTGAGTCTTAAAAGGTTTGTAAAAGCAGTCATTTCAATTTTTGGTGATGAATATCTGAGATCACCCAATAGTAATGACATCGTAAGATTGCTATCAAAAGCTGAAGAGCGTGGTTTTCCTGGGATGTTGGGGAGCATCGACTGTATGCATTGGAAATGGAAGAATTGTCCGGTTGCGTGGCATGGTATGTATTCTGGACATGTGCATGAGCCAACAATTATTTTAGAAGCGGTTGCTTCATACGATCTTTGGATATGGCATGCATTTTTTGGATTACCAGGCTCTCATAATGATATTAACGTTTTGGAGAGATCATCTATCTTCTCCGCTCTTACTAAAGGTCGTGCTCCACCAGTGAACTACTCAATTAATGGAAATGAGTACACGATGGGATATTACCTTGCTGATGGTATATATCCCCCATGGGCAACATTTGTTAAAACCATTTCGGCACCTCGGGGAAATAAAAGAAAACTATTTGCTAAGACTCAAGAGGCGCTTAGAAAGGATGTTGAGCGAGCATTTGGGGTACTGCAAGCACGTTTTGCGATAGTTCGTGGTCCTGCACGATTTTGGGATCAGACAACACTAAAAGAAATTATGACTGCATGCATAATATTACATAATATGATCGTTGAAGATGAACGAGATGAAAATCAAGAACCAACAACCTACGACACACATGACGAGATTCCAACTGTAGAAGTGTCTCATGAGCGTACCCCACAATTACTTGAATTCATTGAAGCAAATCATCGCATAAGAGATAAACAAGTTCATTCTAAACTGCAAGAAGATATTATTCAACACTTGTGGTCACTACATGGCGGAGCCTAATCCATTACATTCTACTACAATAATAAGCAAATTAAGCTACTTCAGGTTCCATTACATTCTACTACAATAATAAGCAAATTAAGCTACTTCAGGCTCCATTACATTCTACTACAATAACAAGCAAGTCAACTATTAGATGTAACTCTTTTCATGATTTCTTTCTTACGTTGTTTGTAATATTCAGCTACTTCAGGCTCCATGTTAGCAGTGTCAATCATCATGATCCTTTCATCCTCTTGTGCTTTCAGTATATTCAACTTCTCTTGCTCTTGAAAATATATTCTGTCCATGTTCTCTTGTCTCTTTTGTTGGTTCAATTTCATCTGATGCTCGAACTTCTCAAACCTCAACTCCATAGGTGTACTAGTATCACCAATTCCTTTGCCCTTTTTAAATAATGCTTTCGAAGCCTTTCTTCTCATTGGCCTCTCTAATCTTGCAGAGATTGTATCTTCAATACCATCGTCTTCACCCAAACTGACTTCTTCTGCGGTTGATGGAGAAGATGCTGCTGGACTTGATTTTCTATTACTTTTCTGTTTTTTTCCACTATTATCTGTTCTCCATTTCGGTGCATCCTTTAATATTCTCCAACAATGCATAAATCCAAATGGTTGATTTTGCATACTTTTGAACATCTCTAATGCTTGACATATCTATCGAATAATTATTTAGAAAGTATTAAATATAAAATACAAGAATAAAACTTAATGAAATTTTACATGAAAAAATTGAAATACCTTATCTTGTTCGCCTACACCGCTTTGTTGCATTCTTTCAATTGAAGCATAATATCCACAAAATTTGTTCACCGCGAGCTGAATTGTTGACCAACGTTTCGCCAAAGCAGTAGAATTGCGTTCAGACTCAAAATTTTTGTATTCGTGAAAGTATTCGTGAACTCTTTCCCAATATCTTCCATGTTTCTGATCGTTTCCTTGAATTGGATCCATACTTACATTAAGCCATCCGGAAACAAGAAGAGCATCTTCTTCAATTGTGTAATTTCCCTTTCGCCCTGTTCTTTTATTGGACTCATTTTCGGGAGTCTGAATTGGTACATCAGTTTGAATTGAAAATTCATCCAACAAATTTGGATCATCAAGTGAGAAACCTTCAGATAATAATGAAGAATAATACATCGGGGGATCATGATTTTCCATCTAAAAAATAAATAAAAAGATATTATCAATAAAAAACAAAAATCAAATATAATAAAAATACAAACTATTATTAATAAAATACTTACGATTGTTAAATATTGGAGTAGTTGATTGGAAGATATAAAATAAATTGAATTATCATACATATTTATAGATTTTCAATTAAGCTCTCAATTTCTATCCGTTTGTACTTTTATTTTACCGTTCTGAATTTTTTTTTCTATCCGTTGGATTGTCCTTTTATTACCGTTGATCTCTTCTTCACCACTTTCCCACTTTCAGCGCTTCATCTTCAACAGATTTCTTCATCTCACTTCATCTCCTTCTTCTTCTTCCACAGATTTCTTCAACTGAGTTTCTCTTCTTTTTTTTCTTCAATTTCTTCAACAGAGTTTTTCATAAAATAATCAATTAAATTATAGTCTGGCTCTTGTTCGTTCGCAGATTTGGTCGTTTGGAGAGGCCGGAAAAATTGATCGACTAAATTTAGTCCATCTGCTGGAGCGATTTTGGCGTCCTAGACTAAATATAGTCTACGAATTTGGAGACTCCGGCCTCCTGGAGTTGCTCTAATAGTGGTTGAACACAAAGAAAGAGCAATACAAGCCAAATTATATTCTTGATAACCCAATATGGGCTCCTCCAAATTCATCATTACATCTTCAATCCCAAGGAAAACTATTATGAGTGATTGCCTTCAATCTCACATCTTCATATCTGTAATTTCCTAAAGGGTGTTCTCCAAACCCACTCTCCTCAAAGACCAAAGGTACTTTACTTTCACTCCAGATCTTTCTCTCTCTTGATTCTTGGTATGAAATCTGGAACTCATTATGCTTACCTACGTAATTGATGTAACTTTATTTATTTTTGATGTTATAAGTACTTATTTTCATTGTTAATTTGTGTATGTATTTGCTTACTTTGTCAAAATGGTAGCTTTGTATTTACTCTGCTTGTTTAGGTTAATTATGATGTGGGATTTCTTAGTTTTATAGTTTTTCCATATCTTCTTCTCATTTGTATTCCAGATCTAAAATTTTACATACATTTGTGTATATATGTATATGTATGTATGCACAACCTTAATTGTTGGATACTGATCTAGTTTTTTTTTCTTTGCCGGCCTTGTCGGTGGCAAATGAAGAAACTATAATTGATTTATCTTCTACATTTTTTTGCAATCTTTGGGTCTCTGTTTGATTGGAAAAAATAGGTCACTCACGGAATCGGAGCTAAAATAAAGGTAGCTTGAACGGGAAAAGTACTTTGTCGACAAAACTAATGAAATAATCACTTTAGTTGGCAGGTTTTACTGATTACACGATTGAATATTTAGCAACCTTGGCCACTGTAATTAGTAAAAGTTAGTAAAATTTCCAACCTTGGCCACTGTAATTAGTAAAAGTTATATTTTTAAAGTAATCCATTATATTTAATTATTTGGGTTGTATTCAACTTTTGTGCTACACTGCCCATGTTTTAATGTTGGCTGAACTAAGGTTGGTTGGTACTAGCATGTAATGTAGCAACAATCTTTTTCTCCTCTGTAATTATTTGGAGTGCTACCATGTTTATTGTCTCGTCTAACCTTGGTATGGCTGAAAATTGGTTCAGGTTTGGCTTGAAATAATACATATTGACACTATAATCATAATTAAACAGACTTCAAAGTGTATTTCACACTATGAATGAGAGTACAAGTCTCCCACAACAATAAAGAGAGAGTACAAAACACACTCTCCCTTTCGAAATTTAATTTTGATACATTTTTTTAAAAAAATAATAATTAATTTTCCAACTTATTTTTAATATTTGCTAAAACTATAGTAAGTGGTTTATTCTTACATAGAATATGAGTACCGACATGTTAAGAATAGCATGTGTTACTTTATTATCAAAAAATAGAAATAAATTTTAAGGAATTAGGGGGGGGGGGAGTATTTCTCTAATTTTTTGAATTAGAAGAGTAAAATTTAGCTAGACAAAAGGGGGTAAAATATAGGGAGTTATTATTTCTACAAAATTTTACATATATAATTTTGTTATATATTGCGAAAGCTTTTCGTTGAATTATAATTATAACACAAGTGTATACATGAAATAAGTAAAAATTAAGAATGACTGCATCTTAATTTATTTTATCTTATCCAATTTCATTGCATATTAAAAATCGAACATTTTAAAAATAGTTCATTGAGAATGTTTACGAAACCCAAATAGAGACAATACTAATTAAGTACCGAATATGTTATGATCGAACTAACAATTTAGCTGGAATGGAAGCAAGTACGGAACCAGCAAAACACATGGGAAGTGGATAACAAGTGTGGCTTGCAGATGAAGAAAACTTGAGAATTCTAGCACATCAAATTGCCATTATTTTTCATGTATTTTTTGATACAAATGTAGTGACTAGCTCAACATAATAGTTGCAACATTGGAAGTGTAACATGATTTACAGTAAAAACTACAAAAGAATACTTGTGGCATGAAAGAAGTGGTGATAAAGCTTGGGTACATTTCAAGCTTTACGAGTAATTAAACCCTCGAACACAGCATAGAGGTTGTTGTTATCTGGGCCAAAAATCTCATCTGCCTTAATGTTTCCTAGAATTTTCCGCATCAATATAGGTATGAGAATTACCACCATGGAATTTATCACCAATAACAAAGAAAGAGAAGGGATGAGATAAAGTCAAATACCTCTCTTGTTTGCTTGTGGGAATTTAGATCCTTGACATTTGCTAAAAATGCACCAATAGGTCACTCACGGAATCTGTTGTTTCCTTCATCTTTTCCCAAGCCACAGGTTTATTTTTATGGGCTCGTACATGCCAAACTTATGCATTTTTATGGTGTGTTAGGAAATATGTTGATGACGTTTGCATGTTATAGCGTCTAGTTTTTTATCTTTTTGTTGCCATGGCCCATGGCATTGTTCCTTTTAGCTTCTTGTTGTCTGTGATTTTTTTTTACCAAAACTTCAAAATGAAGCCATTAATAAGACCATAGGAATTTACATGAATTGATTTGATTGTGACATGGACTTGTGTATACAGCAAGCTGCAAATTGAATCATTTCTACTATGCTTAAGCAAATCCTCGCAAAACTCCCTCGGAAATCATCAAAATCTAATTCATTAGATTCTGATGCTGGGAGCAGTTCCAGCAGTAATACGACTGACGTAGGCAATGGCTTCCAATTTACAAACAGTTGCAATGTCATTTCAAGTCGACTGAATGCTGTTAAGCGGATGTCTTCATCAATTTTCCCAGCGAGCATCACAGCTGGAGTTGAGATGGTTGAGCCTCATATACTATTCAAAGATGTTCCAAATTCAGATAAACAAAACTTGTTTGTTAGTAAGTTAAATTTCTGCTGTTTAGTATATGATTTTAGTGATCCAGATAAGCACTCAGCAGAAAAAGATCTTAAACGCCAAATATTGATAGAGCTCATTGACTTTCTTGCATCTGATTCTGCAAAATTTAACGAATCAACAATTGCTGCCATGTGTAAGATGTGTGCAAGTAATCTGTTCAGAGATTTTCCACCCAAGTATAATACTCATGGTACTCGTGGTGAGGCTGATGATGAAGAACCGTTGTTTGATCTAGCTTGGTCACATTTACAACTTGTATATGACATACTCCTTCGATTTTTAAGTTACAATTCTCTGGATGCGAAGGTGGCAAAGAAGTATGTAGATAATGGTTTTATATTAAGATTACTTGACCTATTTGATTCTGAAGATCCAAGAGAAAGAGATTGTTTAAAATCAATCCTACACCGGGTTTATGGGAAGTTCATGGTACACAGGCCTTTTATCCGAATGGCCGTGGGAAATATCATCTATCGCTTTGTTTTTGAAACTGAACGGCATAATGGAATTGCTGAGCTGTTGGAGATTTTTGGGAGTGTAATTAGTGGGTTTGCTTTACCATTGAAGAGAGAGCACAAGATGTTTCTAATGAGGGCTCTGATTCCTTTACACAAACCAAAATCTGTGGGTATCTACCATCACCAGCTAACATATTGTATTATACAGTTTATAGAAAAGGAGCCAAAGTTGGCTGGTACCGTGATAAAGGGACTGTTGAAATGTTGGCCAGTAACAAATAGCCAGAAAGAATTAATGTTCTTAAGTGAGTTAGAAGAGCTTCTGGAAATGATTACAGTGGATGAGTTTGAAAGAATCATGGTTCCGCTGTTTCGGCGTATAGGGTACTGCCTCAACAGCTTCCATTTCCAGGTGAATTCACGCGTTACTTGCTGCTAATTTTCTTGTACATGCTCATGACTGAAAAAGCTTCAAATATTTCTCAATTCATACTGCTGTTAGTTTTTAACTTTTCTATGATAGAACTATACTGCTGTTAATTATGCTAGTCATATTTGGAAACTCCCTTATATGTAGTAGTTGGTGACCATAAGGACTGATAGCGTAGTACTGCACTCTTAAAGCCTTGAGGCCCTCTGAAAGGCTCCAAACCTACTCTAGGCACCAGCTCTGAAAGGGCGGAGCTTTCTAAATGACTTCCAAACAAAGAGAACCTTGACTATTTGTTGTCTGGTTCAGTTGATATCTCTGTCTACGTTGGATCTTTGTCCAATGACAGTGCCATGTACATCTATTTTGTTCCTGTCCAAATAGATGTGTACATAGGTGTGAACTCTGTGTGGTTTACGAACCAAAAAGGTCATGCCTTGTCAGATATCTGACACTATTTTGGAAAAGAAGGGAAATACTGCCTGATTTAGATGGATAACCTTAATCTTTTTATTTGTCAATTTCATCTTGTGTTGCGGTTTATAGGCATGGAATTGGTATTATCATGCCACGATTATGGTTGCTGTCATAATTGCAGCGGGCTTAGTAACCCTCTATAATTATCTTTATAGGTAGCTGAGCGTGCCCACTTCTTTTGGAACAACGAGCATATCCTTTATCTTATCATGCAAAACCGACAGGTGATTATGCCTCTCGTCTTCTCTGCTTTAGAGCGGAATATGCAGAACCATTGGAACCGAGCAGTGCTCAACCTGACACAAAATGTAAGGAACATGTTTTCCGAGATGGATGCAGAGCTTGTGCTTGTATGCCAAGACAAGTTTGTGGAGGAAAATTCACAGTTAAGCGCAGTAGCTGAGAGGCGAAGACTGACATGGGAGCGTCTTGAAAATGCCGCTGGTTATCAACCAGTAGCCAACAATATATCAAGCATTGTAGAATCTACTCCGTGCGTTGCTGCTTGCTAGTTCGTGTAGTAGCAGTTGAAGTAGGTGCTTGAATATGGGTTATATTTTGTTATGTCATTAGGTGTGGCATGATGATTATGATTTATGAATCTACCTAAAGTGCTAGTGCTGCCACCTTACCGATCTCTTCTTTTGGTTTTCTCGCAAGGAGAAGAGCTAATTTGGTAGTGGTTCACTTGTACCAGAGCTCTTGCAATCTCATGTCACAGCTGCTCGTTTTGGCCCTTAATTTCCTTTTAAAATTTGGCTCTCTTTGTGAAAATTATTGAGAGCGTTCTTATTTATTGAGACTGGTGTTTGCTTTGATGAGATCACAAGGTGATGTACTTGCTAATTCCTAATTTCTCATCTTCATTTTATTGATTATATGTTTGAGGTTTGAAAACATTAAGATGTAAGATGATTTAGAAGTTGAATTGGCCTGGATAGGGGTCATTCTGCCAGATTTAAGAGAGTGGTTCTCCATAATTGTGACATGCAATGAAACTGATTTCACAACAAAAATGTCGCTATAGATGTATAACGAAGGTGAAAACCGTCGTTATAGATCCTATAACAACGATTTTGTTGTGGACATATCATTGGATTTATTAATTTTCATAAAGAAATCAACCATAACTAATTAACTAGCGACAAGTATAACTAGATAATTACTATTTTTTAAAATATTTTATTTTAATAATTTCATGTTATGTCTCGCACATAAATAATAAGTTAATTTTAATAATTTCGTGAACACCTACCATTTGTTTGTACTGGCTCTACTATATATTTAAAGTTTAGAGGTACATTTGTAAAATTACTTTTCAAATGTAACATTTGGTAAAAATGGAGTATAAGAGTTATGGTAGGACTTAATCTACATATAATATAAATGATGTTTAGTGTGTAAATAATTGCACGGTGCATAACTCGAAATTAATGAATACTTCACATACGTAAGAATAGCCACAATTTGGTGAATTTGAATATCTGTTTTTTCTTATTTTTTAACTCGGCATCTAATTTTTGTAAAATTGCTATTACTCGATCTTAAATCTAACAAAAAAAAAAACCTTGTGATAATAAAACATCACCTGACCTGAATTATTATCATTTAGGAAATTGATATTTCTATAATAATTTTTGATATTTTCGTATGAAAAGTGTCCTTATAGATGTATCTGTCGCTATAGGATCTATAACGATTATTTTTTATATAAAAATATTATTTTTTTATTGTGAATAACACCATAAACTTGCTAAGTTAGTGTGTGCTAGGTGTAATCCCTCGTGAAATTATCACACAAAAAATTGATAAATCTATAACAAAAAATAATATTTCTACAATAAAACTTAATTTAGTACTACTCGATATTAAATAATTCTTTAAATATTAATTATATACTCCAAAAGAGTGATGGTTGGAGCAAGTAAAGACAAAGAAAGAAGAAGGCCGAGTCAACCGTGAATTATGCTCCAGCAGCAGCTCCACCCTCAGCAACAAGAAAAAGTCTCTTCTTTTTCTTCTTCTTTCACTTTTCTCTCTCATCACTTTCTCATAATCCAAACGTACCCTTTTCAAATAATCACTACAATTTCAGCTGTGAGCTCTAATTTGTAATTCTATCCAATTTTTCCGACTGATTTTCCGTCATACCAAACAAGTTCTGGGGAGTGAGAATAGGAAACAAGAGAGAGAGGAAAATCTTCAGGGGTTTCACATTAGATCCGAGGTTTTCTTTATTTCCTTAAAAGTGTTTGTATTGGAGTACTTGATAAAGCAAATTAGTGGGTTTTTTTTTTAAATTTATTTTTTTTATAAAATTTCCTTTTGAGTAGACATATGAAGCAGCAAGCTTTCTTTTTTCTGATTGATTGTGGCACATTTTTTGAAGGGTTTTGGTTACCTGGATGGGGGTTTGCTGGAGCATTCAAATTAAGACCGAGAGCCAATTTCATACTGGTAATTTCCCTTCTTATTCCATATGTGTGTGAATTAATTATATATACAAATGCATACTTTTTTAAGGTGTTAAGAACTCGTTAATATAGTAAATGATGTTTCTTTCTGTTAATTCTGATTTGTTCTTGTGTTCAAATTTTGGAAGCTCATTAGAGTTAGTTGATTTGTAATAAGTTAAAGTACTTGCTGTTTATGTTGGTTTCTATCATGAAATTAAGTTTTAAAAAGACATGAGAGAAATAATTTTGTTAATTTAGTAGGATTACATTTCCTAATGAACCAAATAGATTATTATATGAATTCAAATTTATGTTCTTTTATTTTTTTTCTTTTTTTCTTTTTGGTTGATTTCGTGTTTCTCGAATACTCTAATTATATGAGGTAAAAGTGCATTCTGTATACTCGTGGTGTACTCAATAATGTTTGTTTTCTAATAATTACTTTGATATATATACATACATTTATGCGTGTATATGTATATATGTTCACATGTTCACTTGGGAAATTCTTTAATTCAGTGGTTTAGATATTCTGTTTTCTCCATAAATTTAGCATAAACTAATTGATTCTCTAATATAATATTTATGCAATTGGAGCTTATATTTCTGAAGGAGAATTAGTGCATAAAACCTCTCTTTTTTTGTTTATTTTTTATTTGTGCGTGTTCGCTTCTGGTGAACTCTGCACTTATAAGAATTAGGACATAGATGATTTCCAGGTAGAGAACATATATTGTTTTGCCTTGTGTGCCTACATTTTATTAGGTGTATTCATTGTTCATGATTAAAGTACGATTTTCTGTAGGCGACGATTCTAAATATGTTAGTAGAGATGGGAATGATACTAGTAATTCGATTAGCAAAGGTTCGTCTACATCTATACCTGCAACTCCTCGGAGTGAGGGTGAGATCTTGCAGTCCTCCAATTTAAAAAGCTTCACATTCAGCGAACTTAGAAATTCGACCAGAAACTTCCGTTCTGATAGCGTACTAGGAGAAGGGGGCTTTGGTTCTGTTTTCAAAGGATGGGTTGATGAACAGTCACTTGCAGCTTCAAAGCCTGGAAGTGGGATAGTCATAGCTGTAAAAAGGCTGAACCAAGAAGGTTTGCAGGGGCACAAGGAATGGCTGGCAAGTAGAAACGGCTAAAGCTTCTTCTCTGTTTTATTCTAATGCTTTGTATACATAAGTTGCAAATTTGAGCAGAGTAGCTAATTTCTGTTACATCCTTGAATGTACAGGCGGAAATCAACTATCTTGGCCTGCTACGCCATCCTAATCTTGTGAAATTGATTGGTTACTGCTTAGAGGATGATCATAGACTTTTGGTATATGAGTTTATGCCAAAGGGGAGCATGGAGAATCATTTGTTCAGGAGTAAGTTGTCCCATATTCAATTATAGACTGCCAATTTGATAGTTTTATGTTGTGATTATTTTTCTTGAAAATAAGTATTCTTTATAGACTAGATGTTCCTCGTCAGCATGTGATTGACATATTAGGTCCCTTGTGAAACAGAAGGGTCATACTTCCAGCCGCTTTGTTGGAGCATCCGAATGAAAGTTGCTCTTGGTGCTGCCAGGGGACTGGCCTTTCTTCACGGTGCTGATACCCAGGTTATATATCGGGACTTCAAGACTTCTAATATCCTGCTGGACTCGGTATATACTTTCAGAAGCACAACTTTCTTTCTTTCTATGGTTGCCTGTGGCTGAGATTTGGGGTTATTACTAACTGGTTGGTCTCCCGTTCTCTTTTTCGGATTAAATTGACAGAACTTCAATGCAAAACTTTCGGATTTTGGGTTGGCAAGGGATGGTCCAACTGGTGATAAGAGCCATGTCTCTACCAGGGTCATGGGAACATATGGATATGCTGCTCCAGAGTATCTATTAACAGGTATATCTGCATTGGTTGTTCGTTAAATAAATTCCTTAATATGTATAACTTTTTGGGTTTTTATTCCTTCTCTGTTTCTGCTCTTTTGATTACCTGAAAGTTGCTTTTTAGTCACTTGTATACATACTGTAACACCCCCTTCCTGAATAGGAAAGGGAGGTCACGTGCAAAGCACAACAAACTTCAAAATAAGTAAACAGAGCACTAATGCTTCAAAATATTATAATAATGATATCTATCAATGAAGTACTAAATACAATTCTCCAAATAAAGTCAAAATAATCAAAACCAAAAATCAAATCAACCTAGATGGTCAAAGGCTCTCTTTATTACACTATTCCTGAATCAACCCTGCAAACCTGCCAGAAGCAGCATGAGCCAAAGGCCCAGTACGGATATAGATATACAACTAAAAAAAAGTAAATAAATAAACATCCTTAAAGCTTTTTAATTGAACTTTTTATAAGATTGAGTTAACTTTATGTGGGTTTTTCTTATGTTTGGGTCAAATTTTTGTGGACTAAATATAAGTGATAGATAATTAAATTTGGGCCTTAATATTAATTTAACTCAATTAGAAGTTCATTAAGACAATACCCTCTTAATTAATAAATAGCTAAACTTAATCTCATCTTCATTATACAAACTGAGGGAAAAGAGAGGAAGAGAGGAAGCGGTGGTAGAAGAACAGAAAACCAAAAGGAAAATTCTCGCAGTTAAGGTAATATTTTACTCTTTTAATCACTATCATTCTTCCATACCTTCCAGTGGAATCATAGCATATGACCTTATTTTTTTTCTCATCAATTATATTCTCTCTCTTTCTCTGTAAATCATTTGAGAAAATAATTGATGCTGACTTTCAAATTGAGTTACTTTACTTGACCATAAAAATCACCACATCATATGACTTTTACAATTTCGTTTTGAATAAGGCATCAGTACTGTGAAAAATGGTTGTATTAAATTTATGAAAGCTGGAATTCTATTAAGTTAATGGATTTAGACAGCATGTGATTTCTTTAAGTTACATGTATAATTAATGTATTTGTGAGATTTAGGGCTAGTGTGAAGAGCTACATTTGACCAACTAGGTTTATTTGATTTTAAGTTTTGATTATTATGTTTTCATTTGGAGAATTATATTTAATTCGGCATTGATGGATCATCACTATTAATATTTTGAAGTTATTAGGGCTCGTTTATTTATTTTGAGAAGCGGGCTGTTAAACATACAATAATACTTAATACCATTTTAAAGTTAGATTATACCTTTTCAAGTGATGTCTCTCTAAACCTAAATATTCTGAGATAAAACATGATGTGTGTCATATGCATGATTCAACATTATTAGACACCAGGGGATGATCCAAACCGTTGGTTTACTGGGTTCAATTTTTTTTAAAAAAATAGCCACAAAGGAAATAAAATATAAAAAATTGAAGGCAAAAAGAAGGTGTGAAACAATATATATACTTGTGTGAGCTATCGTGCAAAAATGATATCGTTTTATGTAATTGATACACTCCCTCCCATTTATGTTCAAAATGATGTTTTATAATTTTTCAAAACATTGCTACTATAAGAGACAGCTCGTGCAAGAACGTGTAGTCCCTCACCATCCGTGTCCTCTAAAATAAATTACAAAACTAAATAATATTTCTCAAATATTGTTTTCAATAACATTTTTTGATTGTAATGATATATAACATTATTTCAATAGTTGCAAAAATGTCATGTTCAATAAATTTCTAAATAATGAGAAAGAGTGGAATGATGATGTTAATAGAAATTTGAGACATTTAGTAGGTCTTTAGTCAAAAATTTTATATTTTCACTAAACATCCTATAAAAAAAAAATAAAAAGTCAATTGACCCCCACTAGATCCGCCCATGTTAGACACGGGATATTCTATAGAAGCATGGGATATATACCAAGAACAATATAACTTTCTAAGGGCTTCATTGACGTGTCAAGAACTTTCGTGATGAAACTTAGCTTTGTTAGATCACATTCTCTTTTAAGTTAAGTAATTAATTCAAAAACTACTCCCATATCCAATTCTCAAGCGTTACAAATTCCTTGATAATCTAGTATTCTTCCAGTAGTGCTTTCAATAAGATAAATAGACTACCAATCAAAATTTCATTTTCAGTCTTATGCAGGTGTAACCATAAAGACTAAAGAGCATCGAGAAAATTTAGGAACTTTGATGGGATTTTATTTCGCGTCTTCTATAATTTAAATAGAATAAGATCGGGCCTTTCTTTTATTATTTAATTTTAGGAAACTAGGTATTATTAGGTAAATTTTATTTATTTATTTATCCTTTTTAGATTTTTTTGGTCGGTAACTTAAGCTGATTTAGGTTAGTATAGCTATTTCCACACTTAGTTTACTTGTTCTAAAAGATTTAGATTTTTCTCAAGTCCCAAGAGTAGTATTTGCATGAACTTTGTGCTTGTAGCATGAGCGCTAACACCGCCGCCTTCTCATTATATAAGAAAGTAAGGATCCATAACCAGGATGGCACAAATGATCTCTTCTATTCTTCTTTTGTTTTTTCTTATCTACGTCCTTGTTCTACGTAACATTGTTTAAACAAGTCAGCCGTGTTGATTAAAAAGAAAGTTGAGCCTCATGCCTTGTATGCCCTGTTTCTAGTGGCGAAGCCAGGATTAGTTCGCAGTGGGGTCAATAATTAGACCACTCGCCAGTCACCAATATCCACTCCGACCACTCGCGAAAGGTTTTGATGGTTCACGGTTTGGCTTTTGCCCCTTCTCTCTCTGTTTTGTGGCTGAAGTGCTGAACAAATATTGATGTATGAGATTTAGGGCTAGGGCTGAGGCTTGACCGCTTGGGTATCTCTAATTAAAAAAAAATCTGAGTGGGATCAAAAATTGAGTGGAGGTAAAAAATTAAGTGGGATAATTTATTTTTTTAAGTGATTTCAAAAATTGAGTGGGGTCAATTGACCCCACATTTTTACCATAGCTTCGCCTGTTTCTTTGGTTCATCTGATTAGATTGGATAAGCCATCAAAACTTTTTACTTTTTTAAGGGTTTTGCTGTCTTCCTTTTGTAACATAACTTTTATCTATATATTGGAGTGATGCATCTTTGATCTCATTATTTATTGCCATTATTTTTCATGGGAAGGCCACTTAACTGCCAAGAGCGATGTATACAGCTTCGGGGTTGTTCTTCTAGAAATTTTGTCTGGTAAAAAAGCAATAGATAAAAACCGTCCTAATGGAGAACACAGCCTGGTGGATTGGGCAAAGCCTTGCCTGAACAACAAACGCAGAATTTTCCGTGTTCTTGATGCCCGTCTTGAAGGCCAGTACTCGCTAGGCCGGGCTCTGAAGGCAGCTAACCTTGCACTTCAATGCTTATGCGTGGAACCCAAGTTGAGACCGAGCATGGATGAGGTGGTGACAGCTTTAGAGGAGCTTCAGGACTCAAAAAATGATCGAAAGGACGTCCAGTTGAAGCGACTTGCCCGTTCTACTGGTGAACCAAAGTCCTGCAGAAGCAGTGAAGTGAAAACTCCGGGAATGACTGCTTATCCAAGACCTTCAGCTCTTTATGCTTAGATTAGATAAGAAACTGTTGTATTTTCTTCACTTTTTATTTTCTTTTTGATGCGGCAAAATGAGTTTTTTTTTTCTGGTCCCGGACTTGGTTCTTGATCTCAGAAACTTCATCCAAGTACTGTACCTGTATCAGTTAAACAAGTGTATAGTTCTTAGTTTGACTTGGCTAGTGTATTTATAGTCCTGTCATGTATAATGGTGACAATTGAGTCGTGAGAATGAATATATATCGTCTTTAGCTGATTATTTCTTTGGAAAATTGACTTTGATCAAATTTTCCCAACCTAACTCGTTACAAAATTCAACTCATATATGCTGCTTTATCTAAATTTAATCCAATATAATTTATATAAATCAGTGTGTGGGTGTGGACCGTGGGGTCATTTCAGCATTTGCTTTTAGGTGGGATTTGAATCTTCTTTTTGGTTTCATTCATGGACTACGCGCGGAGGAGTCTTGTCTTGGAGAAGAATAGATCTTTCCTTCACCACATTTACTAGAAATTAAGGTCGTGTTTGATAAAACTGAGCAAGATCTGAATGATTAATATGTCTTAATAAATTAAATCATTAATATGTCTTAATAAATTAGATCATCTAAATGAAATAACATCTGAACTTATAATGTTGTTTGGTAATTGAATTCTAAAACATCTTAATAAGAGCATTTTACGATTTTAACCTTGTAGAAGAATATTAATAAATAATTATATTTATATATATGAAATAGAATCTACTTTCAAATATGATATTCTATATATATAGGAAAATGATCCATAGAATACGTTAGTCAGAGGGACTGTTTCAACTAACGCTCACCCAGCCGTCCAAAATTAGAGTAAATGGCTGAAATGAGGGCCCAGCCGCTACTCCCTCTAGCGGCCAGCCAAATTTTTTTTTGTTGGCCGCTACTCCCTCTAGCGGTCAGTCAAAACGACCGTGTTTTGACTGACCGCTAGAGGGAGTAGCGGCCAACAAAAAAATTTGACTTAATTATTGATTATTCTTAATAAAATAAAATAATAAAAAATTATAAGGATAATTATAAGGATAATCAGTAATTATCTTTATACTTATCCTTATACTTATTAACAAAATAAGTATGTATAAGAATAATTACTGATTATATTTTTAATTATAAATAGGAAATTAAATAGTGATTGAGATTATATATTTGAGTGGGAATATAATATAAATTCAATCATTATTTTTTATTTATAATTTAAAATCATAAGACGATAATTATTAATTATTCTTATACTTATTGACGATAATTATTAATTATCCTTATACATACTTATTTTATTAATAAGTATAAGGATAATTACTGATTATACTTATAATTTTTTATTATTTTATTTTACTGATTAATAAGTAATATTTTTATGAGCATAATCAGGATAATCACTAATTAAGCCAATTTTTTTTGTTGGCCGCTACTCCCTCTAGCGGCTAGTCAAAACACGGTCGTTTTAACTGGCCACTAGAGGGAGTAGCGGCCAACAAAAAATTTTTTAGCTGGCCGCTAAAGAGAGTAGCTGTAAGACCCCATCTTATTATGAATAAAAATTAAATTTTCTCTATATCTTGAAATAAAAAGGAGTTAATTTGATATAATAATTTGGTTATGGGTGAAATGTGCAAAATTTACAAAATAAGCAAGTGGTTATAAAATATTCATTTTTTGTCGGGAAATATTCGTTTGGTCGTAGAATATTCTTGTGGTCGGGGAATATTCGTACGACGGCGCAGCCATTCGTGTGCCTCATAACAGAATAACTGTCGGATGAAGAAAACGACAAGTTTGAGTTTTTATAAATAACGGCGTAGTTGTTACCGTTAACACTGTTGGAATACCCGGTAGTTAAAATACAGTAATACGCGTGGTTGCGCAGTAGCACACGGTATTGCACGGTATTTTTGAATTATTGATTCTTACTTAAGAATGCACTACTCAATAATTGTTACAGTAATTACTTTTCAATATTTTATTTTATTGATTCAATAATTGCCGCGTTGATATTTTATATTATTGTTGTTTTAATAATTGTCACTGCACAGTATTTCCCATTATCAGATCAATAATTCATATTATTTGAATAATATTATTAGATAATATTATTGACAATGTCTAGAAAGTTCTGTCTAAGGAGAGGTTTGGTCACCTAATTGCACGCCAGTAAGGAGAAATCCTTATTGGAAAGCCCCCTCTTTCCTGGGAACGGTCTGGTTGTCATAATTGTGATTCTGTAATATTATTTATGAATAATTAATTATTAATTATATGATAAGAAAATATTTATTTGATGTGAATATAAATGATGGATTTATTTATTTTATGTGGTTATAATTGAAGGATTTAATGTTGAGGTGTTTTAGCAGTATTTTTGTCGGAATGAAGGTATTAAAAATCAAATCAGTATTTTTACGATATATTGCCTGAGTTATAATTTTTAATCCGACCGTTGGATCGTTGCGATTTTTGGATATGTTATACATATATAAGTTGAGTATATGTCCACAAATTTTGAACCGTTAAAAATGAACGAATGATTTGTTATAAATTTTAAGAGGTGTCTGATTCGAAAATTAGGGTTATAATTGATTTTGGTAGAAAATTCTAGAATTGAGTGGGCCACACTTTTGGTTGGTAAAAAAATGTGCTGAATTTTATTTCAAATGTGGTGTGTGGCAATAGTAGCAGGTAAAGCCATCAGGTAGCAGGTCAAGTCTGCTTCGGCAGACTAACATTTTCCTATAAATAGAGGGCAAAGTTAGAATTAAAAATCACATCAGAAACATAAGCTTTCTCTCTTTCTCTCTTTATATTATCGAGCGTATTTTGTGAGTATTTAGATACTTTGAGAGTTGATATTCAATACAAATTTCATTCAGCATCATATCCGACGTTTCATTCCGAAGTACTGTTTGTTTGAGGTCAGGGATGTTATTTTCTTCTTAAATGATATTATTTTCTTCAATATCATTATGCTGAAATATTGGTTTGAACTTTTTAATCAAATTTGGAACATTTGTGTCGGGATTACTATTCACGTATACGGCACTATTCACGAATACGGCACTATTCACCGAAAAATAAAATTTTCTCTTTTTCGTCCCAGATGTCTTTTATGGTTACTATCCTTCATTGTATCCATGTTTTGTTCTTTATTCTACTTCACACTTGGTTATTATGGAGTATTATTAAATTTGGATAAATCGAAATACGAATCCCTAATATTTGTCCTTCTGTCTTACTGGATTCGTTCTCTAAAATATTTTTTATCATCCGCAGTCCTTAATAGTGGATGAATATCTTTGGCCTGTAGTGCAAAGATGAATGATTACCTGATGAATATCTTTGGCCCGTAGTGCAAAGATGAACAGGTGTTGAGATGAACATGACCAACTGGTGATACAAATGAATATCTTTGGCCCGTAGTGCAAAGATGAATATTTGATGCAAGATGTATATTGATTGATGTTACAGGGATAAAATATTAATGATGGACTTTTAAATTCATAGATGATAGTAGATTTCATTCTTTACTTAACTCTTCTAATGAATTGTTGTTTCCGCTGCAGTTGTTGATCTAAAACTTGTTGTCTATTGTATTCTATCAGATTTTTCCCTGTTGAAGACTAAGGATATTTTGTTGTATATTATTGTTGATCGATTTCGCAATCAATGAATACGTGCAAGTATACACGGTCAACAAGTAATAAAGTGAAAGTAAAGTATCGTTCCCACGAGGAATTATTTAATAAAAATCACCAAGTACTAATTCTTAACCAAACTAATTTTATTTAAACAATCTCAAATCGTTATTTTTCTAATTAAGAAAACTAAATTAATCAATTAAAACTATGTTACTTTATAAATGAATTCAAATAAATAAAGATTAAGACTTCAATATCCCCAATTATGAATTATAAATCAATTATCCAATTATCCCAATTATTATGTCTACTGAATTGTTAACAAGAATTCTCAAATGCCAAAAGTCCTTTTCCAAGTGATCAATTGCCTTCTATTTAATCCAGATTAATCTTGCTATATTCCTATGCAAAACAATTGAATTAAACTCCTTCAATTCCAATTCCTTATGTGTTACATGCGGTGAACAGATATTTCCATTCAATTCACAAACCTAATAATTCACTTTGCAAATAACTAAGTCACATGATATCATGCCCAGTTCTAACCCTAGAATTCCTCTTCCAATTCCTTCTAAAGTAACAAAGTAATTACTGATCAGATAATTAAGCAATATGCACAAGACAAGATAAACAACTCACTTTAACATAAATAATTGGAATATAATGAATAACTAATTCATAGCCATAAAAGTTCAATTGAAATCTTAATAAAAAAAGTTAGTTCATAATTAATGAATTAAAACCAAGAATCCACAACTGAATAGACATTAAAAGATAAAAGTAAGATGAGAGAAGAGAATAGAATCTGTTGTCAGCAAATCTGATGCTCCCCTCTTGCTCTTGCTCTTGATCTTCAATGGTCTCCAAGTTGCTTCAATCTCCAAAACTAATAAAAACTAGGGTTATGTTCTAATCTAATGGAGTGTATCTCTAATCTAAGCTATGTAATCCCCAAGCTAAGCTATGTTATCTCCAAGCTAAGCTATGTTATCCCCCCTTATTTTATGCCTTACATCATGTATTTATAGGTTACAAGTCTAATTTTTAGTTTTGGAACAACCCCAATCCTATTTGGAGTCAAAAAGGTGTCAAAATTCGCCCAAAACGCGTCCAGGCCCGCACCAAGCCCTTCCCCAGCGCCCCAGCGCTGGGCACGGCGCTGGGATTCTGCCCCCCAGCGCCTCGGCGCTGGAAATACACTAGAAATGGGCGCCCCGGCGCTGGTCAAAAAGTCAACATTTTTTGCTCCGACGTCCTTTGGGAAAACGGCCATAACGTCTTCGTCCGAACTCCGATTTAGATGATTCAAGATGTTCTGGAAAGAGGAGAAGTAGGTATACAACTTTCATTCTTGAAGTTTTTTGAAATAATGTCCGTAGCTATAATCAAATTGGCTCTGAAGTGACTGCTGTGTAAATGGCAAGCCGAAAACGCGAATCTAGCCACCCCGAACGTCGATCCATGTAAGTTTTGTCCCAAATCCTACAAAACAATATAAAACATGCATGAATAGATACAAACACATAAAAACATCCTAAAAGACTTGAGAACAACAATAAATTAAGCCCGAATGTACCCAATTCATGTGTATAAAACTCACTCATCAATTATCTTAGTCATAATATTCTTTACTGGGCTAGTTGAGATCACCCTTTTCCTTTTTGTTCCATTTTTCTTCTCAAGAAGTGAGAATTTAGCAGGGACTAGCCGGGGTATGGAGTGATGATTCAAGATAGTTGTGTTAGTAGTCTCACTATTTTGTAGAATAGTGCATCAATAATTATAATGAGGACTTTATTTGGGTATGAATATTGTCTAGAAGACAATATTCTCACTATTTGGGTATGAATATTGTATTTAAACTCACGATATGTGTTGTCGTATTTTGCACGACAATTGTAATAATGAAGTTGTAGTTTTCTTTTTGTACCATGTATTTGGCGACTCAAAATAGGTGTTGTATACCTAATTTGGGGGCGTCACAGTAGCGCCTGGGCCCTCATCTCAACCATTCACTCTAATTTTGGATGGCTAGATGAACGTTAGTTGAAACAGTCCCTCTGATTAACGTATTCTATGGATCATTTTCCATATATATATATATATATATATATATATATATATATATATATAAATAGATTTTATTAATTATAAAATATATTCCATCCATAAATACAAAATCAGGATGACCAAATTAATTTCTTCTATTATCAAATCAACTTCTTCCGTAAGCAGAAGAGAGAGAAAACAAAATCAAATTTTTTATGACCAAATCAATTTCTTCTATAACCAAATCAACTTCTTCCATAAACATAATGGAGAAGAGGCGATGCGAGGCGATCTAGCCAGAACAAAGGAGATCTGGCCAAAGTCGGAGGCGACCTAGCCGAAGCTTAAAGAACAGACACGAGACGACACCGGAACGAAAAAGATCTGGTTGATAATTATCAGAACGGATGAGAGATCAAGAAGAAAGACGGAAAGGAAATAATTTCTTTGAATTTGTGAGGGTACTTCTGTAATAAAGATTTTAGATGTTCCTCTCTCCGATCCAAACATGATTCTATCTCTTACCGAAATAGAGGCTTACAGAGGTGATAGAATTTTTATTAAACAAGATTGGGTCTGACCGAAAAAGAAAGAGAGCTTTCAGAGGTAAAAAGTGGTAAACAAACACTACCTAAAACTATAAATCTTACCAAAAGTTAACTTATTAGATTGAGATTCCCTTGTATTTATTAATTCATCTATACTTAAGGTTGTAAAATGAATAAAAACTCGATTCATATTTGCTCGATTAAAAGTTCGATTTGAGCTCGAATCAAAATATAAATTGTGACGCCCCCAAAATAGGTATACATCACCCATTTTAAGTCGTCAATAACATGGTACATAAACAATTACAACTTTATTAATACAACATGAAAACTATGAGTTTAAATAAAAATATTGTCGTCTAGACAATATTCACACCCAAATAAGTCATCATTATAATTATTGGTATATTATTTTACAAAAATGGTGAGGACTACTAAAACATCTTTCTAGAACCATCATTCCACACCCCGACTAGAACTCGCTACATTCTCGCCTCTTGAGAAGAAAAATGGAACAAAAAGAAAAAGGGTGAGCTCAACTAGCCCAGTAAATAATATTATGACTAAAATAATATAGAACAAATTTTTGTTAGTCTTCAACAGAGAAAAATCTGATAAAATACAATAGACAACAAGTTTCAGATCAATATTCACAGCGTAAATAATAATTCATAGATGAGTTATGTAGAGAATGAAATCAACTATTATCTATGAATTTAAAAGTCCATCATCAATATTTTATCCCTGTAACATCAATCAATAAACATCTAGAATCAAATATTAATCTTTGCACTACAGGCCAAAGATATTCATCAGTTGGTCATGTTCATCTCAACACCTGTACATCCTTGCATTACAGCCAAAGATATTCATCATAAAATCACATTAATTTTTGCACTATAGGCCAAATATATTCAATAATATCATCATTTAGGACTGAGTATGATGAAAAATATTTTAAAGAAAACGAATCCAGCGAAACAAAAGAGTAAATATTAAGGATTCGTATTTCTGTTTATCCATGTCCAAAAATACCTCATAAATAATCATAGTGGAGTAAAATTCAAGAATGATCAAAACATGGATACAATCAAAGCTAGTATCCATAATAGATATTTTGGACGAAAAGGAAAAAAAATTAATTTTTCGATGAATAGTGTCGTATTTATGAATAGTACCGTATACGTGAATAGTGTTGTATAAATGAATAGTAACCCCGACACAAAAAGTTCTAAATTTGATTAAAAGTTCAAACTAATATTTCAGCATAATGATATTGAAGAAAATAATATAATTTAAGAAGAAAATAACATCCATTACCTTGAAAATACTGTACTTCTAGCTGGAATACCGGATATAGTGCTGAAAAAAACTTGCACCGTATAGCAACACTCAAAGTATTAAAATACTCACAAGAATACGCTCGATAATATAGAAAGAGAAAGGGAGAGAAAACTTCAGTTTCTGGTGTGATTTTCAATTCTAACCTAAGCACCCTATTTATAGGGAAATGCTTAGAACACCAAAGCAGAAAATTTAATAAATTATTATTATTTTTACAAAACTTTCACGCCCATCTTTGAAATCTGATTTCAGCTTATCTTGCACATGTTAGTTTAGCCCACAAAAAAAAATATTTTTCTTAATAAACATAATTAAAACTTCCAAAAATCAATTATTTCGGAACTTTGAAACTTCAATAATTCATAATAAATAGTCCTTTTGTCAGAAAAATTCAAACCTTATGACTTTTTCATAAGAAATTTCATTCTCTACAACTTTACAGAAAAAAGTTTTTCCAAATTTCAAACAGAAACTGACTGAAATCCATAAACGGAATATTTTTCAGGCTATAATCAAATTTTAGTCAAGAAATGGGCCCACAGACATGCTTAACATCTTTTAAATAACTTTTGCAACAAAAATACTATTCCTCCTCATATATTCATATATCCCACATTCATTATAAAAATATCACCATTATTATATTATTAAAATATAATAATATATTTAAATAAATTATTTATCAGAAAAGATAAAATAACAATTTTTCAACAATTGTTACATTAAAAATTTTCTCCATCTATATCCACATAAAATGAATATTTTTCTTTTCATATAAATCAATAATTAATTATTCACAAATAATATTACAGAATCACAATACTGACAACCAGGCAGTTCCCAGGAAAGAGGGGGCTTTTCAATAAGGATTTCTCCTTACTGGCGCGCAATTAGGAGATCAAACCTCTCCTTAGACAGAACTTTCTAGACATTTCCAATAATGTTATCTAATAATATTATTTAAATAATATGAATTATTGATCTGATAATAAAAATACTGTGTAGTGACAATTATTGAAACAATAATAATATAAAATATCAACGTAGCAATTATTGAATCAATAAAATAAAATATTAAACAGTAACTACTGTAACAATTATTGAGTAATGTCTTCTTACGTAAGAATCAATAATTGGTGCAATACCATGTGCTACTGTGTTTTAACCACCCGGTATTCCAACAGTATTAACGGTAACAACTACGCCGTTATTTATAAACAACGTATACTTGTCGTTTTCTTCATCCAATCGCTTTTCGTTATGGGGCCCACACAAGGTT
The DNA here is from genome assembly GCA_020205505.1 of Panax japonicus. Lineage (NCBI taxonomy): Eukaryota > Viridiplantae > Streptophyta > Magnoliopsida > Apiales > Araliaceae > Panax > Panax japonicus. The sequence continues at coordinate 77,569,035 of CM035114.1, read as the reverse complement.
ACGCCGTCGTACGAATATTCTCCGACAGTAAGAATATTCCACGACCAAACGAATATTCTCCAATAAAAATGAATATTTTATAACCATTTGCATATTTGAAATATTTGCGCATTTTACCCATAACTAACCACATTAATCAAATCAACCCTTACTATTTCAAAATAATAAATAGAGGAAATTTAATTTTATTTATAATAAGCTGGGGTCTTACCTAAATTATTCAAATATGAAAATTTTAAAGTTTGATAAATTACTCAAAACTCCAAAAATTATAATTTTTTTATTAATACTCGGATCATATTTGTTCAAAAAGTTCAAACTGCTCGGACTCAATTCGTGATCGTACTCGACTCTGTAGCTAAACGAGCATCAATCAAACTTTATTTTATACTTCATAATTTTTATGAGCAACTCAATAGTCGGCTCGGTTCATTTTCACCTTTATCTACACTTTTAAATTGATATAAATCGGTAATTAAATATTCACAAAAATCAATCCATGTTATATTATTTTTTATAAATAATTATTTTTCTTACAATAAATTATTAATCTTCAAATTTAACACAGTACTCTGTCTGGAAATTATAGCCCTACTTATTAATATTAAATTTCTTTTTATTTGGACTCGATATTAAATTTAAAATGTAAAATTTATTTCATAAAATTAATGTCCAAATAATTTAATAAAGATATTAAGTTTAAGAAAAATAACAGAAAAATCAAGACTCTCATCTTTCGAAAAAAATTATTAGATTTTGTTTTCAATTATATTTTTAAAAAGATAAATAGCACGAATCAAATAAGACTCGTCTTATAAAGGAAGAAAGGAGTATTAGCTAAGGCATTATCAAGAGGCCACCAAATATATATATATATATATATATATATATATATATATATATATATATATATATATATTTCGGCGTCTCTCTCCAGCGAACTGGAGGGAGATAACTAAGAGCGAACCGGTTATAGTAACGATTTTTTCCGTCGTTATAGCATAAAAAATCTATTTTCTATGCTATAGTAACGAAAAAAACCGCTCGCTGCTCCTGTTTGCTGCTCCAGCGAACTATATATATATATGAGTCCGGATCCAGTCCGGGATCCCGGACTCTATAAAATCCGGACCATTTTTTTTTTGCTTTTTTTTTGAAACAACTAAAAAAAATTATGGAATTGGAATTTTTACATAATACAGTATTTTTGGTGTGATTTGGATGCCTATACCAAAATAGTTCTTTACAGTCTGGACAGACTGTACATACATTGGTTGGTATAGGTATTAAAAACACACCCAAAATACTGTATTATGTAAAAATTACAATTCCATAATTTTTTTTAGTTGTTTAAAAAAAAAAAATTGGATTCGGATTTTAGGACCAGTCCGGATCCCGGACTGGATCCTCTGTCTCTCTCTCTCTCTATATATATATATATGTATATATATATATATATATATGTTTAAATTTAAAATTTTAGATATTTCGTAAATTAATTTATAATCAACTAGCTCCTCTCTTGACTTGGACAAGTTTCTCCAACTTAAACAGCCATGTTTAGTACCAAACTCATACTGAATAATTCAACGAAAAAACATAGTACGTAAAAGGAAGTTTCATCTACCTAATTGTCAATTAAGCCATTAAATTATTTACTAGTAAGAAAACGTGAAGCTATTAACAAAATATGAGTAATATTTATACGAACATTAAGGATATCAATATTCATGTTGAACAAACTTTCTATGTATATCATCTCTGTCAGGACTCGAGACTAGTCCTCTTCTCATATATATATAGAGCTTTCAATTCCTCATATCTATACAAAAACTTAATTGCTAGCTATATACACATAAAAGTACACACACATGCACACACGCATACATATATAGAGAGAGAATACAATATTACATCAGCCATTCATTACACAAGCATAAATTAATTTTTTCAGAGAGATCTAGAGAGATGGCAAGTGGTATACTAGAGGTGTTGTTGGTGGATGCTGGAGACCTTAAAGAACATAATTTCTGGTGGTGTAAGTAGTCCTGTTAATTTCTTAATTAATTAATTGCCGTATCTCACCTCTTAATTTTAATTTTATTTTCCTTTTTCTTTCATTTTATACTTGGGGTATATATATATAGTGGGACTGGGAATCTGGGATCATTAAAGTACTCAACTCTCTTTTCTCATTTTTCTCTGCAGGTTGCTTAAATTGTTTGCTTCCATGTTTGAATGAGACTAATCCATACGTTTTGATTCAATATGGAAACCAAAAGCAAATTAGTTGCGTGGCTCAAGGTTAGTAAACGTTACATTTCATGTGAATCCTATCCTCCTGTCCTGTAAAGATTGTCTTAATTATTTGAGTTTTAATTGTCCCATAATCAAGATAATATTTCCCATGTACTAGCTAACTATTAGTACTTAATTAGTAATAGCTAGCTAGTAATACTAAGCTCATATTAAGCAGGGACGGAGCCAACAAGTAATTGCAGGGGCCATGGCCCCCAAGATTTTAAAAAAAATTTAGTACTAAGCCCACCTATAATTATAAGATTAAATTTAGGGTCCTTAACACTAATATACAACAATTAGAAAGTAATTACAAAAATAAAACACACACAACATAATTACAAAAATAACGCAATTCATATTAATAAAGAAACCTAAAATTAAGGAGAAATATCTGCCATAACTAATCATTCAAATTCAAATATCTGGGATCTAACCACAAAAATAAATTCAAATTCAAATATTCAAATTCAAATTTTATAGGAAAGACTGCACAAATTTTGTACTTTGCAGGAGGTGGCGGATGCAATTTTCAGAGGAGGTGAAAGCTTTGGAGGAGGTGACAGCTTCGGAGGAGGTGGTAATGGTGGCTTCAGAGGCGGCGGTGATGGCTATGGAGGAGGTAACAATGGCGGTGGTGGCGGAGATGGCGGTGGTGGCTCAAGTGGTGGTTACAGAGACGGTGGAGGCTGGGGTGGTAGTGGCGGGAGCAACCATTTTCTGGTAGTAAAAGGAAATTCTCAAGATACTGCAGAAGAGAAGATCATTAGTAATGTCATGGTAACCAAACTTTTATATATAACAAGGTAATCAAACTTTTATACTAAGGTAACCAAACTTTTATATCAAGGTAACCAAACTTTTATACTGAGGTAACCAAACTTTTATATTAAGGTAACCAAACTTTTATACCAAGGTAACCAAAACTTTTATACTAAGATAACCAAACTTTTATACTAAGGTAAACAAACTTTTATACTAAGGTAACCAAACTTTTATACTGAGGTAACCAAACCTTCATACCAAGGTTACCTTGGTGTGAAGGTTTGGTTACCAACTGCACTATGAAAAAACTGATGGTGTGGAGGTGGATTAATTACCTTGGTATAAAAATTTGGTTACCTTAGTATAAAAATTTGGTTACCTTAGTATAAAAGTTTGGTTACTTTGGTATAAAAGTTTGTTTACCAAACTTTTATATTGAGGTAACCAAACTTTTATACTAAGGTAAACACCAATCAACAAAAAAAGTGATCATAAATTCATAATCAAACGCACATTTTGCATAAAATTAAGATCATAAACCCCAAATGATTGAAATTAAAGAGAAAACCTTAAAAATTAGTGCGAGAGAGAGAGGTAAAATAGAAGTACTTACAAAAGCAGAGTACAAAGAAATATAAAGAACAATTGGAAGAATGAAAGAGATAGAAAAAATGGCAGAATAGAAGAAAATGGCAGAAATGGCGTCTTTATCTTTTATACAAAAATGGCAGAAATAGCGTCTTCGTCTTTTGAAGAAAAAATGGCAGAATAGAAAAAAAATGAGAGAGAAAATGGCAAAATGAAGTCTTCATCTTCTCTCTTCAATGGTGTCTTCATCTTCTCTCTTCACTCTTCAGCTTTTGTCTTTAAATATGAAAATGGAAGAATAGAAGTACAGTAGCGTACAAAAAATGAAAGTGGGAGGAGATGAGAGAGAAAAAGGCAGAAAATAATAAAATGGCAGAATAAGAGGAGATGAGAGAGAAAATGGCACATACCAAAACTAATCCCCTAAATTAAGGAATCATAATTATACTAATATTGTCATGTCAGCCATTACATATTAATCCCTTAATTTAAGGACCTTTAATTATGTTAAGATTGAAAATAAAAATAAAAAAGTGTAATACTTTTGTAATTATTTTATAGGTGTATGATTTTTGTAATTATTTCTAAAAATGTACTATTATATGTAATTTACCCCAAAATTTATAAGGTTCACCTACAATTTTTTTAAAGTACTAAAGCAGAAGGCCCACACTATTTCATTTCTGGCCCTTTTAATTTTATATCAGTTCATTACTTTATTTTCTGGAACAATTACATATATTAGTACATTTTTAAAAATAATTAAAAAAATCATACATTCATAAAATAATTACAAAAATACTACACTTCATCCTTTTTATTTTCAATCCTAATACAATTAAAATTCCTTAAATTAAGGGATTAATATTAATGGGCTGAGATACCATCTTCCATAGGTCTCTCTATCCGCCCTTACTATTTCTCTCTCTTCTTCCTTACTACTTTTCTCTCTCCCTTACTACTTCTCTCTCGTCGTCTTCTCGTCGTCCTCTCGTCATCTTCCGTTGCCGCGTCGAAACCACTCGTCGTCGTCCTATTCCGCCGCCGCCGCGAGCAAGCTATGTTTTCAGACTGATACGTGACTTTCTATCTCCAACTCTGATAGTCGAATACGTGATTTCTCTATCCAACTCTCTCACAACTGAAAGGATTCTGGTTTCTCTCTCTAAGATCTGGTTCTAATTTATGTTAATTCTCATTCTACTAATTAATTGTCAATATGATCATATATATACGCTATGTTTCTAACAGAATGGGGTATTGATTGTTTGGATTTGTGTAGTTTTTATGTTTTGTATAGAATGGTTAATACAAGGAAGAAGGATGGAAAGAGGAAAAGAATCACAGAGAGTGATTCTATTGTTCAGTATACTGGACCAATTTCTGGGGGCTTGATGTAATACTTCCGTTGTAGCTACGTCAAGCAATAAAAAATAGTTACTATTATATAACTGTTTGGTTACTTCTGCATTATGTTTTGGTTACTGTTAGCTTGTGATTCAGATACCATTTTTGTACCTTGATTTGGTAATTTTGGTTATTTTTTTATGTTGTTATGGTTACCATGTATTTGCTTAGTATGCATGGTTGACTAAACTGGTTTTGGTGTACATATTGTTTATGTATTGGTTACCATTAATACATGTTTTGGTTACTATCATATAAATATTTAGTTACTTCATTAGTATGTTTTTAGTTACTGTTAGTTTCTGATTTGGATTCTATTTTTGTTTTCTTGAGTTGGTATTTTGGTTACTAACATATAACTATTTAGTTATTTGGTTATTTTTATATGTTGTTTTAGTTCCAATGTATTTGCTTAGTATACATTGGTTGATTAAACTGGGTTTGGTCTACATGTTGTTAATGTGTTGGTTACCATTAAAACATGGTTTGGTTACTATCATATAACTGTTTGGTTACTTCTTTAGTATATTTTTTGGTATACGTGTTTTTGTTTTGGTGACCTTTAAATTATGTTTTGGTTAATATTATATATAGCTGTTTGTTTACTACATAAAATGGTATGTACTGCATCTTATTTATATTTTGGTTACCATTAGATTATATAATATAATTTTTTGGTTACTGCTTTATTATGGTGTGGTTAATGTTATATTATGGTATGATAACTATTATTGTGCAGTTAATGTGGGATGTTGGTTATTTGTTATAGTCTGTTTTGGCTACTGTGTAGTTGTTATATTATGTTTTGGTTAGTATGCTCTAATTTATTGGTCAATACATAACTGTTTATGTTATAAATATTGTTTACTATTATGTTTTGGTTAGTATGCTCTTATTTGTTGCTCAATACGTAACTGTTTATGTTATAAATATTATTTATATTTGGTTACTAATGACTGTGTAAATCTAATTTTGTTTATTTGCAGTTATGGGATCTTTACTATGAGGAATGCAACAGAAAATTCATTAGAAAAGTTATATATTGGTGTGACATAGAAGTCCCCGACATTATTACCAAGAAATTGAACCCAAGACAGTTGGAGAAGTTTAAGGCATCATTAGTTTGTGGATGTATTATTTTTGTAAATAATAAACCCAAGTCATAAGAAATCATGTATTTGTTTAGTATACATTGATGTATTATTTTGTAAATTCCTTTAAATATATTCTACAAGAGTTATGCTCTTCTAGAAAATTCATTGAAAAAGTTATGGTTAAATGTACATGTGAGAGTATACATGGGTTGCCAAAACTTGGTTGAATATACAGGTTGTTTCTGTTTTGGTTACCTTTAAAACATGTTCTGGTTACTTTCATATAAATATTTGGTTACTTCTTTATTATATTTTGGTTACTGTTACCTTATGGTTTGACTACTATTATTGTGCCCTCAATGTGGGATTTCAGATACTTTTATTTTTTATTCTGGTTAATATATATTTTGTTTAGTATACATGGATTGCCTAAACTGAATTTCATTACATGATTCTTCTATTTTGGTTACCATTAAAACATGTTCTGGTTACTATCATATAATTATGTTGTTACTGTTTTATTATGTTACATATATGATTACTGTTATTGGTAACAAGATAGTTACTAATAAAATGGTTATTGTTATTAGTAACCAGATAGTTACTAATGGTGTAACCATAATGTAACTAATTATGTGGTTACTGTGTTATTATGTTACATTATGGTCCACGCCAGTTGGTAACTAAATAGGAATATAGAGGTAACCATTTTATTTTAGATGAGTAACCAACTTTACATAAAAATGTTTCAGAACAGTTACCATTTATTCAATGTATATGTTTATTTTATATTGATATATAACTCATGATGGAATCAAAAATAAAAATATTAATCAACATCAATTTTGGTTACTGTACACCATAAAAAAATGTTACCAACCATATGGTTAATAGTTACTAACAGTAAACAATTATATATTTCTGTAAATAATTAAATTTGTTGTATTGGTTACTGTTAGTCTACACTGTCTAACAACTAAATAAAAATTGTAAAGTAACCAAATCAATATTAGACAGTAACCAAATTACATAATCTTAGTAACCAGAAAATAAATAAAATTTTTATATGCAAATTTGAAGGCATAAATGATGAAAATCGACCAAAAAATCATGCAGTTCACCAGCAAAGCTGGTGACTTTTGATCGTTGACCCGTTTCCAATGAAATTAGGCTCTGAGAACGCCAAAATCCGACACTCCAAACTTGACAGAAAATTACCAAATTATCACTGCAACCAAATAAACATTATACTGTAACCAATTAAATAGTATACAACAACCAATATATATATATATAATCAGATTAACAATTGTATGAAGGTAACCAATGTAGTCAATAAGTAACTACCAATATAAAAGAAATAATTATAAAACTCAATAACATTATAGAGTAACCAAATAAACACCTTTCAACATCTAAATACATATTATACAGTAACCAAGATATATGTAATTAGTAGCCAAGATTATAAAAAATATTTTTACATTCATTTTATAACCAAAATAATCAGTATTGACTTTGTTACAAATTAAAGACTAACAGGTGTATAAAGGTAACCAATGTAGTTAATCAGTAACCATCAATATAAAAAAATCAGTATAAAACACAGTAATATTATGTAGTAACCATGGTAATATTACACAGTAAACAAGTCAGCATTATATACTAACCAAATCCAGATTAGACAGTAACCAACATATATTTACTTAGTATCCGTAACATAAAACATATTTGACATGCATTTTACAGCAAAAACAAATAATATAAAAAATATCAATATGTACTTAAAGGTGTATTGGTTACTATTAGTCCAAACATCAAATTTGATGTATTGGTTACTATTAGTCCACGTAACCAATACAATATAGTCAATAAGTAACATCCAATATAAATGAAACAATTACAAAAGAATATAACATTATAATTTTACACAGTAACCAGGTCAGCACTATTGAGTAACCATTATAATTTTACATAGTAACAGTAAGCAATATAATATAAAACAGTATCCAGGTCAGTATTAGTCAGTAACGATTATAATTTTACACAGCAACCAACTCAGCAATATTCAGTAACCATATAATGTTACACAGTAACCGAATCAACATTAATCAATAACCAAAAATAACCAGTAAAAATAGGATTTTCCTTGCATTTTATAATAAAAAACAACCAGTATAATTTATTTATTACCAACTAAAGGCAGACTTTTGTAAGAATGTAACCAATTTGGATAAAAAGTAACCATTAATATAAAAAACATAAGTAGAAGTGTACATTAATATGCTTCAGCAGTCAATAATACAGTAACCAATTAATCACTGCAGTAATTTAGTTTGCATTGTTCAGTAACTAAGTCAGCATGAGTCACTAAATAATATTTTTACACAGTAACCAAGTCAGCATTATAATAATTTTATACAGTAACCAATTCAGAATTAGTCAATAACCATTATAGTGTTACACAGTAAATAAGTCAGCATTTGTCAGTAACCAATATAATATTACATAGTAACCAAATCAGCATTAGTCAGTAACCAAGTCAGTATTAATTAGTAATATTATGCAGTAACCAAAATAGCATTAGTCAGTAACTAAGACAGCATTAGACGGTATAATGTTACACAATTATCAATACAAAATAATCAGTAACCAAACCAACATTAGACAGTAACCAATTTATATAACCTTAGTAACCATAATATAAAACATGTTTTCAAATACATTTTGCAAGCACAACTTTCAGTATTCAAACCTTGTGACAATTTAATTTCGAAAAACTTAAGAAAGGTAATCAATTTAGTAATTCGTAGTAACTATAGGTATCTATATGCTTATAAGTTTTAAACTTACATACCACAGTATTTGAATCGAAGCTGATGTTGATTTTGTATTCAAAAATCACTGCAACAATGTTTTTGGTTACTGATCTTGAAGGCGGCGTTGATTTTGTATGCTATTTTCGATCTTACAGATTCGTCGCGACAACAGTTTTCTTCTTCTCCGATTATGCGTTGCATCGCGACAGGATGCTTCGTCTTCTCCGATATCAGAGTTGTGTCGCGACATAAGACAATATTAATTTTATAATTTTATAATGATTTGTTGATGTATTCTTCAAAATTGGAAATAAAATGTTTATTGGGAAAACTATTGTAAATGCACTTAGAGATCGATTAAAGCTACTTCATCAGTAATAATAAAAATAAAGAAAACTATTCAAAATTATAAGTATATTATATGAATTTGAAAATCTTATAATTAAGGCTATTTAAAAAAGTTACGATTCAAATGAGACTCTGATTTTGCAACAAAACGAGTAAAAGTTAACTTGACACCATATATGTGTTAAAAAAAAATTTAATTATGCTTTTAAGTTTGTAAAACGTTTTCAGAATTAAAGAATTATTAAATATGTTCTCCAATCGGGTCAAATTTCTATTCCTTACCAAACGCATGAAATAATTGTACTAATCAAACTACCCCTTTTTTAATTAGCAAAGTAACAAAAGAAATTACCAAAACACTAATTAGGAAGTTTCAACCCCTTGTGAAGGAAGCCATTAAATTAATTAGTGGTTAGAAAACGTGAAATTATGAATAAAGACAAGTTGTAGTAAATTAGTAATAGATGTTAGAAAAAGCACATGGAGAAATTCGTAGTACGTACCTAACCCCACAAAATGACTTAACATTACATTGTAAAAAAATAACTTTATTTTTATATATATTAGTATATAATTATTTATGCAGGAATATTGTTGATTTTTATTTTCATGAATGGTTGAGCTCATGTTTTCCTAAATAAGAATAGCTTATTCCATGAAAAATAATAAGTAGTACTGCCATTTAACTTTTAACTCTTTTTATATGTTAGTTAAGATTTTCAATATATATATATATATATATATATATATATATATATATATATATATATATATATATATATATATTAAGACATAATTCTGTTAAAGATATATTTCAACATTAAGCTTTAATACTAAAATTTAATATTTAAAAAGAATATAATTAATATTGCTCAATTGTTGTAGGAAAACTTAATATGTTTACATAAAAAGTCTAACATGTGATCAAATTCGATTCCTATTTTTTAAAGAGAGGGAATATAGGCATACAACGACATAAATATCCATGCAAGTTACTAGAAGTTAAAAGCAGTTAATATATGTATGTAACGCGCTGTTAAGACTGGTTCTTTTATTATTAAATTAAAGAATATACACTTGTTCATATATATATAGACGACAAATTAGCAGTTGAATTTGGAAGACTATTCCAAGTCTCTACTAGGAATCGATAGTTATGCTTATGTATATATATAAGGATAGAGAGAGGTTCCATTAAATCTTCACTAAACCAATTAGATACAAATTATTGAAATCTCTCAAAATACTGTTCTTTCTTCTATACATCATATATATAGAAAATAAGAGATTTTCTTCGACTGTAGAAAAACAAAAACTTCATAGATAGAAAAAGTTTGATCATATATAGATATATCATATATATATATATATATATAGAGAGAGAGAGAGAGAGAGAGAGAAATGGCAAGTGGAATACTAGAGGTGTCTTTGGTGGATGCTGAAGATCTCAAAGAAAAAGATTTGTGTTGTAAGTTAATATATACTGTAGTCCATAATATTAATTCGTGCAATGTTTAACTTGATAGTTATATATATATATATATATATGTACGTATTTCATTTCAGTTTTTCTTTATATTTTTTCAACCTGACCTCTTAAAAATATTGTTCACTATATATAATTAAAGGTGTCTTAATTATGATCGATCATTAATTTACTCAGGTTGGTTAAGTTGTTTCAATCCATGTTTTAGTGCAAGGAAGCCATACGTTTTGATTCAATACGGAAGCCAAAAGCATATTAGTTGTGTGGCTCAAGGTCAGTAAACCTAACGTACAATTTATTTTATACTGATTTTCTAACTCTAATAAAAAAATTAAATCACTTTAATTTAAAATTACCGAAATAATTATCTCCATAATTGCCAATTAACAAAGATTTTGGAATATATGTATATATACACACGTACAGAAGAAGGGAAAAAAGAAGTATGGGATGAGAAATTTAGGTTCAATGTGAAGTACGAAGGTGAAAAAGATCATCACACCAATACTAAGCTCATACTCCGTATCATGGACAAACACCGGTTCTCATCGGATAAACCTGTTGGCGAAACAACGTACGTAAATTTCACAAACTAACTTATGAGTATATATATATATATATATATATATATATATATATATATATATTAGCCTTTTCATTTCATCAGATTGATTATATATATATATATATATATATATATATATATATATTCTATAAATTAATGCAGGATTTATGTAAAGGATGTAGTATTATATGGGATGGATCAAGGAAAGATTGATATTGAACCTCAAAAATATAGAGTTGTTCGGTCAGATAAGAGCTACTCTGGCGAAATTTCTGTGGCCTTGACCTTCACCAAGGTTGGTAATATATATATATATATATATATATATGGGAGATGATCCATGGAAAACGTTAGATATTAACACTATTTCAACTAACGCTAATCTAGCCGTCCAATATTAGAGTTAATGGCCGAGATGAATGCCCAGCCGCTAGAGGGAGTAGCGGCCAGCAATAAATTAAAAAATCATCTCTGCTGGCCGCTAGAGGGAGTAGCGGCCAGTCAAAACGTCGACGTTTTGACTGGCCGCTACTCCCTCTAGCGGCCAGCAGAGATGATTTTTTAATTTGGCTCGACTGGCCGCTACTCCCTCTAGCGGCCAGTAGAAAGGATTTTTTAATTTGGCTCATGCTCCAGCCGCTAGAGGGAGTAGGGCCAACAATTTTTTTTGGCTTAATTACATTATCCTGATTATCCTCTCACATACTATTTATTAATCAATAAATAAAATAATAAAAAATTATAAGAATAACTATAAGGATAATCAATAATTATCTTTATACTTATTAAGATATTATCCATATACATATTGCTTATTAATCAGTAAAATAAAATAATAAAAAATTATAAGGATAATTATAAAGATAATCAGTAATTATCTTAATAAGTATAAAGATAATTATTGATTATCCTTATAGTTATTCTTATAATTTTTATTATTTTATTTATTGATTAATAAATAGTATGTGAGAGGATAATCAGGATAATGTAATTAAGCCAAAAAAAATTGTTGGCCCTACTCCCTCTAGCGGCTGGAGCATGAGCCAAATTAAAAAATTCTTTCTACTGGCCGCTAGAGGGAGTAGCGGCCAGTCGAGCCAAATTAAAAAATCATCTCTGCTGGCCGCTAGAGGGAGTAGCGGCCAGTCAAAACGTCGACGTTTTGACTGGCCGCTACTCCCTCTAACGGCCAGCAGAGATGATTTTTTAATTTATTGTTGGCCGCTACTCCCTCTAGCGGCTGGGCATTCATCTCAGCCATTAACTCTAATATTGGACGGCTAGATTAGCGTTAGTTGAAATAGTGTTAATATCTAACGTTTTCCATGGATCATCTCCCTATATATATATATATATATATATATATATATATATATATATATATATATATATATATCTAATAAAATACAAATGATTTTGAATTTCCCGCTCACTCAATAAATCATCTGGACCGTCCAAAGTTTGAGATAAATCTCACCGTTCATACATCTATCTAATAAAATACATCTATCTATCTAATAATCTAATAATAATTTAATAAATCTATTTAATAAAATACAAATGATTTTGAATTTCCCGCTCACTCAATAAATCATTTGAGCCGTCCAAAATTTGAGATAAATCTCACCGTTCATATATCTATCTAATAAAATACATCTATCTATCTAATAATCTAATAATAATTTAATAAAATACAAATGATTTTAAATTTCCCGCTCACTCAATAAATTATTTTGGTCGTTCAAAGTTTGAGATAAATCATATTGTCTATACAGTGCCGGAGGCACGGGACCCAGCTAGTATATATATATTATTCTTAGAGACAGGTACGTACGGTGGTATTGGGCTTTCATGTCCTAAACTAGCTAGCTAGATGTTCAAAGGGATATATCATACTCTACGTTTATAAATAAATAAATAAATAATTTGATTTCACAATTAATTAATTAATTCCTCACGGAAATAGTTTGGATTTTGCAGTCGAATGATGAGAATAAAGAAGATTTCAGAGGTGGCCGGGCCGGCGAGAAGGTCAATGAAGAAAGTTGTGAAACTTGAGGTTTCCTACCGGCTACTGCATGCTATAGAATTAATTTGACCATTTCTTTGTTTATTTCCTTATTTGCGAAAGTTTAATTAGTTTTAAGGAATTTTTTTTATTTTCTCATGTTGTTTAATGTAATGAAAATGCATGCTAGATATATATTTTGAGGCATGTTGATTGTCTAGTTTAGATCATATGCAGCGGGGGATTCAGTGGGGTCAAATTTAGAATTTTTTTCTCAAAAATAAAAATTTAATAAAATAAATCACAAAATTAAATAATTCTTAAATATTGTTTACAATAACATTTTTCGAAGTTTCGTTGTTTAAAATTGTTGCATGATAGCCTTATTTTTAATAGTTACAAAAATATCACGCTCAAAAATATCATATTTTTTAGTAACTGTAACTCCTATATTTTTTACCTTCTTAGTATTTAGGAGAAGTAAATTGAGCAAGACAATAAAATACTTAAGTTCTTATATTAGTATTTTATTTTAACAAGATAGTAGTATATTCTTTTTTTCAATAATATAATAATAGTGTACTAATATAACTGAAGTACTTTACTTATCGTGTTCAACTAAACTTTAAAATTTTTGAATATATTAATAATTATAGTAGCCCTGTTCTGGCTTTGGATCCGCCCCTGAACATATGTAGCATGCACTACTTATTTTCTCTACAATATTTAAATATATACAATACTATGCAAGCAAATGATTGTTTATGATTTTAGTAGTTATAAGTTATATCATCAAATTAAATCTGTAGTTTTACTTATATATATATCCATTCTTTCAATCAACAACCTAAATCATAACCTTATCAATTAAGATGGCCAGGGTTCCCTCCCCTCGACATGTTTCTTTGAATATTGAGATTATTTCATTCTTTCAAGATTGTTTATGTTTCTAACAAGTCTTGTAATTCTTGTAAACTATCTCTCATCAAACCAAGTTTCCACTTAATTTAGAACTCTCACCTTCATCCTCCTCCTCCTACGCCGTCAAACTCAACACCCCATGACGACTCGATCATCTCTTGCAGTGGTGAGTAATGTTTTATCTTGCAGTGGGGTATTTTAATGGTGAATCTCACCAACCCCCAACTGCCAAAATATTTAATGTTTTGGACTATTCAAGGAGAAGTGAGGATTCTTGGTATTCTATTCAGATTGGGGGGGCGTCCGGTGGCATTAACGTCCGGTACCAATTTTTTTTTTAATCATAATTATAAGAATAATAAATAAAAAATAATAGAGCAAGTTTGAACAAAAAACTGTAAAAGAAAATATATTTTTTATTGTAAAAACATTGTATGTTTACAGTATTTTTGCAATAAAAAATATTCTTTTTTTACGCTCTGTTTCTGAGTTTTATAATGAACAGAAAAGAAAAGAAATGAACAGAAAAATTAAGTTTTCTTTCCAATTCTTATATTTTTGAGTTTTTTAATAAACGGAAAAGAAAAGAAATTGATAGAAAACTTGGCCACTTTTCCTGTCAAAGTTTTCCGTCTAAAATTGGCCTAATTTGGACGGAAAACAAATTGGAATAAGTAATATTTTTATAATTCCCATATTATCCCCAACTTTTAATATAATAAATTTTAAATTAAAACTCATGTCCTCAATTTTAAATTTTCTATTCTTTTCCATTAAAAACTCAGAAACAACACAAAGAAAAACTTCAAGTTTTCTACTCTTTTCTTTTCTGTTCTAATTTAAATTTTCTATTCTTTTCTTTTCTGTTCTAAACTCAGAAACAGAGTGTTACAATTTTTTGTTCAAACTTGCTCTATTATTTTTTATTTATTATTTTAATAATTGTGATAAAAAAATAAAAACAAAAAAATACACTGCACCGGACGTTAGTCCGGTACAAACTGCACCGGACCGCCCCCAACCCATAGTATTCCAACAGCCAGCCAGCTATCTTGGTGTGTGTGTATATATATATATATATATATATATATATATATATATATATTTCCTTTTTAAAAAAAAAAAAGTTGGAATAAAAAAAATTGAAATATAGTTTTGCTTGCAAGAATTATAATTTCGAGATTATAATTATAATTACAAGACTATTAAATCATTTTATAATTTCTAAACTAATAGTCTCAAATATAAATTTAAAAAGACATTTCTTACAAACAAACATAGCCTAGGTTATTTATTTGCTTATTATTAGGCGCCACATTTGTCACAATTTAAATACCTTATGAAATTAGTAAATATATAAATTAATATACTAAAATTATCAACAAAGCAATAAACACAAGCAAACATGTAAAATAGCAATTGAAATTTAGAATTACACAATATTATACATACATATATATATATATATAGTTTGATGACATAATAATTAAAGCTGCGGGCTACATCGACTTATTATCTTGCAGCCGCTTCAGCCTCTTAATTACACTTTGTGACCTTTGCCGGTTTTCACTTTTTTACCACCACAACAACTACTAGTAATATAACACACATCACATACTAATACTAATACTAATACTAATACTAATACTAATATAAAGCACCCTCAACTCAATAACAAAAGACAAAAAAGTTAAAAGTAAAAAGTAAAAAAACAGAAAACCCAAATGAAAGAAACCATACAACTTTTCTTTCCAACTGCTATCACTACTTTTCCTTTTCCCGACTCCCCCATATTCTATTCTATTACCACCCCTTCCTCCAAAGGCGGGAATTGGAGGAGGAGGAGGAGGAGACCATAAAACTTAAGCTCGAAAATGAAGGGTTCTGATTTGATTTGTTTGTTATTTTTTCCAATTAAACCCTGAAATTTTTGCCCGTGAAGGTCTGTCCGAACTGCCAATTCGGTGGAGCGATGTTATAGGAGGTTGAGGTGCGACGGTCACTGCCTGTGACTCTAAAAGAGAGAGACTGGCCCACAAGAACAGAATTGGATTGCCAGTTTTGTCCCCAGTTCCGGCTCATGGGCATCCACTGTGTGTTGGTTCCTTTGATGAATACCCGCTGGATATCCCCTGCACCTGCCACGTTGGTCACCAATACCAAGTTGAAGTAACGGAAGCCGTTGATCGTGAATCTCATCCCTCCACTCTTTCTGCATGCTACCCTGGATAGGATAGGATAGGAGAATCAAAATAAGGAATATATACTAGTAATTCTTATATATTTTTATTGTCTCACTTTCCATAGATATATATATATATATATATATAGTTTTATTTTCATGGTCTGAACAAAAAATATTATTGTCAAAATAATAAATATATTTAAAATATATATACTTGCCTTAACAATATCATTTTTATATGCGATATCATCATCATCAACCAAGTAATCTCTATACTTTTAAGTCGATTGCAGCAATTTAACTTCTTTATTCACATATTTGTATATTACTCATTATGTATTTAATTATTATTTCTACTTGCAATATAGTAGTAGTAGATAGAGGGGTAAATTTAGACACATAATTTGGTGGAAAATCTTAGCTGATGATTGAGAACCCTAGGTTGACTAGAAATTCTACTGTGGCCCACCAAAAGAGCCCCTCAGTCGATCTTCTGTCCCTATTTTTTATGTTTCTTTTGTGTCCTTCAGTTAATTTTTGACATCTAATTTTTTATATAAAATTAATTAATTTTAAAATTAAATAAGAGATTAAGTATCAAAATTTAAACGAAAAACTCTATTGAATTTGGTTGGTCAAAAATGAGGTTACTTTTTGTCATATCAAATCAATTTACAGAAAATGAACCCAACAGATGAGAATTACGAAACCGCGTGATGGGTTGTACTCAGTTTAGGTAAAAATGGAACCAACAGTTTTACAACAAACAATTAACCACAGTTAAAACTTTTTAGGCAATAAAAATCTATAAAGTTGGATGTCCAAGGTTTTTCATTACGTAAACAAAAGTCAAATGATTCAGGTACATTTTTTTATACTCTAAACTTGCATAAGTTCATAATCCTATGTTATATTTTAGATAAATTCACTTACTCCTATGTCATTACTACTGCATTTGAGATGTTTAAAAAAATTAAATGAATTAATTGTAAATTAATACTATTAAATATTTTTACTTATAAATCATAATTTAAAATAATTTATAAATTAACTTATAAAATAAACATGCGCTAAGCAGAGGGGAATTAATTGTAGTCCTAAAAAAGAGAACATATTCAAACAAAGCATAATGGCGGTAATCCGTAATTTTAAAAAGTTCAACAATAGAAGAGACAAAGAGAGCGGACCGGCGGTAAGTAACCGGGACGATTCCGGCACGGTACTCGGCGATCTTGAGGAACATGGGCATCGCGAGGTCGAAATGGGTTCTGGGCGGGTTGCACCAACCGCCATTGTCACTGGGTTGAGCAAAGTTAGGCGGGCAGAAATTGGTGGCGGTAACCAAGATGGAGGGGTTGCCAGGGTGGCACCACTGCGGGTCGTTGTCGCATTTTATCTCGAAGCAAGCGCCGCAGCTCAGGCCGTTGTTGAACAGAGCCGTGCTTAGCGCCGCCGTGTTCACTCCATACCCTTGGCTGTACAGATTTCCATAACCACAAGCCCCACCTGATTAATTACTCAAACAAAAGGAAAAAGAAGCTTTAATTATTAAAATGTATGACTATGTATTTATATATAAAATACCTCATAGTAAAATAGAAAATTGAAATCTTAATTATTAGTGAAACAGAGCATTGTCATTTTTGGGAGACCAAATCCTCTGTCTGTCCCATTGTGTCTTTCAATTAAATTTTGATATCTGATTTTTTATTTAATTTTGGAGTTAATTGGTGTTAAACAAAAAATTAAATGTCAAACGGAAAGGGGGGAGACAGAGAAAATTGGGACAGAAGGCTTATGGTGAAAATGGCGGGAATTTCTTGGGGGTATGGGTATAGTAAAGAGAGATCTGAGATATAGAAACCAAGAATTTATCTAGTTAAGGAGAGCTAGTAAGTGAAATGTGGTTTGATTCAAAAGGAAAAGAAGAATACCCATAGTGCCAGAGGCGTCGCTGCCGCCGTAGAAGGTGGCGTGGGCGCTTTGCCAAGCACCGCTGGTGTAAACGCCGGGAATTTTAGCGGTGACCGCCATAAGGAGAGAAAGTAGAGTAGCAATGCAGAGGAGCCTCATGAGACCCATTTTCACAGACAGTGTTAGAGAAAGAGAGTGAAAAAGAAAGTGGATAGAGAAATGAGCTTGGAGGCTAATGGAAAGCGGGAGGAAGGTAGTGGCCTGGTGGGGGTTCTTAATTTGTTATGGAATGAGGAATGAAGGGTAGTACTAGTACAGTATAATCACAAGCTACGGTATTACCGTATTTAAAATTTCAAAGGTAATTTTCTCTTGTATATTACTCCTACTCCACTATTATTCATGTCATGTCATCACCTAAAGAATCACCTAAAATGTGATTTGCACGTGTTCATTAAGGAGGGATGAGCTTTGGCACATGGCAATTGTGAATTGGTTTATATGCTTTAAATTATTAAGAAGAAACCTTTGCACTTCTTAGGAGGTAATAGATAAAACTCAAACAGTGTAAATGTTTAAGTAATTTGAATGAGTTGAATAAATTAGAATTTTGAATATTAAATGAAAAAAATTATTTGATGGAGTAATTAACATGTCTCATATATTTGAATAATAAATTTTTATTATTTTAGCCCTCTGAAAAATTCAAAATTATTGTTAATTTATTTTATATTACTTAATATAATAGTTAATATTGTAAAAATAAAAATAAAATACTTCATTCAGTAGTTATTCAGCCCATTCAGTTAAAAAAATTACACTTGATCATTCAGTCCAAAATTTTTACCGATTCAGTTATTTAGACGATTTTTATTCAAAACAAACGCATTGAATGATTGAGCGATTCAATCATTCAATTCCATTCAGTTTTAAACAAACATCCCCTTAGTCTTTTTAGTTCCGTACGTACCATCTAAGCACGCAGTTTAGTGGAATAATATATGATTTATTTGGGATCTCATTACCATTAAGTTAATTTTATGATAAATTGGTCAATTATTCAAAATTAATTTCATGCTAACCACTTCATAATAATTTATCAATTGATCAAAGTTGGTCATTGCGACTTCCGTTCCAAGATAAAAAAAAAATTATTTATTTATTTTTTTGCTAATTTAGACTATCATTAAATTCACTCACCCATCCTTGTCAATGCCAAAATTCGATCTCACATGCTTTGTTGTGGTGCTACCATCCGGTTACAGGCTTGATGGTGTTTATTATTATTTTAGATATTTTTAAATTAAATATTTATTTATCTTAAATAATTTATTTATTTTAATAATTTACCTATAATATATTTTAGTATTAATTGTCATATTTTTATTCTCTATACATATTTATGGAGCATCATTAAGAATATGTTGAAAATTATGCAATTAAATAAAAAATTAAATATGAGTACTTTTGTCATTTTTATCTTCTTTCTTTATATGCGCAAAAAATCTTAAGATTGACGGTCAGACGGAGTATGTATAAGCAAGAACATGTATTTGTAGGGAGTGTGATTAACATGAAATTAACTTTGATCAATTGACCAACTTACCATAAAGTTAACTTCATGGTAACCAAATCCATATTTGTAGGTAACTGACAAAAAAAAGGATGAAGTCAACAATCCGAGATGGGAGTAGTTAATATGAAGTTAACTTTGGTCAATTGACTAATACAGTATTGACACACAGGTCAGGAAGTGATCTCTCTTTACATGTTAGCACTGTATTGATTAACTGACCAATTTATCATGAAGTAAACTTCATTAGTAACCGGATCCATCCGAGATGGAGCTTTTGTATTTAATGGGATGAAAGGGATGAAAGGAGTAGAATGAGAGCTTACGTGCTAATTTTTTTAATGGGATGGAAGGAGTAAAATGATATGTTGTTAACATGATTCGAAGCATGTCAAAGGATACTTTTTTTTTAATTATATTTACTCCATATATTCGTACCAAAATAAAAATATATATGAAAGAAAAATGAAATTTTCTATAAAGAAAGTGCTGTTATATTATAAAAATAACTCAAAATAATTATTTATTTAATTAAAGAATTAATATTTTTACAAGAGTGATAGTTCTATAAATTCATACTTAACTTGTGAAAATAATAAGTCCTTCCGACAAAATAATTTTCTCATATCATTTTATTTTTGGGTTGAAGAAATTGAAATAGAATAATTTTGTGTATTAGGGCGGGGCGTTGCGTTGCGTTGCGTCACATCAGTACGTTGGGAGGGCATGTGCAATGGCTAAGAGTCAAAAAGCCCAAACGAGGGAAACGAATAGACATACAGACGACGATTCAATTCAACCCTGACCATCAAAGAAGGATCGAGTTATCAACTCAAACACCATTACCATTGCCATTGCCATTGCCATTGCCATTGCCATTGCCATTGCCATGCATGTGAATTGTTGATTGATTTATTTTAGTTTGATTTGCGTATGACAAACCAACCAACCAACCCGGCCACCTCCATGTGCCTTCACTTATTGCCTCCTTTACCAACTTATTCTTCACATATATTTATTTATAGTTATAATACATATATAGACCTCCAAAAATTTTAATTATGATTTGACCTCTGTATATTCTTTTGGTACCAACTGAACTAGGTGTGTGTGTGTGTATATATATATATATATATATAATAACTTACTAATCCATCTCAATCTCATGTAGGTTAACCTTTTCTCTTGAATGCAACAGCCCTTAAAATTATTCGAAGAGAGACTTAGTTGCATAGTATGTTCGAGAATGCCTTTACCGTTTGATCAAAAAAGAATTTATACTAAACAAGTTAGTGTGGTTTGCACCCACATGAATTCTTCTTCTTCTTCAGCGGGTGGTGATACTGATACTGATACAGTTAAGGGGGGTTGCACTTTAGTGGAGTAACACGTAGGAGGAATGAGCCACCGACCAACCAGATCTAGCAAATCTGCCAAGTCATCCAACTATTAATTAGTCATATATATTCATATATCAACTCAACTAATTAATAATAATACAAATTTTAGGCATGAGAAAACGTAACATGTGAAGCTGGCACCAACATCGCCCTCTTCATGTCCACGTGTAGCCATGTGGAATGTCTATTTCTATTTATCCTTTTCTTTTTTGTCAATGAAGTGGGATAAATATTTTATTTAAAATAAATGGGAAGAGAATTAATATTATTAGAGATATAAGTAGTAATAGTGTAGGCATGCATATATATTTTTCAAGTAAAGTTGAGAAAGTTTTTTATGTCTAAATAAGAATAAAGTTTAAGAAAACTTTACTCCTTCATTTCAAGTGTAGGGACATAAATAGATATAACCTTAGCTTGGCCTTGTTTTGTCAAAAGTTTCAATAGATAAAATACAATTTTTTGAATATCATCAAGAACCAACGACCGACTCAACAAAAATGGCCATGAAGAAGCTTACCATAATCACAAAAATACCCTCTCCCTCCCAAAAGAGGTATTGGACCATTTAGCAAACATATACCATATGTGTGTATGTATGTATGTATATGCATATTTATTTCAAATACTTTTTTAATTCTCGATTAGAATATTTATTCCCTAAATTCCATCATATCCCTGACCAAACAAGGGGTATTAGTGTGTAAATTAAAATAAATAAATCCACTAATTGGGCCTTTTGACATTTTGTGTATGAGCACGTTTATTGGGATCCAAACCCACATGAAATTGTATAATTATTATCTTTGTTTTACATGATTCTACATGAAGGAGTATATATATATATATATATATATATATGGATTATTAATTAATGAATTTATTATGGCCGAAGTTTTGTCCAACTTGTTTTCAGAAATTTTAATTTATTTTTCTTAATCGAATGAATGGATGTTAATTTGTATAAGAAGAAAGGCAGCCTAAGAATTAATTTCTATTGAAGGGGTTTTGTTTGTTTTTTTATTTCACTAATAGGAAAAAATCATAGCATGCATTTGTGTCACACTTGTACCAAATACCCGGCCGGTCGAATTCACCATATTACATGTATTAATTATACATCCAATAATTCACCATGTAGTATTTTTTAATTACTCCTAACAAATGAATTGTGCTGATAATCTGGATCAAATAGATTTGATATATATATATATACAAGAATCGAAAGTGTTTAGTTTAAAATATCCAAGGGTGAAAACGTTGGTAAAGAAACACAAAGTAAAAGTGAAGTCGCGTTTGTCATGGAAGCATTTGTAGTTTCCATCAAAGTGGATAATGAATGTTATGTTCAAACATTTGCAGTACGTCAAGTTGATTTTAGTTTGCAACCATTAATAGAAATCACATATCAAGTGTGTTAGAACAAGGGTGAATGGGGGTTGGCAGGAAATATGAATAAATAGGCATGTGGAATGGAATGAAGGTAGCGAAAGAAAACAGGGGACATGGAATCAGACTTATTATGGCTTTAGCCCCATGCATTAATTCAGCCTATTTAATTTGCATGACAACACCAAATATGTTCAGATTCTGATATTTTTATTTTTTTATGGACCCACCCTCTCCTTGAAATTAATGCAACTTCACCAAAAAGCAAAAAAAAAATCTGATGAATTTGTGGATTAAATAATACTCCTTTTCTACGGAAATTGTCTTATATATATATATATATATATATATATATGTATGTATGTTATAAAAATGTTTACTTTTTAATTGTTTGTAGTATAAAATAATATAATATTCTCAAATTAAAAATATCATATTACAATACTAAACTGACAAATTAAATTGTAATTTTTAGGAATGTATGCATACATGCAACAAACAATATATTGTTAATATTCTCAAATTTTGGTAAATAAAACTTTTTTTTGCTTAATGGAGGCAAAAAAAGGAGATCGACTACCATATTAATTGAAGGATAATACTATGTACATCAACTGTACATAAAAAATTGTTAAGAAAAATTAAATGAATATATAAGGGCTCTCTCTCTCTATATATATATATATATAAGACTTATATGCTGTACACCAAAATTAAAAGGCACAAAATCAATATATCAAGGATATGTACTTTGTATTATGGGCTTAAGACAATTATGCCCTCCCTTATAGTGTTCAGAGTTAATAGCACTTGTTTTCCAGAATAATAACAACGTATATTATAGCAGAATTACAAATAACATACATAACGAACCAAACAAATGTTATGAACTTCTCTCTCAAAATGAACTATGAATAATAAAGACTAGAATGCTTGATGTTATGCTGAATTGAATGAATAAAAAAGCTGACCTCCATAGGCTATTTATAGGGGGGTTTATTGACCCATCAGATGGGACACAACCTCTTGAAAAGACACGTTTAGGTCAAAAATGACATAATTTTAGGTTTGGTAGAAAAGGTTCGTTCGTTCGGGCAAAAACGACGTAGTTTTGGAACGTCCGTTCGGACAGATAGTTCTTCTCAAAACGACGCAGTTTTGATAATATAACTAAAATTAAACAAAATTTAAATAAATTTTGTCCAAAAAATATATACAATGACCTAGAGTCACGATCCTGACCCGGCCGATCGGTCGGCGGCGCTCGTGTGTGTTCAAACCAAATCTTGGCTAGTTCTTCTCCCTTCTATAAAAGTGGGGTGTCCCTTGAGGCCCAAACCTAAAAGCAACTTTGTTGTATATAAACTCATTCAAACTTTAGTTCCTAATCGATTTTGGACTTAATTTCTCACAAATATTTATTATCATTTCTAGAGTGATCTTTGGGAGTTAATTTTTCATTCATTATCTCATGGATTTGAACTTTCAAATATTTAATTTTAATCTACTCGTGAACTAAACCACATTGTTATGTGGATTCTTTTTAAATGATTAATGAAACCAACTCCAAATTAAGCTCAAATTCTAACAAAAATTATGTATCATGATTATGACCTATGTATTGTTTACCAATAAAAATATGTAAAACTTTCAATTATTGGCCCCCTCCTGATTTTCTCTCTTTTTTTATAGAGTAATGTTAGGAACACCAACTATACACAAAAAGTTATGCACACGGTATAAAAAAAAGATAAAATAGAGAGCTAGACCTACAATTGAATGTTTTGCACATTTTCATTAGTAAGGAATACATAATATTATCTTTTTTTATATCCTGTACACATAATTTTTATGTATATAGTCGGTGTACCACTTATTACTCATCAATTGAATTATCATCCCTATGATCTATTTATTGTGTAGTCACCATCTACCATGCATCCTAACTAGGAACTGACTGAATAAGCCTAACAGTATAAGATTTAAGACAAAGAAGGTGAAGTCATGAGCCAACATGGTCAACAACAACTTTTATTTTCTATCGGAGACTTGCAGAGCAGAGCTGCTTGCATGGAACACTCTCTTTGTCCCAATTTGATCAAGAAATACAGGATCCTGTCTATGCTTCTTTCCCTCAATTTACTGCAGTGACTATGAATCTTTTCCAACTAACTAGAATTTGTGGTAGCCGCTGCAATTAATTAAGGTATGTACCAACAGACAAATTCCTCCAGAAATTGATGAATGGGGATTTTGCAAATCCTCCAGAAATGACTTACAACTGTACTATATTTGATTCCACACGCTACCTTGATGCTCGATTCACCAACACAAAAACTGCTTTCTTTGATTCTCCCTCCATTATTACCATCAAGTTTAATAAGTTGGTCATGTGCATGGTCAATATAGTACTGACGCACAGAGACACCTCCTATTTGTGTGTTGATACTGGTCAATTGATCAAAATTAAATTCATATTAACCACTCCTGTAATAAGAGACTCACTTTTTACTTTGTGAAATGTAAATTTATTTTAATATTTGAAAATAATAACTAATAATGAAGTTGACAAAATTAATGCAATAGTAAATATTTTTCGAATATCAGTGAAACTGTTGACACAAACAAAGGGCATATAACCGGGAATTTTTTTCAGTTTCATCATTAGGTAATCATATGCTATTAGTAAGTAGTGTGATTGGGCCTTTTTGGTTTTTTACGAATTGAATTGAATTATAATTGCCAAAATAACAGTGTCCAAACACGTCCATTAACAGTAATTTATGATAGAATTAATTTTTAACAATAATTCTACGTTTAACCAGGAATTATTTTGTTTTTTTTAACGAGTCTTGTTATACAATACAAAACTTTTCAGCTGAATTATGATTGCGAGTTATGTTTATACATGAGATAGATAAGAATTAAGAAGAGTCTTACTTTAATTTATTCTATTTAATCAGTATCATTGTAGTTTGAAGTTCAAAAAATTTTCACAACTATATTATTAAAAGCTTGTGACAATAACATATTTAATTGTAATTATTAATTAATATTTATGAAATTCAAATTTTAATTAGTATAGATCTAAGTATATATCTAGCGAGTATATAATGAACTTATTTATCTTTCATAATCGCTAATATTATTATATTCTTTTGTTTTTTTTCTGTCTTTTGCTCTTGCTCCAAATTTCCCTTTTACTAGGCTAGCAGGGACCTCATCTTGGTGCGATCTATATAGTATCACAGACCTAAGGCTAGGTTTTAACCTTTCAACAAACAATTTGAGGACTAGGTCTGACAAAATATGGTTATTGGTTGATTTTGGTTTTTAAAATATGATTATAGTTTCATTTAAGAACTAAAATCATATTAACCATTTTTAATATGGATAATGTGGGTTGAAACCATATGGTTATGGTTAAAAATCATATTAACCATTTTAATATTGTTATGGGTTATAGATTTCATGAAAACCTGATTTGACACTAATATTATGTGATTATCTATATACCCCACCCCATCCCATCCAACCCCACCCCACCCCCACCCCAACCCCACTACCACTAAAAAAATAATATTATGTGATTATGTATATATCCCCCACCCCACCCCACCCCACCCCACTCCACCCCACCCCACCCCATGCCACCCCAACCCAACCAAACCAAAAATAATAATATTATGTGATTATGTATATACCCCTTACCCCCCACCCCACCCCACCTCACCCCGCCCCATCCACCCACCCACCCACCCACCCACCCACCCACCCGAATCCAACCAAAAATAATAATATTATGTGATTATGTATATACCCCTTACCCCAACCCCCCACTCCCACCCCCACCCACCCCCACTCCAGGGGCGGATCCAGACGGATTGTTCAGTGGGATCAAACTCAGAAAAAAAAATTCTTACAAATAAAAATTTCATAAAATAACTTACAAAACTAAATAATTCTCAAATATTATTTATAATAATATTTTTCGAAGTTTCATTGCTTAAAATTATTGCATGATATAGCCTCATTTTTAATACTTACAAAAATATCACGCTCAGTGTATGTTACTAAACAGTCATTTATCCATTCATTTCTCATTTGGTTACGGAGTTCATTCTTCACGATATTTATGGCTGAAAATGTCATTTCAACAGTTGCAGTAGCAACGGACAAAAGTAGAGCCAATTTCAACAATAAATAGACTTGGGGATACACATCATCCTTTATTTTCTGAACCAACATTTGAGCCAATTCCCCAATTTCTTCTATACTCAAAAAATTGGAATCGGTTCTCTATATCCACAATATAGAAGAATAGAAAAATTGGCTTAATGACTTAGTGGAATTTGAGAATTAGGGATTGTTGTCTAGTGTCTGCTCACTTCGTATATATATAACATAATACAGTGGGGTCATGTTTCTTAGTATACATGTTCACTTTAGACCCTCCTAATATTTTTTTTCTAATATGACCTTCTTAATATTTTTTCCTCCTACTATGACCCCTGACCCCCTGAAAAATCAGTGGGGTCAGGTGCCTCCCTGCCCCCCTGAAAATTCAGTGGGGTCAGGTGCCCCCCCTGCCCTAAGGCAGGTTCGCCCCTGCCCCACCCTCCACCCCCACCCCCCCCCCACCCACCTCCACCCACCCACCCACCCAACACTTCTTCCCAAAAAAATGATATTAAGAGATTATGTATACCCCACCCACCCCACTCACCCCACTCACCCCTATCCCACACCCCCACCCCTACCCACCCAACCCAACCCAACCCACCTACCTACCTACCCACCCACCCAACACTCCCTCTTAAAAAATGATATTAAGCGATTATGTATACCCCACCACACCCCACCCAAAAAAAATAATGTATACCCCACCCATCCCACCCCACCCCACCCCACCCCACCCCACCCCAACCCACCACACCACTCTCCCAAAATAAATTAATATTAAGCGATTATGTATACATCATCCATCCAAAAAAAAAATAATCGTGTTTGGTGCGGTTACTAAGAGAGAGAAGTGCAATTGAATAAAATATGGGTTGAAAAATGGTTAACCAGTTAATTAACTATATTTATTTTAAAAATATGAGTTCAAACTTTAATCAACCTGAATAAATAAAATAGTTAACCGACCTATTTGATTTCAGTTAATATGATTTGACCCAACAGTTAACTACTTATATTGTCAGGTCTATTCAGAAGTAAGTTGCTAAAAAGTTATTACTAATATTCATGATTTAATTACAGTAAATGAGTAGCCGACAAACACCACGGACTTTTGATTCAAAGTAATACCTATGAAGGGGTGAGAGTGAAAGGAGCAAACAAGAAAAGCAAAAGTAGAAATACAAATTGAGAGAGACAAGTTGAGCTGGTCTTCCAAATCCTGCATATAATTACCGAACTAGTTAAAGGCTGAACAACATGACCACCACATTTTAGTTGTATTGCAACATTCATTTACAATTGGTGGTAATAGGCAGAACATCAGACTAATTGCATCTCCTGGTACAAGACCTTGTTTGATTACCCACCCCCTCATCAGAAAAGACCTAGCCTGTGCCTCATGTTATAACACCATCATTGACAAACAGCAAAGATGCATTATCCCTGATATCACTCACCAAACCAGTTTTCAAAAATGCATGTAGGGAATTGCGCCTTTGCCAGTCACTTTCTGCAAAACCTCGTGTGTATGTAGTACGCTAGTTTTACTTCTTTTTTTTGCGTTGAAACCAGTCGGTATATGAACTTCTGTAAACTATCAAGGCCCCGCTTGATAACTAGTTCCAATCATTCACCTACAAGAATGTATGATCCGGCATATGTAGTAAGCATTATAGGTCACTTCTCAATATCGCAAGGAAACTAATAGAAGACACCCGACTTTGAAACAAATCCTGCCGACAGTTGAAAGGAATAGGAAAAGTGCCCTTTAGGGGAAATGGATGTTGATATATTTGCTGCATTAAAGTGGAGATTTAGGCTCCTGCCGATGGAATATCTTCATTCTTGCACAATCTCCTTGAGGGAAAGAACATCATCACGTGGATCAGCTTCTTCTACCTGAACCACCACTTCATCACCAATCTGGGACCCTACAGACACCCATGCAGAAGCTTGAAATCCTACCTACAAAGAGTGATAGTAATTCATCACTTGCATGCTAGAGATAGCAGCAATCAGCATGTTGCCAACAACTAATTGGATGCCCAAAAACAGAGAAAGCCTCGTTGTAATTTAAACTTTAACATCCATGCCACACGACTATAAAATTAATCAGTCAAATACTGCAGTTTCGTAGTAAAAAGATCAGCATTTATTAATGTACTTGCTAAAGTAACTACTATATGCTTACCTCCGTTAGCAACAAAGCTGCAATCCTATCTTTCATGAATTTAAGGATCAATGCTCGGAACCTTTTTTCTTTGGGTTGTCTTCTCAAGTATTCTAATATCCAATACCGAAGACTGCTGCTAAACAGTCTATTTGCTACTCTAGCATGCATGTTTACATTTGATGCCATCTGTTCCAGCTGACCAGCTGAAAATGGTGGCGAATCACCTCTAAGAAATGCTTTCACCTATACACAAATGTATGCAAATTAATATGACATCAAACATTAAGTTGGTAGAATAGAAGACTAAGATCATGTGCACAACATGTCATATAATCAGAGGTGATAACTGTTGTAACTCATATTAAGATGATTGTGAATGAATACGGTGTAATGGAAAGTGAAATTATTAAAACTTTTGTAAAAAGCCAAGCATCTTGAGGTTAACACGGACCAACATGAAATTACACTTTGACCCGACGATGGAAATATTCAGGGGAAGGAGCAAATAAAACAGTAACATGACGCATGTTCAGTATTGTACTTCTCTTGACCAAGACGACCCTTAGAAATACACACACACACACTCTTGCGGAGCTGCCTAAATGCATCAGCTAGGTATAGATACTGTTTAAGTGTAGTTATAGTGCACTTGTGTAAGTTAATGACAAGATAAACACATTGAATAACACTTTATACAACTCAAAAAGGATACATTTATTTAACTTTTAGGAGAAAATCCAGGGGGGAAAATCATTCAAATACATCAAAATTCAAAACTCACCTGATAATGAGCAAGAAGATCCATATATCTTCGAATAGGAGATGTAAACTGAACATAACCAGGAAGTCCCATAATTCCGTGGCGTATAGGCTTCCTGAAATCCATTTCAGCAGCACGCATTATTTTAACTATAGCAGAGGTCCTAACAGGTCCTTCAGGAAGATGGGCATATGCAGATGCATCAATATTTGATTGGGGCTGTCCTCTGTAGGGTAAAGGAATATTATTGCAAGACCCAAAAGTAGCTACAGCTTCTCCACAGAGTATCATCATCTCAGACACGAGTCGCATTGCAGGGTCTGCCTGGTTTTCAACATATAGCTTGATCATTGGATCCGGATCATCTGGATTAGACACCTTAATTCGTGTTTCTAATGAGGCTGTCTCAATTGCACCCTAAACAACACATAAATAGTAAATTTTACTTCACTGTAGCATAAAGAATTTTAAAAAATCATGTGACAAGAACCATCAAGGAAAAAACTATTCCTGAAGAATATTACTTAGAATGTTAAGGATTAACTTTTGTGCATGAAGTTAGAAATCCTGTGAAATATTGGAAGAAAGAGATTGCAGTCTATTTGTGATACAGAGAGAGACAAATATTACTGTATTTGCAGAAGCGTCCAGAGAAGTTAACTAGCCCCTACAAGAAGGTACAGCTCTAGATTTTTGCGTCCAATATAAGTGAGAATGTTTTAACAATACAACGGTGTGTTTATGTTATACACCAAAACCATCATGGATTTTGAAAAACAAGTCAATGCAGCAGAGCTCAAAACTTAAACAGCTGTGAAAACCAAATTTGATGAAGTTGCGAGCCAACCTGTCCTCGCCGCCATTGCAACCGAAGAGATGCAGCCTCAGATAGGATCCTCAGTTCAGCCTCCTCTTCCAGATTTAAATGAAGAAGTTCAGAAGCACTCTCATATGTCAGCATATAAGTTGGTCTAATAACTGAATTTTCCACTTTATACTCCGCAATGCTGCAAAATCCATCTAAGCAGTAAGACTCCCTTCTAAAATATGGGATGTACATAAACTATGTTAAATAACTCATGTAAATGTCCAAAGCATATTGCCAAAAGCATTCTTGTTCATAATTCTGAGCATTTACATGAACTAAAATATGAAAAGAACATTCTACATTATAACATTAACAGGTGATTAATACTCTTCATTCCTGTCAATTTTTCCTCATCATGGCCAGTTATCTTTACAGTCTATAACTTTCTCATCACAGCGTGCCAGGTGGGCAAGTGGCAGCATCATAGATAGATCAGAAACCCACCAAGTTGTAACAGATTATAGTATTAGGTTTTATATAATATACTCCTTTTGTCCAAAATTAATTCTCCTCTTTTTAGTGTGGCAAGAGTTTTAAGACATGCTAATAGAAAATAGATTTATATATTATATTTCTATACAGCTGTAATATAATTTGAACTACAACATCTAAATATATTAAGAATTTTAAAATATATTATAATGACTCTCCAGACACCTTAAAATGTGTTCCATGCATACCCAAAAAAGGACAGCTAAATTGGTTCGGAGGGAGTTATGGATACATGAACAGTTTACCTTCCATCAGAATGCAATATAACAGATACTGTAACAGCATTGCAAAACTTCCCTTGCTTCAAGCTCATGCCTTCCATAGCAAGTTTCTCAGGAAACATTGGATAAGTAGCAGTTGGTAAAAACACTGAAGTTCCTCTTTTAAATGCCTCCCTACAGCTCACGAAACTCTATTGTTGAATTCTTAAACCTCCCAAAAATAATAACTATATGTTGTATGGAAACACAAATGTACCTGTCTATAATGCTCCGTGGTTGAACTAAACTACTTGGGTCTGCCACATGTATCCAAACTTTAATCTGACCATCCTGCAACCTTGTCGCACTTAGCGCATCATCAAGCTGCAAAATATGTGGTGAACAGCAACTTAGTGATAGATCCCCAAACTGAATGCAAAACAATATGGTGGAATTGAAACAACACATAATGCTAAAAGTAAGACATCAACATATGTTTACCTCATCAGCTTCATCGACATCAATTGCATAAACTTTCAAGTAAGTTAGATCTATTCTGTCAATCTACACACAAGCAGCATCAAAATGAACATGCATCAATAAAAGTACCCAATAACATAAATCATTACATGACATTGAGTATTCATATCTCCTAGCGTCCAGTTTAGAAAAAGATGGCAAAGCTAGTTTATCCATGGGAAGCTAATAAACAATATGCAAGCCATATACAAGTACATGTGAGTGAGTCATCTACAAATATTAATCCCACAATAAGTAAAGTATTAAAATGAATGTCCTCACTTGTGAACAGCCAATCAAAGTAGTTCAGATACTGCTACCACTAACCAAACTTAGATTGATTCTAACATGCACATGGTGCTGACTGCAGACATAAATTGGAAAAACTAGCTTCTATATGACATGAAACTTGATTTATGCACATAACTCACCAGATTTTTAAGGAAACAAACTTACAGAAGCAATAAGCAAATGCATTTCAAGAACAATAGAAGTTTTAAACAAGCTTTAAAAAAATGCAACCATGAGAAAACATCACATTCTCAAATGTTCATTACCTAAAATTTTATTTAATATTTTTATAAGACTAGTTCCACAAGAATTTTTGCACGATCGGTCTCTTACTCTTTAAGAAGAAGAAAAATATAATAGTTCAATTACAGAAAATATCAGAATTAGTAGATATATTAGGAGTAGAAAGAAAGCCTGCCTCATCTGGGTCAGATGATTCCAAGAGAAAACTTTCAGCCGCAGACAAAATCTCAACTGGATAGTCAGTACGAATGTTGAACTTTAACAGATCGAGATTGACGTGCACTGGGAAATACCCAATATCTATGAGAAGATTTACTGCTGAAGAAGCTGTTCTTGTCAGCCCCATTGCCTTCAGGATCTAATAAAGAAACAAACATCATATGGAATTTTTTCTTTCTTTGCTACTTTTTTTAATAAAAAAATCCAAACAGGTTGATATTTTGGCATAGAATAGACGATATACGAGTATGTGAATACTATGGAGATGGTAAATATATATTGGCACTGAGAAAATATTGCCCAATATCTCCTCTTCCATATAGAAACCTCCTCAGATTGGTTAATAACAGATCCACCTCAATTACACTACCATCACATCCTAACAAAGTATAGCCAGACAAATTACCATGCCCGCTGTCTTTTGTTCATCATTTTTGCAAATGTCAATGGCATAAGCTTGAAGGGATTCAATTTTATGCCAAACATTCTCTTCAACCTTCCATGAAAATTTGGGGGGTTTAGCATGTGGAGGCATTTCCCTGGCAGATCTTAGTAACTGGACAAACTCCTCAAATTCCTTATCAGCAGCCTCCTTAGCAAGCTTCCTGCGCTGAAGTTCTTCTACCTAGTTTTACAAATGGATGGAATCATATTAGAAATCAATTGAAATCTTGAAAAATAATTATATAATATACATATATGAGAAAAATATATATACACAGTTGTGTAGTATACAGTCGCCTATGGCGACGGTTTTTTTGGGCTATAGCGACGATTCACCCGTCGCTATAGCTACTCTGGTCTAGCCCAAAAAAAAACCGACGCCATAGGCGACTGTGTACTACACAGCTGTGTGTGTGTGTGTGTATATATATATATATACACGGAAAGGATCAAGGGTTTACCCCTTAATCCTACATACCTTGCATACTCTCTTTAGCGACGGACCGGGCAACGGTTCCATCGCTACAGGTTCGGTTCGTCGCTATATGTTGTCCGTCGCTAAAAGCTAAGACGACGGTTCTCTGATATAGCGGACCGAACCGGGTGCCGTCATCCGGTCCGTCATGGTATGTAAAATAAGGGGGTGAGCCCTTGAAATGGACTGTATATATATATATAAATTTGCCCAATTATCAAAACAAAACAATTCCAAAATCAAATATCACTTTCTCAATGTAACTCTCGATGTGGGATACAACTGCTACACATCCCAAACCAAGTGAAAACAAATAATTTCAAACCTATATAAAATATACTTACAAGCTACATAAGTTTATATAAAGAGAAAACATACCTGAACAGTAGTTCGAGGTCCATAAACAGAACAAGGACCTTTACTGTGTAAAGATGTGAAGTAAATTTCATCTCTTGATAGCAAGAGATGAGCACAATAGCTCTCAAGAGGCTCCGAACTACCAAAAATCATCTGGTATTATAAGCTAGTATCATTAGAGAAACAATGAAACATAAGCATTTAACTTGAGCATATATACCTCAGCTAATTCTTCTGCAGTTACAGATTTGTTATTCTCAAGAAGCTCAACCCAAGCAAACTCAAGCACTGTAGAATCCTGTGTTCACAAAGACACTGTGTTTCTCTATGAATAGATGGGAAGAGCATGTAATTATCACTCAAATTTTTACTGCAAGAAGAACTAACCAAATTACTCTGAGCTTTCTGAATGAAGTCCGATATTTCTGCGTGGTCAAAATTTTCAACACCAGGAACAATATAAGTTATCTGTTGTGGTTTAATAGAAGTTGTGGCACCATTCTGCATCAATGGTAAAGAAGAAAAATGAAACTAGCTCAAACCGAAAAGGACGTGAAAGCTAGAGGCTAGAAGCCATAAGTTCCAACACCTAGCAACCTATTAACAAACCGCATTAGTTGTTTCTACAAGAACCTGATCGAAGACCATCCAGTTCTTTCTGCCATCACGTTTCTGAGCAACTGCTAGCAATACCCTTTCAGAATCTTTCTTGAACTCCAGCAGCAACCCTTTCTGCAGTGGTCGCTTTTCTAGCTTATCTTCAATAAGCCCCTCACTGCTCATTAACCCCAATCTGCAAAGTCGTTTAGAAAAACTTTTAACGCTCCCCAATAATATGGAGTAACTCTAATATACAGATCTTTGGGTCCACCATGATTAAAAAAACAAAAAAGGAACCAAACCAGTAACTCAGATTTGAACTGACCACAATTTCAGTTCTGCACCAAGTGATATAAAGTTGCATAATTAGGGTTCTTTAATGCTTATATGGGATTGAAGATACTGATTTTTCTTTTCTCAACCTGGATTGCCACGAGTTAGGAAAAATATATCTGGTTATTTAGTTATCTTTAAATAGCACTATGGTCTTTCCCAAATTATTTCAACCCAAAGCAACACCTTATAAAATTAGAACTTCAAGGCATCAAATAATGTCTAATTGGAATTTGTCCATTTCGGATCTTCATAAGGATTGGACTATCCTTCACAAAGACATTGGATTCTTTTCCCAAATTTGCTTTTGCTTTGAGGAGTCCTTGTCTTCTTACCTTCTGTTTCATACCCAACTAATTCAATATGATGTTAACTAATGGATATTTTGTTGGTGTACCATGGTTTTAGCCCCCTGATTCTGAGAGAGAATTATCCTCCAAGCCTAACTAAACGTGTTATGGTTCCTTACTCAGAAATGCTTAGCTATATACAGTTCCCACCTCAAAAATTCCACTGCCTAGCTCTCAATTTATTGTCCAAATTTCAAGTAACAATGTTTGATGCATTTTTGACATTCCTTTAATTCCTTACTTTTGGCTCCTAACAAATAGAGATCTTTCCAGATTCATCTTATCGCAAAAAGACCAAGCCATTGCTCTTTGCAATTAAGAGTAAATAAAATAAAATTTAACACAAGAAAATTCTTGCTAAAAAAGCCAACAAATAAGACTGTGCTCATCGTTTCCACAATATTTATAGTCACCTTCCCATGTTTATATATAATTTTCAGAAAACCAGTAACAATAATATAAAACACCATATACTTGGTAATCATATTCGTAAGTAGAATTATAAAATGCATAAACTAAACTACAATTAATGAAAGTACTTGTTTTTAGTGGAGCGAACTCTTCCGAGTTTGCGATGAGCTTCGAACTCTTCCATGATAGACTCGAACACACTTTGAACAGAATAGCTCCGAGCACCGATTGGGCATAAGGAGGAGCGATGATACATTGAAAACCTAATTTCTGAATATTTTGAGGGCCGACGGTGATGATACTGCAAAGAGGACCTTAATTTATGATACCGGAAAATGGCGAGCGGCGGCGACGCCACGCAGCGGAGGGCGGAGCAGCTGTTTACGGCTCGAATTGAGGCCGACATTTTAAGTAATTTAATTGATATATGAGTATATTAATGGAGGTGTATTGAAGGGTTCATGTTGAGAGAAAAACCTCGCGCAGGTGGTGTTGTTGATAGACCTGTGAGAGGAGAGACGGTGACCAGACTTTTTCCGGTTTATTATAATTTTACATATTTAGGATTAACAAAGTCTTTTTATCAAAATTAAGCTAGTTAGATATTTCTTGATTTTGTTGAGCAATTAAAAATATATATATAATTTATTTATTTTCTAAAACTGCATCTCTTTCAAATATAAACAAAAAAAATAAATTAGAAAATATATTTATTGCTTTCTCACTTTATGATGTACAATTATTGTTTTTTTAATATTTTTTCATTTTATAATTTAGATACAACACATTATTTATGTTCAAATTTATGATGTACAATTATTGTTTTTTTAATATTTTTTCATTTTATAATTTAGATACAACACATTATTTATGTTCAAATTTTCAAATTTAAAATTTGAGACCTCTAAAATAAGGCATTTTATTTTACACCAACACATTTACTTCATTTTTCTCTTTATTTTTTCTCATTACATTTATACACTTGATGTCTGTTGATGACCTATAATAATAATACTAATTAAAATTCTCATATTCAATTTGCCATTTATTTCTTCCTAATATCTAGATGTCAATAAAATTATAAAATAGGTCTTATGTTTGACATCTGAATTTCGGTTCCCGTTATCTTCGAGATCAGATTCTCTGTCCCCCCACTTAAATTTTGACACATGTCCTTTTATTTAATTTTAGAATTAATTAGTATTAAGTAAGAGTCTAGGTGTTAAAATTTAAGTCGAATGACACAAAGAGGGAGAAATTGAGGACAGAGAATCTGCTCTCGTTATCTTTATGCCCAACTCCGTTTATTAGTAAGCATTAATAACTCCGTTTATTAGTAAACACTATATTAAACCTACCATCCCTTCATGCTCACCACTCCCCTAAATATTTTTACCAGCTCATTTGACTAATACTATCGCTGGCTCTTGTTATTATCACTCTCAATAAATGAGGACTTGAACTAAAAAAAATATTCGTGTATCTAGTCCCGTCTAAACAACCACAATTTCTATATATAAATGGATTTCAGTATACGGTTCAATACAAATTAAATTACTGCTAAAAGATAATGATCTGCTCTTTGCTGCATGGATCTAAAAAAATATATGTTACAGCAGAAGGTAAAAACAGTGCAGCTTCTTGAAAACTCCATGTTGTGAATCTATACATCAAAACTAATTGTAACACCGGCAAGGTCCATATACTTTGTAAACATCAACGGCAAAGCTGACTACAGAGTCCCTGGATCTGAGACGAGCTTGCATTCATCAACGTGTAAGTCCTGGTTTTATTGTTGTTTGAACAAGTTAAGCTGAGCTGGTTGCCAGTTTGCTCCGACTGCAAGTAAGACATTGATTTAAATGCACTGGCAAAACATGCTTGCAATGGAGCTAATGTAAGAAAGAAAGACATTTCAACTCTGTTTTTTGCCTAATTTATCTTGGTGAAAAATTATCTACATCATCCCAGAAGACCAGAGCAACGCAAAGCTAAACCGTTGAGGAAATTCCATGCTTTTAGTTGGGTGCATATGCAAATTATAGTAAATCAAAGAATTTCCTTTTATCTGTAACCATTTGTCAGTTACAAAAATGTAAACCCCAAAATGCAGTCAGGTTTTAAGATCTAAGCTTTCTAAGAGAGGACCAACCCCATTAAAATGCCACAAAATGAGTAAAGAAAGTTGATCGTTTCTTACCATGCAGGATACAGGCCGTGTGTTGCAGCTCCACCTCGAAGTAGGAACACAACTCATATAGTGGCACCAAGAACAATGATCGTTCAAATCAACGCCACGAAGAACCATAACCAGAGCCGCAACTAACCTGTTAAAAAAATCACAGCTTTTAACTCGGAATGATGTATTAACAGAATCATCTTCTGTTCTACTATTCATGTTGTATAAGCTTTTATATCTTTTACTGTTCCATTATCATCTATTCATCTCTGGCTCATTCTTGATACTATGGACAAGTTCAATTTCTTTATCATGTATTCCGCAGGTGTCAACTGTATATACCAAATTTACATTGATATCTGGACAGCCCTTTTTATTCTAGTGTTCTTTTCTTTTCTTCCTAGGATTTATAGTCTTCTAAAAAGGGGAAGAAAAAAAATAAAGGATCATGGTAAAAAGAGCTAGATGTGATGTTTTTGAAACTCACCACACAATCACAAGGATCACTGAAACGACCCAAAGTATGCGCTGATACGTCATGAATTTAGGTTTAGCCACAGTTGCAGAATATCCAGGAGGAGCATATCTTTGGTTAACCCACCCAAACTGGGGACGAATCAGAAACACAAACCCTAGAAGAAAACCAGAAATGAACCCTCCAAGATGAGCAAAGTTGTCAACATTTGGGAGGATTCCCACTGCTAGATTGATAGCAATTATGACTACAAGGGTCACAAGAGCTGCTACCTAAACATGCAAATAAGATTTTATAAGATGATTGATCCTTAAATCATAATACAAAAACTTCTATGAATGTCAGAGATAACAGTTGGCAATTACTTTATTAGCATATATAGTCCAATTAGTAATGAGTTCGGACAGCATGCCTCCCAGTAATCCAAAAAGTGCACCAGAAGCACCAACAGATATATTTGACTGGATAAAAAGAGCGGAAAGCAAACTCCCGCCAAATCCAGAGATGACATATAGCAACCCAATGCGGACTGCAAAACGAGGCAACGCGAGATGTTTAAGTTAATCTAATTTTAAATTGATAAAGTTTCAACCACAGGGATATAAAATAACTCAACATAACTACATTATATGACTCCTCAAACTATCCATATAAGTTGGAAGTATTGTTACAAAACACACCAAAATAGGTTTACAAGAACATAAGGAAATCACCTTCTTTTTCACAGGGTTTGAATGTATATCATAATCTCAAAACAATAAATTACATACTCTTTCTGTGATCCCACTCCTACCCAAAATATAATAAGGTAAACTAAAGTTGCAATGGTTGTTGGAACCAGATTGCTTAATTGATTAATCTTTTCATGACTTATGTTCCTTTTGATTCATTAGTCTTTACTCATATTAAATCAGATGTATAGCCAAAGCTAAATATTAGAAAAACAGGTGAGAACTAGTTTAGTACTCTAGCCTGAACTTCCTACAAATA
Source organism: Panax japonicus (assembly GCA_020205505.1). NCBI lineage: Eukaryota > Viridiplantae > Streptophyta > Magnoliopsida > Apiales > Araliaceae > Panax > Panax japonicus. The sequence goes on along the minus strand of CM035114.1, from coordinate 77,529,714 downwards.
AAAGTCAATTTCTGTGTTTGGTAAGCCGTCTAATTCAGATAAGCATGCCAACACGGTTATATATTAGGTAATTTTAATTTTTTTAAATTATGCTAACTAACATTTAGGTCCTAATTCATGGACCTAATAACATGCATAGATAAAATTAATGAGTATACTTTTGAAACTCATCAAAATTGTTGTAGGACTAATCATGTAAAGAAATATCGTTTAACTGAATGGTATCTATACATAAGCAAAACTACAAAACAACCGTGAAGCAGCTTGAGGACATACCAAAACCGAATTCTTGTTCAAGCCGAATACCAATTACCACGAGACTCAACATGTTGGCCAATAAATGGAAAACTCCACCATGTAACCACATGCAAGTGATAAGGCGCCATCCCTGGTGTTTGTCCACAACTTTACTCACGTCTAAAGCTCCCACTTTCTCTAACCTAAAGAAACAGAAAAAGTAGACAGCTTCTCAGATCAATATTCCACAATCTTATTTGCATCAACTAATGAAAAACAATGGCCTGTCATACACAACAGTCCTCCTATTAGTGCATAGACTAGTCATCTAGCCGGGCTTCGTAAGTAATAAGTAACCCATTTATCAGTACAACTATAATGAAAACCAATGCTATTAATCATCCAAAAGTAAACGTTACTCGTATATACAAGATTGGTCAAAGGGGGAAAACACAAAACTTTTTAAATGGCAGTGAACCCAAACCCATAGGCCTGGCAAGAATGGAATTGTGTCTGTATATTCTCATAAAAAAAAGGAAAAGGAAAAGGAAAAAAGAAAATTTTGCCTGCATAACTTCAAACATCACAGAATGGGTCAGCTCATCAGCTTCACCATTGCCATCAAGCATCAAATTATATCTCAAAACTAATTAGGTACAAAAATATTGTTAGCTTCAAGTTAATTCAATTACTGATATAACTGAAGAAAAAAAAAAGAAGAAAAAAAACTGAACTTTCAAAAATGGAACATCTTAATTGAATTGAAAACGGGGGTTAACAAGAGAAAAGAGGGTTTACGCAGAAGATGAAGGCCCGAGAAGAGGATTTTCCTTGAAGGGCTGAAAAGAGAACCTCCCTAGAAACCCAGCAACGCAAGAAACAGAATTCTTGGGGCAATTGTTGACATACATGGTGATTACGAACATAATGATATTGGCAACAACAAAGGAAGGAATCAGCCAGGGTACCCATTTCTTGAAATGCTTTATCTCTCTATACACGATCTGGTTCTGAATCGGAGTCGGAGCTGAAGACAATAAGGGCGGCGTATCTCCTACTTCTACTGGGTGGATAATGTTGCCGCCTCGCTTTGAATTCACCCTAATTTGGATTTCTGATGGTTCATTTCCGGCCATGGTAATTTAATCAAACTAAAGGCTAATCTCAACTGGAGATTTTTAGATTGAGAGGGCTAGAAGAAGAGAAGAAAGACGGTGCGGTGGGTGGGAGGTTTGGTATGTGTTTGTTGAAATGCCTACGAAAGAAGTAATCTAAAACAGTAACTTAAGAATGAGGTTAAAGTCAATAATCTTGTGAATAAAGAATTAATTTTTTCTGCCGGCAGCTGGAGGCAATTCCAGAATTCCTTACTCTGTCCGGTTCCCTTCTGTTCTTTTGTTCAAATGAAAATCCGGCTATTTATCTAGTTGTAACTTGTAAAACTGTGTTAAATGAAATATATTGAAAACTAATAAATGCATGTTATATATCCACTATATTCTCCAATTAAATATTTTAGGATCTCCTTATACAACCACATAATTATTATATTTAACCATAAAATAAAATTATCGCAAATTATTAGTGCTATAAATTCGATAGAGAACTGTTTCAAACACGAACAAGCGAAGAGAATGTTCCAAACACAGAGCAAAGTGAGGCAGGTTAAAATATCATGTCGTTTTATACTGCTGTATTAAAAAAATAGATAATAAGTGTATTACACTTTATGCTTATTCTATTCTAGTGACAAAAAAAAATTTAAGTAGTGATAATTTATTAGTTGGTGCTAAAAATTATGTTCGTAAATATTATGAAATTTGTTGCTAAATGTATATTCGAAAATGATGAATTTTTACGCTAAATATGTATTTGATAGAAATTAGTTTATAGTTAAGCAAACAATTAAGAATGTAGTTTCTCCAGATTAAAAAATTGCCTAAAGAGCGTGAATACACCCTGAGCTAATTTTGTATAATAATAATATATATATATATATATATTTAATTACCTTTTCCTCCCTTTATTCGATTCCGTGGGAAAAAGATTGCAGGTTGGTGTAACCAAGCCATTTCCAAGTTGGCATTTTCTGGATTTATTATTGTTATTGTTATTATTGTTATTGTTTTATTATTATTATTAAAATAATGCTAGAGACACAAACTATTCTACAAATATTTTATAAATTGCTGATGTGGCATACTCCACATCAGCATATTGTGTGGGGTCGAAGAATATATTAAAACAATTTGTAAATCAATATCCTGAGGTGGAGTATGTCACATCAACAATTTGTAAAATATTTATAAAATAGTTTGTGTCTGTAGCATTACTCTTATTATTATTATATTTGGAGCTATTATTGTAGAAAACAAGAGTTGGAGTTAAATAGTCAACCCTTGAATAACCTTTTTTAAAAATAAGTAATTTTGTTATGAATAGATTTTAGTCTTCCATATAGAAAAATTACAATACTAAAATTTGATTGAAAAATGTTTTGCGACTTTATATTATATGTAATATTTTAACATGCATATGTTAAATTTACAATATTATGTATGTATGTAATATTTTTTATTATCAGTTATGTGGATAATTATTGTTAGTAATATTTTAACAATAAATATGATAAAGTGAGTCAATCTTATAAGTATACTTAATATTATGTATTGATGTACATCTTAGTCTGATCAAAAAAATTCATAATAGCTAACGAGACACAATTAGATTATTAAAATCGGCATGTAACCCCGACAGTTATCACATGCAGTGATATAAAAGAAGTCTCAGGAGGAGTCGTAAACTGAACGTCTTCATTGAAAATTATAACGCCCCCAAAATAGGTATACAACACTCATTCTGAGTCGTCAAATACATGGTACAGAAAGCAAACTACAACTTCAATAATACAGTTGTCGTGCAAAATACGACAACACATACTGTGAGTTTAAATACAAATATTGTCTTCGGGACAATATCCACACCCAAATAAGTTCTCATTACAATTATTCAAACACTATTTTACAGAAATAGTGAGGACTACTAAAATATCTTTCTAGAACCATCACTCCATACCCCGACTAGATCCTGCTATGTTCTCACCTTCTGAAAAGAAAAATGGAACAAAAAAGAAAAGGGTGAGCTCAACTAGCCCAGTAAAGAATATTATGACTAAGATAATATACAACAAATTATCATTAGTTTTTAACAAAAAAAAAATCTAATAAAATATAATAGACAGCAAATTTTAGATCAACAACTGCAGCGGAAACAACAATCCATTAGAAGAGTCAAGTAGAAAATGAGTTCTACTATCTTCTAAGATTTAAAAGTTCATCATCAATATTTTATCCATGTAACAACAATCAATATACATCTTTAATCAAATAGTCATCTTTGCACTACAGGCCAAAGATATTCATTCGTATCACCAGTTGGTCATGTTCATCTCAACACATGTTCATCTTTGCACTACGAGCCAAAAATATTCATCAGTTAATCATTCATATTTGCACTACAGGCCAAAGATATTCAGTAATATCATCATTTAGGACTGAGGATGATGAAAAATATTTTAAAGAAAACGAATCCAGTGAGACAGAAGGACAAATATTAGGGATTCGTATTACAGTTTATCCAAGATCAATAATAGTCTATAATAACCAAATTTTGAAGCAGAATTCAAAAATAACGATCAAAACATAGATACAATTAAAGATAGTAACCAATAGACATCTTGGATAAAAAAGAAAATTTTCATTTTTCGGTGAATAGTGTCGTATTCGTGAATAGTGCCATATACGTGAATAGTAACCCCGACACAAGAAGTTCTAAATTTGATTAAAAAATTCAGATTAATACTTCGGCATAATGATATTGAAAAAAATAATATCATATATGAAGAAAATAACATCTCTTACCTCAAAATAACGGTACTTCTGATCGGAATATCGGATAGAAAGTCGAAGAAAACTTGTACCGAACAGCAACTCTCAAAGTATTAAAATACTCATAAAAATACGCTCGAGAATCTAGAGAGAACGAAAACTTGTTTCTGGTGTGGATTTCAATTCTAACATAAGCGTCTATTTATAAGAAAATACTAGAAGGCCACAGGAGACTAAAATAATAAAATATTATTATCTTTATATTCCTTCCACGCATGCCCACTTGTTGAAAGCCTAGCATGCCAATTCTGAATTTTTTCCAGCAGCACACATGTTATTAACACCAACCAAAGTGGGTCTCACCCCATAATTTAATAAAAATAATTTTATTTTCTGAAATTTCAATAATTCATAAAAAAAATAGTCTATTTATCAAAAACATACGAATTTTATGTCAATTCTGCCTGAAATTGAATTCTCTACAACTTTGTAGCTTTGAGTTTTTCTAAATTCCAAACAAAAAATATCCGAAATGCACAAATGGGTGATTTTAATACCTCCATTCCGATAAAATACTGATAAAATACCTCAGCATTAATTTCTTCATTAATAACCACATAAAATAAATAAATCCATCATTTATATCAAATAAATATTTCATTATCATATAAATCAATAATTAATTATTCACAAATAATATTACAGAATCACAATTATGACAACCAGGCCGTTCCCATGAAAGAGGGGGCTTTCCAATAAGGATTTCTCCTTACTGGCGCGCAATTAGGTGACCAAATCTCTCCTTGACAGAACTTTCTAGATATTGCCAATAATATTATCTAATAATTTTACTGTATTTTAAGCATATTACTGTATTTTAACCATCAGATAATCCAACAGTGTTAACGGTAACAATTACGCTGTTATTCATAAAAACTCATAATTTGTTATTTTCTTCCTCCGACAGTTATTCCGTTATGGGGCCCACAATTGATTACGCCATCGTACGGATATTCTCGACAAAAAGAATATTCCACGACTAAACAAATATTTCCTGACAGAAATAAATATTTTATAACCACTTGCTTATTTTGCAAATTTTGCACATTTTCACCCATAACCAAAACATTATATCAAATAACACCTTATTAATTTAGAATAATGAATAGAGGAAAAATTAATTTTATTTATAATAAATTGGGGTTTTACAAAAACTCCCAATTATCAAAGGAAAAAATAAATTGGCATGTAATCGGTGAACTACTACACGCTGAAAAGTGGGAATTAGGCAACCAAAGCCAAATATAAGAATTTTTTGGGTACAACAATCTAAACATAAGAATTTTTGGGGTACAATATCAACAATTTAAATGAGTTAAATATTTTTTTGTTATTGTACTATATATCAACGTATAAATGAGTCACTCAACCGTTTTTTTCTTACAGTTAACTCACTATACTTTTGTTTATTTACAAAATGTTAGAAAATCAGTTAAATAGACTTTAAACGGGTTGTCATGTCTAATGCCACATAAGAGGGAGAAAGATGACATTGCAAGAGAGAAAGTTGACATTTATGACGTGACCACTCTTGAGTAGAAATGAAAGATTTTTTTTTTAAATAAAATAAAATCAAAAATGTTCGCAAAAAATGGAAAAAATAAAAATAAAAATATACTTATTTTTGTGATTATTAGAAAATAATTTTTTATTTAAAAATTATAAAAATAAAATATACTAAAATTACAAATCAATTCTTATTGATTTTATATACATATATATTTATAAATTTAATTATTTTGACATTATATACATGTATTCTTACTGGATAAAGAAGAAGATGATTAATAATTGTGAAAAAAAATATTTGAAATAATTTTTTAAATTACACATATATTTATGCCTAGTTATTTATTTATATTGAAAAAATTATGCCACGTAAGTGCCACGTCAAAATTCCGTTAAAATTTAACAATTAAGACGAAATTTTAAATTTTTGTTAGTAAACAAAAGTATAGTGAGTTGACTGGAAAAAAAAATTGAGTGACTTATTTATAAGTTGACATGACCAAAAAAAACATTTAACCCTAATCCAAACACAAGACTTGCAAAATGCATAAAAACATATTAATCAAACGGGCAACCATTTAACAGGTTTGGGTGTATCACGAGTGTGGGACTCGGGGCCAATATCCAAGAACCATTATTTAACAAGTTGGGGCGTGCATGTAGGGCCGATCCTGAGTTTTGAAGGGCTTAAAGCGGACAACAAAAAAATAGACCTTTTACGAATTGTTATTAAGACAAGCATATAAAAAAGGAGAACTTTTCCTGAACAAAAGAGTATCAATACGAAAGAATATAAAATATAATAACCGATTATTTCAATATTTCCAAAACATCATTTAGATATTACATTATCACTAAGTCAAAAAAGTAATTACCAAATAGGGCCTCCTTTATTAAGCGTCTAACACTACTCCCAAACAATTAAAAAAACTCAAAAAATTGAATCTGATGATGAACCCCCATGTACATTATAATTAAATTGTTTTGTACAAATTATATGCTTTAAATATGTAGAATATTACAATAATCAGTATATGTAGAACATTACAGATTGATTATTTGCTTTAATATTTAGGTATTCTATTTAAGTAATAAAAAGAAGAGAATATTTAAGGGGACCCTAAAAATTTAGCTCCTTAATACTAATATACAACAATTAGAAAGTATTTACAAAAATAAAACATCCACAAAATAATTACAAAAATAACGCAACACAATATTACGTTGCTAAAATTACGGTCATTAACTCCCTACACGTCAGTTACCGACTTTTATATGTCCAACCAACCGATCAACAAATCACGCTAATGAAGAAAACAAGCAACTTTCAGATCCGAACAAATAGAGCAACGACAGATCGGAGAAGACGACTTCTCCAACGACGATGCAACTCTGAGATCGGATAATATCGAAGAAGATCAACAACAACTTCAATATTAACAACAACTTCAAGATTAGTAACCAGCCTCGATCTGTAACAAATTTGATTGTTGATTGTTGATTGATTCTTTACAGACCCAAACTGAAATCTTTTCTTCTTTATACCCAAACTGAAACCCTTTCTTCTTCACATCGACGATAAAAAAAGAAAGAAGCTTTGAGGCCATCTCTTTGTCACATTCACTCTGAACTCAGGCATCGGCTGCTACTTCTGATGGTGAAACGGCGTCGTCGTGAGACAGAGTCTGGTAATGGCAATGTAGAAGGAACATCAGTGTATAATACGGTCTTCATCGATACCAATCTCGATACTCATCTCGTCATGATCGTCTCCGACTCCGATACTTTCTCCTTCCTCAAAAGTACTTCTTTTCTAAACCCTAATCCTAATCAAAGTCTAATTAAAAGAATAGATACTAGTCAGGATCAATTTAGCTACTCCTAATGAGCTAATATTGGTTTGCTAAAGGCTTATACTTTACTTTTGCTTCATGTCTAATCTAAATTTGGTTACTGTATAATGTTGTCAAATTTCGAGTGTCGAATTTTGGCGTTTTCGGAGCCTACTTTTGCTTTGTTGGTGAACTGCATGGTTATTTGGTCAAAATCCATCATTTAGGCATTCAAAATTGCATATAAAAATTTGGTTTATTTTCTAGTTACTAAGATTATGTAGTTTGGTTACTATCTAATATTGATTTGGTTACTTTATAATATTTATTCAGTTGTCAGACAATGGAGACTGACAGTAACCAATACAACAAATTTAATTGTTTACATGAATATATAATTATTTAATGTTAGTAACCATTAACCACATGGTTGGTAACATTTTTGATGGTGTACAGTAACCAAAATTGATGTTGATTAACAAAGGCGGTATACTGACTGTTTTGATAGCAAAATGCATGAAAAAATATATTTTATATTTTGGTTACTAAGTACATATAAATTGGTTACTGATTATTATTGATTTGGTTACTGTATAATATTTATTTGGTTGCTGTATACTTTAAATGTATATTTTTCTGATGTTTTTTATATTGATGGTTACTTATTAAATACATTGGTTACCTTCCTGCAACAGTTGGATCTTTAAGTACATATAGATGTTTTTATATTGTTTGTTTTTGCTGTAAAATGCATGAAAAATATGTTTTATGTTATGGATACTAAGTAAATATATGTTAGTTACTGTCTAATCTGGATTTGGTTAGTATATAATGCTTACTTGTTTAGTGTGTAATATTACCATGGTTACTACATAATATTACTGTCCTTTATACTTATTTTTTTTATATTAATGGTTACTGATTAACTACATTGGTTACCTTCATACACATGTTAGTCTTTAATTTGTAACAAAGTTATTACTGATTGTTTTGGTTGTAAAATGAATGTAAAAATATTTTTTATAATCTTGGCTACTAATTACATATATCTTGGTTACTATATAATATGTATTTAGATATTGTAAGGTGTTTATTTTGTTACTCTATAATATTATTGAGTTTTATAATTGTTTCTTTTATATTGGTGGTTACTTATTGACTACATTGGTTACCTTCATACAACCGTTAATCTGATTATATATATTGATTGTTGTATACTATTTAATTGGTTACAGTATAATGTATATTTGGTTGCAGTGACAATTTGGCAATTTTTGTCAAGTTTGAAGTGTCAGATTTTGGCATTTTCGGAGCCTAATTTTATTGGAAACGGGACAACGATCAAAAGTCACAAGCGGTGCTGATGAACTGCAGGGTTTTTTTTTGGCCAAATTCCATCATTTAGGCCTTCAAAATTACATATAAAAATGTGGTTTATATTCTAGTTACTAAGATTATGTAATTTGGTTACTGTCTAATATTAATTTGGTTACTTTATAATATTTATTCAGTTGTTAGACAATGGAGACTGACAGTAACCAATACAATAAATTTAATTGTTTACAGGAATATATAATTGTTTATTGTTAGTAACCATTAACCACATGGTTGGTAACATTTTTGATGGTGCAGTAACCAAAATTGATGTTGATTAATATTTTAATTTTTGATTCCTTCATGAGTTGTCAATATAAAGTAAACATATACACTGAACAATTGGTAACTGTTCTGAAATATTTTTATGTAAATTTGGTTACCCATCTAAAATAAAATGGTTACATCTATATTCATATTTAGTTAACAACTGGCACAGACCATTTCGAAATAACTTTTATAACTACGTAATTTAAAAGTATCCATCAACTAGATAAATGTGAACCCTCACATGTACATTGAGCACTTGATAACTGTTCTAATATAAGTTTTTAATTATTTGGTTACTAACAAAAATTAAAATAGTTACCCTTATATGCAGGTTTGGATACTAACTGCACCTCTCAAATTATTTTTATTTTAATATGAGATCTATAAATGACTATCATATATATAAATGGAAACTCTTAATTGGAGTTTCTTATTCCATCATGATGACAGAGTATAAATAAAATATATACATTTAACACTTTATATATATATATATATATATATATATATATATATATATATATATAACTTATAATTAGTTGGTTACTAACAAAAATAAAAATGGTTATTATATATATAGGTTTGGATACCAACCTAACATTTCAATTGAAATATGTGATGGATATTGTTCTGAACCAATTTTATGTAAATTTGGTTACTCACAAAAAATAAAATGGTTACCTCTATATGCAGATTTAAATACCAATTGTATAATTTCCAGATAATTTTTATGAGTATGTAATTTATAAGTATACATCAGCTAGATAAACATGACAATCTCACATGTACATTTAACACTTGAAGTTTGTTCTCATATAAGCTTGTAACTATCTGGTTACTAATAACATTAACCATAATGTAACATAATAAAACAGTAACCACATAATTATATGATAGTAACCATAACAGGTTTTAATGGTAACCAAAACAGAAACATCATGTAATGAAACTCAGTTTAGGCAATCCATATATACTAAACAACTACATATTAACCAGAATAAAAAATAAAAATAACCAAAATCCCACATTAAGGACACAATGATAGTAGCCAAACCATAAGACAACAGTAACCAAAACATAATAAAGAAGTAACCAAATAGTTATATGAAAGTAACCAGAACACGTTTTAATGGTAACCAAAACAGAAACAACCTGTATATCCAACCCAATTTAGACAATCCATGTATACTCTCACATGTATATTTAACATTTGATATATGTCATGATACAAGCTTGTAACTATCTGGTTACTACCAAAAAATAAAATGGTTACCCTTCTATGCATGTTTGGTTACCAACTGCACCTTTCAAACAATGTATCAGACACAACTTAGAAGTAACAAATACGAACCAACAAACAATGTCAAATAATTGATAATATAATCAAATATGTAATCCCATTTACATAAGCTCCAATAAACATTACATACTTACTAACCATAACAAATGTTTATGGATATCCAACAAACTTATTAACCATAACAAATGGTTATGAATATTCAACAAAAACCAAAGTACGAAACACAATTCAGAAGGACAAGACAATGACAACTGAACAAATCAAATTCTGGTACAAATCTTCCTGAAACTTTAGCTTTTTGGCTGCTGCTACTTTCTTCTTCATGGCTGCTCTCATCCTCTAGAAAAGACTTCTGCATTATGAACTTGTGGGAAGAAGAGAAATACATTGGGATTAGTGAATAGAGAACCCATGTAGGATGTGTTTGTAAAAATGGAAGTAGAACATGTATATGATATATACCAAAACAAAAACATGTATACCAAAATATATACTAAAGAAGTAACCAAACAGTTATATGATGGTAACCAAACCATGTTTTAATGGTAACTAACAAATAAACAACATGTAGACCAAACACAGTTTAGTCAACTTATGTACTAAGCAAATACATTGTAACCAAAACAACATATAAAAGTAACCAAAATCCCAATTGAGAGAAAAAGAATGGTATGCAAATCATAAGCTAACAGTAACAAAAAAATATACTAATGAAGTAACCAAACAGTTATGTGTTAGTAACCAAAACATATATTAATAGTAACCAATACAAAAACAACATATAGACCAAACATAGTTTAGTCAACATGTGTTTGGAGAAACAGACATCTCTCTCATAATACGTACCCTGCATCCCCAGTACACTCGCACAAATTAAGAAAATTACACTAAAAAACAGAGTAAAATAAGTTTCAATTTTACACTCAGTTTCATCCATACCTCAAATTCTGCCTTTTAAACCAGAGAGAGATAGGGATGATAAAGCAAGATGATAAAGGAGTCAACGACTACGAGAAGCATTACAAAAAACTACCATGACCGTTGTAAGACCCCAAATAATTAATAAATGAAATTTAATTTTCTCTAATTATTATTTTGAAATAGTAAGGGTTGATGTGATTAATGTGGATAGTTATGGGTAAAATACGCAAATATTTCAAAATAAGCAAGTGGTTATAAAATATTCATTGTTGTTGGGGAATATTCGTACTGTCGTGGAATATTCGTACTGTCGGGGAATATTCGTACGACGGCGCAGCCATGTGTGGGCCCCATAACGGAAAGCGATTGGAGGAAGAAAACGACAAATATAAGTTGTTTAAAAATAACGGCGTAGTTGTTACCGTTTACACTGTTGGAATACCTGGTGGTTAAAACACAGTAATACGCGTTGTTGCACAGTAGTACACGGTATTGCACCAATTATTGACTCTTACGTAAGAAGGCACTACTCAATAATGGTTACAGTAATTATTGTTCAGTATTTTATTATATTAATTCAATAACTGTTGCGTTGATATTTTTATATTGTTGTTGTTTCAATAATTGTTATTACACAGTACTTTTTATTATCGAAGCAATAATTCATATTATCTGAATAATATTATTAGATAATATTATTGGCAATGTTTAGAAAGTTCTGTCTAAGGAGAGGTTTGGTCACCTAATTGCGCGCCAGTAAGAAGAAATTTTTATTGGAAAGCCCTCTCTTTCCTGGGAACGGCCTGGTTGTCAGTATTGTGATTCTGTAATATTATTTGTGAATAATTAAATTATTGATTTATATGATGAGGAAAATATTAATTTTATGTGGATATAGATGGAGAAAATTTTTAATGTGACAATTGTTGAAAATTAATATTTTATCTTTTTATGATAAAATAATTCATTTAAATATAATTATTATATTTTAATAATATAATAATGATGATATTTTTACGATGAATGTGGGATGTATGAGTATATGTGGAGGAGGAGTAATTTTGTTACCAAAAATATTTAAAACATGTTAAATATGTCGGTGGACCCCATTTCTTGACTGAAAGTTGATTATAGCCTGTAAAATCGTTCATTTGTGGATTTTGGTCAAATTCTATTTGGAATTTAGAAAAACTTCCTTCTACAAAGTTGTAGAGAATTGAATTTCCTATAAAAACTCGCGAGATTTGAATTTTCTGACAATAGGGCTATTTATTATGAATTATTGAAGTTCTAAAGCTCCAAAATAATTGATTTTTGGAAGTTTAAAATATTTTTAATTAGAAAAACATTTTTTTCATTTTTGAAAGTCATTTAACATGTGTGGCTGAAGCTTGGACCAGATTTGTGTGCGTAGAGAATTTTGATTATATATATTATTATTATATTAAATTTTCTGCTTTGGTGTTCTAAGCAATTTCCTATAAATAGGTGCTTAGGTTAGAATTGAAAATCACACCAGAAACTGAAGTTTTCTCTCTCTATATTATCGAGCGTATTCTTGTGAGTATTTTGAGTATACTTTGAGTATTACTATACGGTGCAAGTTCAAGTCATAGCCTATATCCGGTGTTTCAACTAGAAGTACTGTCTTTCGAGGTAAGGGATATTATTTTTTTAAAATGATATTATTTCTTCTAATATCATTATGCCGAAGTATTGATCTGAACTTTTTATCAAATTTGGAACTTTTTCATGTCGGGGTTACTATTCATGAGTTACTATTCACGAGTTACTATTCATGAGTTACTATTCACGAGTTACTATTCACGAGTACTATTCACGAAGTGTGATGATGTTTTTTGTGAAATTTCTATCTTTTGGTGTCGGAGTTACTATTCACGTAGACGGCACTATTCACGTATACGGCACTATTCACGAATACGACACTATTCACCGAAAAATGAAATTTCTTCTTTTTGTTCAAAATATCTATTCTGGATATTAGCTTTGATTGTATCTATGTTTTGATCATTCTTGAATTTTACTTCAGTATGATTATTTATGAAGTATTTTTTTGAACTCATATTGTTTAAAGTACGAATCCTTAATACTTGTTATTTTGTTTCACTGGATTCGTTTCCTTTAAAATATTTTTCATCATCCTCAGTCCTAAATGATGGTGTTACTGAATATCTTTGCCCTGTAGTGCAAAGATGGTTGATTTTGTTATGAATATCTTTGGCCCGTAGTGCAAAGATGTACAGGTGTTGAGATGAACATGAACAATTGATGAATATCTTTGGCCCGTAGTGCAAAGATGAACAGGTGTTTAGATGAACATGAACAACTGATGAATATCCTTGGCCTGTAGTGCAAGGATTAATATATGATTCAAGAGGTGCATTGATTGATGTTACAGGGATAAAAATACTGTTGATGGACTGTTAAATTCATAGACATTAGTAGATTTCATCATCTACGTAACTCTTCTATGAATTAATATTTTTCGCTGCGAATATTGATTTAACATTTGTTGTCTATTGTATTCTATCAGATTTTTCCCTGTTGAAGACTAACGTTAATTTGTTGTATATTATCTTAGTCATAATATTCTTTACTGGGCTAGTTGAGCTCACCCTTTTTCCTTTTTGTTCCATTTTTCTTCTCAGGAGGCGAGAATATAGCGAGTACGAGTCGGGGTATTGAATGAAGGTTCTAGGGAGAGTTGTTTAGTAGTCCTCACCATTTTTATAAAATAATGTATCAATAATTATGATGGAAATTTATTTGTATGTGGATATTGTCTAGATGGCAATATCTGTATTTAAACTCATAGTTTACATGTTGTAATAATAAAGTTGTAGTTGTTTCTGAACCGTGTATTGACAACTCAGAATGGGTGATGTATACCTATTTTGGGGGTGTCACAGTTGGTATCAGAGCTTAGGGATATGATCTCTGGTGGAGATCGGGGAATAGAACTAGGAGGGGAGAGACGAGTAATTCCTTCGCTAGTGTGTCCTACCTAAGCTTATTTGTTAGTTGGTCAGTATATAGGGATATTATGTGATATGTGATTTGTTTAATTAACCCTTGTTTTATGGCAGTATTTAAGAATGACAACCGAGAATGTTAACAGTGGAGTTAATGAGACCGTGGAGATGCTTGTACTTACCAACGAGGAGAACGTGCAACAGGCTGGCAATGTTCCTCCTGTGAACAACACCACTGATCAGACGATGAACGACGCAATGTTTAGAAGCTTTTTGCAGTTCATGCAAAATCAGACGAGGGAGACTCGTGTTCAAAATACAGGAGGAAATGATAACAATTCACGGGTTGTCACAGCCAAGCAATTCAAAGAGTTGGGACCACCAGAATTTAAAGGAAAGCCAGATCCGATCATGGCGGAGACATGGGTCAAGCAAATTACCAAGATATTCGATGTCTTGGGATGCACGGAGGAACAGAAGGTTCCATTCGCCACCTTTATGTTCCGTGGCGAGGCAGACTACTGGTGGGAGTCTGTGAAGCGTACCCATCCAGCCGCACTCAGCATGTCTTGGGAGACGTTTCAGAAACTATTTAATGACAAATACTTTCCAGAAAGTGTTCGTCATATGAAGGAAGTGGAGTTCATCAGATTAGAACAAAATAACATGACGGTGTCTCAGTACGAGGCAAAGTTTGCAGAGTTATCCAGGTTTGCACCTCATTTGGTGGAGAATGAGGAACGTATGACGCGGATGTTTCTGAGAGGTTTGAAACCCGGCATACGGCAATATCTCATTTCTCATAAATTTTCTCTCTATTCAGATGTTGTTAATAGGGCTCAATTATTGGAGCGAGATAACGAGTACGGTCAACCGAGGTACCACAATCAGGATCATACTGGAGATAGCAGTCAGCAAAACAACAATAACCAGTGGAGAAAGAAAAAGACGGACAAAAATGGTAACCACTCTGGTGGTAATTATAACCACGAAAATAGAAGAAGCGAGTCAGGAGGAGATTTTAAAAAGAGGAGATTCAACAATGACAATGTGAAAATGGCAGCACCAGCAGCAACTGGTTCCAAGGGAGGGGAACGACCACCGGTCGTATGCTACAAATGCGGAAAAGAGGGACATATCAGTCCAAACTGCCCACAACAGTTCAAGTTATTCTATAATTATGGAAAGGAAGGACATATCGCTCGAGATTGTACGGTAGCGAAACCAATTCCAGCGGGGACGATGAATCAAAAGACTGTCCCAGAAAATTCAAAGTCAACGGTTCCTGGAAGAGCGTTTGTTGTGACTGGTCAAAATGTGAGGAACCCAAACGAGGTGATCACGGGTAAGCTATTTATAAATTCTTGCGAAGTTTATACCTTACTTGATACCGGTGCTACCCATTCATTTATCTCTCCTGCTTGTGCTCAACGTTTAAACTTGACTCCGGAGAAATTAGACTTTGACCTATCTGTGGAAACTCCATTAGGAGAAACTTTCATCACATCCACTGTTTATAAATCTTGTTTGATTCAAGTTGGCACCATCACCTTACCTGTTGACCTTATCTCTTTAAAGATACTTGTTTTTGATGTGATTTTAGGGATTGATTGGTTAACTACTCATCATGCCAAAATTGATTGTTTTCGTAAGGTTGTTAGTTTTCATATTCCTAATCAACCTGTTGTTCGAATTCAGGCAACTAAACCATTAAAATCAATCACTATCATATCTAATCATAAAGCTATTCGTTTATTGAAAAACGGATGTCAAGCTTTCTTAGCCCATGTTATGGATTTAAATAAAGACACGTCAAAATTGAATAGTATTCCTGTTGTTATTGACTTTCCTGACGTATTTCCTGAAGAACTTCCTGGTCTACCCCCAGAACGTGAAGTTGAATTCTTTATTGATCTTGAACCTGGTACAAAGCCCATTTCTAAAACCCCATATCGAATGGCTCCTATTGAACTTCAGGAGTTAAAAGTCCAACTACAGGAGTTATTGGACATCGGTTTCATTCGTCCTAGTACATCTCCTTGGGGTGCTCCTGTTTTATTCGTAAAGAAGAAAGACGGGAGTATGCGACTTTGTATTGACTATCGGGAATTGAACCATGTCACTATCAAGAATAGGTATCCTCTACCTCGTATTGATGACTTGTTTGACCAGTTGCAAGGAGCACAATTCTTTTCAAAAATTGATCTTCGTTCTGGATATCATCAGCTGAAAATTAGAACTGAGGATATTCCAAAGACTGCCTTCAGAACTCGGTATGGGCATTATGAATTTTTAGTCATGTCTTTCGGATTGACTAATGCTCCTGCGGCTTTCATGGATATGATGAACCGAGTATTCAAGGATTATTTGGATCAATTCGTTGTTGTCTTTATTGATGACATCCTCATATATTCCAAAAGCCGAGAAGATCATGAGCACCATTTGAAGCTGGTACTCCAAAAACTTTGTGAAAATAAGCTTTATGCCAAGTTGAAAAAATGTGAGTTCTGGCTTGAGGAAGTAGCATTCCTTGGGCACGTGGTGTCAAAACATGGAGTATCTGTGGACCCGGCGAAGATTGAAGCAATACAAAGTTGGGAGCAACCGAAGACGGTGACTGAAGTACGTAGTTTTTTGGGCTTAGCTGGTTATTATCGGAGATTCGTGGAAGGGTTTTCTCGAATCGCTACTCCGTTAACTCATCTAACTCGGAAGGATACAAAATTCATTTGGAGCGAGGAATGCGAGAAGAGTTTCCAAGAGCTTAAAATGAGACTTATTTCGGCACCTGTTCTAACAATACCATCTGGTTCGGATGGATTTGTTATCTACAGCGATGCTTCGGGCAAAGGGTTAGGATGTGTTCTCATGCAACATGGGAAAGTCATAGCCTATGCCTCGCGACAACTTAAAGAATATGAGAGGAATTATCCTACTCATGATCTTGAATTGGCAGCAGTCGTTTTCGCGCTAAAAATCTGGAGGCACTATCTATACGGGGAGAAAGTGGAGATATATTCAGATCATAAAAGTCTCAAATATTTCTTCACTCAAAAAGAACTCAACATGCGGCAGCGACGTTGGCTCGAGCTATTAAAAGATTACGACCACACTATTCAATACCATCCTGGAAAAGCAAACGTGGTAGCTGACGCGTTGAGTAGAAGATCATATACAGGAATGAGTACGATGATGTCAAGTATACGCATAGAGCTAACTTTAATAGAAAAAGTTAAGGTCGCTCAAGCCACCGACCCGGAGCTGATGCATATGAAGAAGAAAGTACAAGAAGGTGCTATTCCGGAAGCGAGAATTGATGAAGAAGGAATACTTCGAGTCCACTCCAGACTTTGTGTTCCTAACGATTCTGATTTGAAGTACAAGATCATGATGGAGGCATACAATACACCATTTGCAATCCATCCTGGAAGTACTAAAATGTATCGTGATCTTCGACATACATTTTGGTGGAACAATATGAAGAGAGAGATTGCAAAGTTTATCTCAACATGTTTAACTTGTTAACGTCTAAAAGCGGAGCATCAAGTGCCTAAAGGACAATTGCAACCACTTGAGATTCCAAAATGGAAGTGGGAACACATTACAATGGATTTCGTTACGGGTCTTCCCACGGTTTCTCAAGGCATAAATGCTATTTGGGTTATTGTTGATAGATTAACCAAGTCTGCTCATTTCTTGCCAATACGGGAGACTTATTCCCTTGAACGTCTTGCTCAAATGTACGTAAATGAGATTGTGAGATTGTATGGCATGCCAATATCTATAGTTTCGAATCGTGACCCAAGATTCACTTCAAGATTTTGGGTTAGCTTGCAAAAAGCTATGGGCACAGATTTACGATTCAGTTCGGCATACCATCCTCAAACGGACGGACAATCAGAGAGGACTATTCAAACTCTTGAAGATCTATTAAGACTCTGTGTCCTAGATTTCAAGGGCAGTTGGGATAAGAATTTACCATTGGTGGAATTCTCGTACAACAACAGTTATCAAGCAAGTATAGGTGTAGCTCCATTTGAAGCATTATATGGACGAAAGTGTCGCTCTCCAATATGTTGGGATGAGGTGGGTGAAGCAACATTGTTGGGACCCGAGTTAGTACGTATGACTACCAAAAAGATCCAAATGATTCGACAACGTATACAAACGGCACAAGATCGACAAAAGAGTTATGCGGATCTTCATCGAAAGGACGTAGAATTTAGTGTTGGGGATCATGTATTGTTGCGTGTTGCCCCATGGAAGGGAGTTACAAGATTCGGGAAGAGAGGAAAGCTCAATCCACGATTTATTGGTCCATTTTAAATTCTTGACCGAGTAGGAAATGTAGCCTATAGACTTGCGTTACCTCCAAGTATATCTCGTGTTCATAATGTTTTTCATATATCTGTGCTTCGTAAATATGTGAAAGACCCGAACCACGTCATTGAGTTAGAACCGGACGAGATAGCCGAAGACTTAACGTATGAGGAGGTACCTGTCAAGATTTTGGATAGGAAGGAGCATGTCCTACGCACAAAGGTCATACCACAAGTTAAAGTTTTGTGGAGGAATCATGCTATAGAGGAAATGACGTGGGAGTTGGAAACGGAAATGAAAGCGAGGTATCCTCATCTTTTCGAAACACCAGGTACGTATGTCAATTTCGAGGACGAAATTTCATAAGGAGGGGAGGTTGTAAGACCCCAAATAATTAATAAATGAAATTTAATTTCCTCTAATTATTATTTTGAAATAGTAAGGGTTGATGTGATTAATGTGGATAGTTATGGGTAAAATACGTAAATATTTCAAAATAAGCAAGTGGTTATAAAATATTCATTGTTGTTGGGGAATATTCGTACTGTCGTGGAATATTCGTACTGTCGGGGAATATTCGTATGACGGCGCAGTCATATGTGGGCCCCATAACGGAAGTCGATTGGAGGAAGAAAACGACAAATATAAGTTGTTTAAAAATAACGGCGTAGTTGTTACCGTTTACACTGTTGGAATACCTGGTGGTTAAAACACAGTAATACGCGTTGTTGCACAGTAGCACACGGTATTGCACCAATTATTGACTCTTACGTAAGAAGGCACTACTCAATAATGGTTACAGTAATTATTGTTCAGTATTTTATTATATTGATTCAATAACTGTTGCGTTGATATTTTTATATTGTTGTTGTTTTAATAATTGTTATTACACAGTATTTTTCATTATCGAAGCAATAATTCATATTATCTGAATAATATTATTAGATAACATTATTGGCAATGTCTAGAAAGTTCTGTCTAAGGAGAGGTTTGGTCACCTAATTGCGCGCCAGTAAGAAGAAATTCTTATTGGAAAGCCCCCTCTTTCTTGGGAACGGCCTGGTTGTCAGTATTGTGATTCTGTAATATTATTTGTGAATAATTAAATTATTGATTTATATGATGAGGAAAATATTGATTTTATGTGGATATAGATGGAGAAAATTTTTAATGTGACAATTGTTAAAAATTAATATTTTATCTTTTTATGATAAAATAATTCATTTAAATATAATTATTATATTTTAATAATATAATAATGATGATATTTTTACGATGAATGTGGGATGTATGAGTATATGTGGAGGAGGAGTATTTTTATTATCAAAAATATTTAAAACATGTTAAATATGTCGGTGGACCCCATTTCTTGACTGAAAGTTGATTATAGCCTGTAAAATCGTTCGTTTGTGGATTTTGGTCAAATTCTATTTGGAATTTGGAAAAACTTCCTTCTACAAAGTTGTAGAGAATTGAATTTCCTTTAAAAACAAGGGAGATTTGAATTTTCTGACAAAAGGGCTATTTATTATGAATTATTGAAGTTCTGAAGCTCCGAAATAATTGATTTTTGGAAGTTTAAAATATTTTTAATTAGAAAAACGTTTTTTTTTCATTTTTGAAAGTCATTTAACATGTGTGGCTGAAGCTTGGACCAGATTTGTGTGCGTAGAGAATTTTGATTATATATATTATTATTATATTAAATTTTCTGCTTTGATGTTCTAAGCA
The DNA here is from genome assembly GCA_020205505.1 of Panax japonicus. Classification (NCBI taxonomy): domain Eukaryota; kingdom Viridiplantae; phylum Streptophyta; class Magnoliopsida; order Apiales; family Araliaceae; genus Panax; species Panax japonicus. The sequence continues at coordinate 77,509,280 of CM035114.1, read as the reverse complement.
ATTTCCTATAAATAGGTGCTTAGGTTAGAATTGAAAATCACACCAGAAACTGAAGTTTTCTCTCTCTATATTATCGAGCGTATTCTTGTGAGTATTTTGAGTATACTTTGAGTATTACTATACGGTGCAAGTTCAAGTCATAGCCTATATCCGGTGTTTCAACTAGAAGTACTGTCTTTCGAGGTAAGGGATATTATTTTTTTAAAATGATATTATTTCTTCTAATATCATTATGCCGAAGTATTGATCTGAACTTTTTATCAAATTTGGAACTTTTTCATGTCGGGGTTACTATTCATGAGTTACTATTCACGAGTTACTATTCATGAGTTACTATTCACGAGTTACTATTCACGAGTACTATTCACGAAGTGTGATGATGTTTTTTGTGAAATTTCTATCTTTTGGTGTCGGAGTTACTATTCACGTAGACGACACTATTCACGTATACGGCACTATTCACGAATACGACACTATTCACCGAAAAAATGAAATTTCTTCTTTTTGTTCAAAATATCTATTCTGGATATTAGCTTTGATTGTATCTATGTTTTGATCATTCTTGAATTTTACTTCAGTATGATTATTTATGAAGTATTTTTTTGAACTCAGATTGTTTAAAGTACGAATCCTTAATACTTGTTATTTTGTTTCACTGGATTCGTTTCCTTTAAAATATCTTTCATCATCCTCAGTCCTAAATGATGGTGTTACTGAATATCTTTGGCATGTAGTGCAAAGATGGTTGATTTTGTTATGAATATCTTTGGCCCGTAGTGCAAAGATGTACAGGTGTTGAGATGAACATGAACAATTGATGAATATCTTTGGCCCGTAGTGCAAAGATGAACAGGTGTTTAGATGAACATGAACAACTGATGAATATCCTTGGCTTGTAGTGCAAGGATTAATATATGATTCAAGAGGTGTATTGATTGATGTTACAGGGATAAAAATACTGTTGATGGACTGTTAAATTCATAGACATTAGTAGATTTCATCCTCTACGTAACTCTTCTATGAATTAATATTTTCCGCTGCGAATATTGATTTAACATTTGTTGTCTATTGTATTCTATCAGATTTTTCCCTGTTGAAGACTAACGATAATTTGTTGTATATTATCTTAGTCATAATATTCTTTACTGGGCTAGTTGAGCTCACCCTTTTTCCTTTTTGTTCCATTTTTCTTCTCAGGAGGCGAGAATATAGCGAGTACGAGTCGGGGTATGGAATGAAGGTTCTAGGGAGAGTTGTTTAGTAGTCCTCACCATTTTTGTAAAATAATGTATCAATAATTATGATGGGGATTTATTTGTATGTGGATATTGTCTAGATGACAATATCTGTATTTAAACTCATAGTTTACATGTTGTAATAATAAAGTTGTAGTTGTTTCTGAACCGTGTATTGACAACTCAGAATGGGTGATGTATACCTATTTTGGGGGTGTCACAACCATGCTTCAGTCATCCCAAGATATCAAACTTTAGGAGCTTGCTAAATTTATTGATTTCTTTAACATCTGACACCCCGACTTATGGAAGCACATCATAAATAAGAAACCAACTGGATAACGAGAGTAAACGACGATGACGAACAACTAAACGAAGATGATAACGAGTAAAGATCACAAAAATGTAGAATAAATCACCGAAAACGATCAATAGAGATGAAGAACGCACGAACAGAGAGAAACAATGGTTTCAATATACAGAACAAGGGTTTGTAACTGAAGAGTCCCAATAAAATGATAGCGATTATCACGCGTTTCAAAAAAAACCAACCAGATTTTAAGATGGACACTAATTTGTCATGTTAGTCCATTAATATTAATCACTTAAATTAAGGATTCCTAATTGTATTAGTATTGTAAATAAATATGATGAAATGTCATATTTTTGTAATTATTTTATGAATGTATGATTATTGTAATTATTTTTAAAAATATAATATAGTATGTAATTAACCCTAAAAAATTTTGAGCCTAAAGTCCGGACACCTTGGGCTTTAGCCCAGGGCCGGTACTGCGTGCATGGCTACTTGATATAAGAGAACAAAATGAAGTTAGCCAAAGCTCAAAAGTACAAACTGAAAGGTTAGAAAGCAAATCAACCTACTTAATCATCATATGCTAAATTATAGTCAGTCAGTCGGTCGGTCCTTGACAAAGACCACCCCCATAGTTCATCACTTCTTATGTGACAAACTGACAATAGATCGAGAGCAAGCAGTAAAGTTTCCTTCCACAGAAGCCAAGCCATAATATGCGTTCATTATCCAAACGCACATCAGTCAGATTTTAGGAGTCTCTTATTGACTGATGGGGCTAAGCTAAGGTCGTCTTGCTCGCATAAATGAAACCACACATCCCACCCCATTCAAATAGGCCTATCTATATAAAGGATTCTCTTACGACTTATAATATTAATTGATATTTTGTCTTTATACACCACATTCTTATTCTACGACTTCGCAATTCCATACTCGGAAGGAAGGACAAAACAATTCCAATTCCAAAATCGAATAATTGTGTTTCGATTGAACTCTACTTAATTACTATAACACTGTCTACGCATAATAATAAAAATTTCGCGGTGAAGCTAGTGTGCACCCAATTACTTAATCTTAGCTTAATGGGGGAAAGCTAGACAAGTTGCAAGCTGTCTTAAATAAGCTTATTTTGATACTACTTGAAAAATCCAGCCGAGGTGTCAAAGATTTTTCTTTGCCTACAAAGGTTGGAATCTTTTGCGGATCACGTGCGTCTTGGTGGCTGACACCCAAATTGCTTTATCAGACAGCAATTACTAGTAGGGAGGCTTTTAACTTTTAATCTTAATGTTAAAAATTGAGATTTATTATTATATAAGATTTTTTTTTACTATGATATATACTCTATTTTTGTTTATATGGGCTATATATAGTTTATTTTGGACCAGAAAAATCAAGCCAGCCCACTTTTACATGCAGTGATTTTTAGGGAGAGAAAATCTGATCATCGTTTTTGACTTCAAACAAAAGAACCCGCCAACGAGTATCGTCCCACTTCCTGGCTGTATTTCCAATATTATAATTAATTATTATTATACACCCATACATATATTCTCTTAAAACCTTTTTTCTCTCTGAATCGATCTGCTAGTACTATTACAAATTTACAGCTGAATTCGAGACTTGATCTTTATAGCTCCATTGTAGTTGTAGTGCTGAAACTGCCAATTGCGAGAAAAAAAATCTCAGCTTAGGGTTATAATTTGAGAGAGATGGCGGATCAGAAGCCAAGTGCTGGCGCTGGTTTCTTTGCCTCGATTGCCTCTAGCTTGTCCAATTTCGGCACCGCTATGCACAAATCAGTCAACGGGTATAAAACCTCCTCAAACTCAAATTCCCATTACTAAAAGTTCCCCTTACGACTCGATCCATTATTAGATTGATGTTGTGATTTTCTGTTCTTGAAATTGAATTTGTACTTAGTGTGTTACACAAGCTTGTTCTGTTATTTCATTTATGTTTTGTCATTAGTTTAAAGTTTTTAGTTTTTTTTTTAAAAAATAAAAATAAATTTAGCTTGGATTTCTGACATGAAAAGCAATATCATCCTTCTTAGTTTTGTTTGATTTTAACCTACGTGACACATGCCAAATTTCCCTTATACACCCTAAGTCACTTATTCTTAAAATTTTCACTTTTAGGTTAAAAAATACGTGACTATTAAAGAATGTAATGGGAAGAGGATCTGCAATTTGACAATGCTGAATCACAGTATTCTTGTAATCTCATCTTTGTCAGACTAATTGCTTGGCATGCTTTTTGTCCCTGTAAATTTTTTAAGGCAAAACATTTTTCTCAGTGCTCATGCATGAGGTTGCCTATCTAGATTCAGTTTCTCTGGCAAGATTGGGGTTCGAATTTTGTGAATGAACGCTAAATGTTTGTTCATCATTTCAGTAAGGGAGCTTATGATATTTTCTCAAGCAAGGGTACTTTGAAAATGAGTTATTATGAATACGAATACATATGCTGTATGCATATGTATATCTCCTATTATTCATGTCTTTCAAATGTAAGAATTTACATGGAAGAACTTATCTACAAAAAGATAAAAAATAATAAAAAATGAATTACCATGGAAGATTCTATTATTTTCTCGATTAAGATTGCATGCATAATAATATCGATTAGTTGTCAGTTTTACTGTAATACTTTTTGATCCACTTTCATTGCTTTCTGTATTTTGGTCTCCTTCATCTGTCAAATAATGCACTTCCGTTGTTATCTTCTGCTATCATAGTTTCAGTAATGTGCCACTACTCAATCCTAGAGATAATGTAAGAGTGCTGGACTTCCTTTGCTAATTAAAATGAAGTTGCGATGTTTTCTAGGTGGTCTACATTTTGTTTAAATCATCAAATTATATATCAAAATTAGCCAAAACTACTTTCATGTGCTGAATAACGTGATTCTGTCTGTTTGCTTTAATCTGATTGGTTATGAAGGATTGGAAGTTGTCAATCCTGAAGGAGGCACTGAAGATGCAGAAGTAGAAGCCCAAAGAGGAAGATGGAAGCAAGAGGTACACTAACTGTTTTTTCCTCCTTTCTTTCTGTCTTTCTCCTTTTCACATGATTTTGGTAAGCTTAGTCTTTTGAGTGAGACTGTGATATGATGAAGAGAACATCTGACTCATGTTTGTGTGATATTTCTTTTCTGTTGGAATGTGGTCCCAATGTGTTTCACTGAGACATTGTTATAGCTAATATATACTCCTTATTAGAGTGTAATTCTCTCTATCCATTTGACCATACGTCTTCCTTCTCCATACACACATGATATAATTAAATCTACATTTTAATAAGATGAAGCAACTCTGATGGTCCTCTTTCCCTCCTTTAAAAAAACAGATGTTCCTTTTTGTATGCTGTGGGAGTAAAGACAGTATGTCCTAGCGATCAAACTCTAAAACTGTATATTAATCATTTGTTGTTTCGTATATTACATATTTACATCTATATATAATGCCGCCTCAGTTCACCTGCTTAGTGACTGAGCTTCTGTCACAAAAGTGACATCCCAAATATGCCCTCCAAGTTTTGTGAATTTCTACTTTTGTCCTCCAACATAAAAAAAACCTTTAAAATTTGAAAAACTCTCTCTATTTCCCCTCTAAGTAAAGTTCTTCCTATTTTATTCTTTGACATAAAATATAAGTTTTCAAAATTAATAATCTAATATAAATTACTCACGCAACGCGTGTACCCCATGGGCTAGTATATATTAATATGATCACATTCTCATCATCATTCTTATTTACTTATTTATACTTTATGACTCTCTTTTCTTGCAGGATCGGGATAGTTACCGGAAGATGATGCATAAGTATATAGGTTCTGACGTCACATCAATGGTGACCCTCCCAGTTCTCATTTTTGAGCCTATGTCAATGCTTCAGAAAATGGCCGAGGTTTGTATCTGCTGTGCCTCAATTATATTTAATGATGTCCTGTGTGTGAGTTTATACTAAGATATGGGATTTCTACCACAGCTGATGGAATACTCCCATCTGTTAGATCTGGCAGATGAATGTGAGGATCCACACATGCGATTGGTGTACGCTTGTAAGGGGTCTTTTACATTACGATCTCTGTGTGTGTGTCTGTGTGGATTTTCTGGCTATCGGACTAATAATTCTCTATTGCAGCGTGCTGGTTTATATCTGTATATTATGCCATGCAGCGAACGTGGAAACCATTTAATCCAATTCTTGGTGAAACATATGAAATGACTAATCATGGTGGCATTAAATTTATTGCAGAACAGGTGAGGTTTTGAAGAACCAAATTTTCCGGATATATATATATATATTAACCTTCTTTTGAATGGTATGTTTGTTGAATGGTTTTGGTTTCGACTCTGATGGTCCATCTGGAAAATAAAAGGACCAGGAGGTTAGGCAGGGCAAAAGGGGAGGTTTATATAGAATTCTCTTGAACTCATAGGGGGGAAATGGGAAGCTACAGGAAGATAGGAGGATGGTCTTCCCTTTAGGACTACCTTTTTGGGTCCCATCTAGAAGTGGGGACGAAATGTGGGAAAAGGGAGACGTATCATAATATTTTTACCCAAATAACACCATTTCCTTTATGTCCAATGGTATGATGTTGAGTCTATCAACACCTTTTCCCTGTCTAATTTTCTGGCTTATGGACCAAACACTAGGAGGGAGCCTGCCATTTCTCTTACTTAGAAAACCTTCTGATCATGATGGTTGTGATGTAGGTTTGACTAAGAAGCAAAAACTCGATACTTCTTGTTGGTGACTATAGCCTTATTTTTTGAAATCTCTATGAAAATGTGAACTCATAAGACTTCTGTGTGGAAAGCTCACGTTTTCCTAATTTTCCATATTTCCTACCAAATGGCGCCCAAAGGAGTAGCAATGATATTCATATACTTGATTTTACTGGTATTCCAGTAACAAACATTATATTGTACTTTCTTCTTCTTGCTTACTTTCTCTGTGTTTTGTGATGCTGGCATGGTATTGATTTGTGCAATTGCTGACAATTAACTTTGATCTCAGGTCAGTCATCACCCTCCAATGGGTGCTGCACACGCAGAAAGTGAACATTTCATTTATGATATAACGTCAAAGGTGAAGACCAAATTTTTTGGGAACTCACTTGATGTCTACCCTGTTGGAAGGTAAAAGTTCTGTTGGTTTCTCAATTTTTTTGGACATGGGTTCTACTGAGGTTTTTAAAAAAAGTTTAGGACCCTAAAGTTAAATAGAAACTGAACATGTGCTTAAAAAGCATATGATGTAGATGTTTCTGAAAGCTTTAGTCACACCTTTCATATTCCATCTCAGCAATGGTGAGACACTAAGAAAAAGTGAAAAACTATGCATTATGCACTTATCCTTTAAGAGAATAAATACTTTGCGTAAAAGTACATGCTGAAATAGTGTTGATACATAGGATATGTGTGAAATATGCATCTGCTAATCTAGGGGTGGGCACCGGTAAATAACCGGCCCGAACCATCCCGAATCGAACCGGTTACCGAATTCAATCTAAATTGGATACCGATACCGGTACCGATTGGGCCAGTTTATCGAACCGGTTAGCTGGTCCGGAACCGGTTCGGTACCGGTTTGAACCTAGTTTTGTACCGGTTGCTTTTTAACCCTGCTTCCATGAAAAGTTTAAAAAAATCCTAAGATCCAAGGAATAAAATATGTAACTAATTAAAGCACACATACTAGCTTATTACAATAACATTTAACTGATCCAAATTCCAAGCACATTCAACTGATCCAAAATCCAAATGACTGAATGACAGAATGAGTACCACAACTACAACAAGTCCATGATTTACTTACACAAGTAAGTACACAACTACAATCCAAGATTAAAACTTGACATAAAAGAAAGAGTGTTATGATAACATTATTACAAATTGCAGGCTAGTAGTAACAGCAACCCAACTTCATAACAGACCAGCAACCAAAGTCCAAAGTCCAAACTAGCAGCAACAGCAGACCAGCCAGCAGAGTAACAGACTAGCAACCAAAGGCCACAACAACACTGACCAAGTAGAGTAACAGACCAGCAAGTCAGCAACCAAAGGCCACAATAAACCCTTCTCCTACATTAAAAGGGCTGATTCAATGAGTGACATGAATGAACACTCAACACAATGCAGATTCATTTCACTATTTAATTTGACAAGATTTGCACCTAAACCATATGACAATGCTCCGCAGACAGCAATGACTTTCATACTATGATACTAACTGTAAAGGAAAGAGGAAGCAGCCAAATTGCATGCAACTTGTAAAAACTAACCTGTTAAAACAAACCCAAGTTTAAAAAATAACCTGTTATCCATTTGATGTAAAAACTGTCAAGTGCCAAATTTCCATTAAATTCCACCATCCATATCCAAAGCTTCCTCAAATTCTAAGATCAAAAGAAAATAAAAATAGTTAAAGAAAGTCATTAACATATAAACATTATAAATGAAAACTATATAATTTAAAATGAAGGATTACCTTTGTCAATTGTTTCAAGTGAATCTAGGTTCTACTCCACGGATATTGGTTGTTTGCTTGAACGAAACCAATCTTGAGCACAAATAAGAGCTTGTACCATTCTAGGAGTTAAAGAACTCCTAAATGAATCAAGTACACGACCACCGGTGCTAAATGCCGACTTGGAAGCAACGGTTGATATAGGAACCGCCAATACATCCTTAGCCATTTGAGAGAGAATGGGAAATCTAGGGGAGTTATTTTTCCACCAACCCAAAACATTATATTTTGAAGTCATTTGATCAACATGCTCACTCAAATACTTATCTAATTCGGTATTATCTCCTCCTTGAACATCCGCAATGTGTTCTACAAATTTATCCATCATTTTTCTCCTTGTCCTTTCTTGACCATACACATCAAAACTTTCACTAGACACATTAGATTGTGAACTTTGGGATGATTGTGCACTTTGGGAAGATTGTGCACTTTGGGATGCATATTTGAGACTATAACATTTAAACAATTCCTCAATGGCATCACGCACCGATTTTATCATTTTTTTGCCATTTTAGTCCCACTCCCATACATTGAATTGAAAGCAAATTCCACAAATGCAAATTTATGTCTAGGATCTAGAACAACCGCAATATACAACAATTTATTCATCTTTTCAACATTCCCCCAATATTTATCTAATTTTGCTCTCATCCTCAATGCCATTTCTCTCATGTCATCGTCACTTTCATCATATAACAATTCATTCAAAGCATCATCAAGATCAAAAAATTCATGAAAAAAAGTATTTGATGTCACATAAGATGTATCCGAAACCTGCACCGTAATGTCAAAGAAACACTTCAAGAATACCACCAATTTTCTCACAACTCCCCAATTTTCTATAGTAGGCCACCCATCACCCGATTCCATTTTCAATTTGAATAAAGGGTCTTTGCTTGCAAGCCTATTAAAAGCACGTTCAAAATCTATGGCCACATTCAACATAGAATAAGTGGAGTTCCATCTAGTGGACACATCTAGGATCAACGAAGTATTTTTTTTCAATTTTCTCAATTTCAACACATTCTTTGAATCTTTTAATCCTAGAAGGAGATTGTCGCACCCACTTAACCAAAGATCGAACACGAGATATCGAAAGAGTCCCATGGCTAAAAGGAAGTTCATCAAGTATTTAAAGCCCACATTCTCCACATGGCTAAAAGGAAGTTCATCAACAATTATCATAAACGAAATCGTCCTCCTAATTAACTCTTGATCAAATTTCCATAAACAAACATTATTAGTTGATTCCCCTTCCAACTCTTGACCCCCTTCATTAACACTTGATTGTGGAAAATTTAATAGTGATTGTTGTCTTTCCTTTAATTGAATATTATGAGGGTACAATTTACATCTTGCATTATGATTTTTTAAACCACTTGTCCCATTCTTTCCCGAGTCGGCTTTTAAAACTTGACCACAATATTTGCACTTTGCCTTTATTTCATTATTTTGCTTAAACCTTATATAATGTTCCCATATAGTAGCACGAGTCTTACCGATTATTTGCTCAATCTCTTCAACTTCATTTTGCTTTTCTGTTTCGCGTGTCTCGCCTCCTCCATTACTTGGGTCTTGGATTGGATATGCATCGGATAATACTGGTATATTATTATCCATATTTTCCATCAAACTGTACATAAAAACACAAATAAATTATTTTAGATAGTTAGACACTAAATAAAACAATATTTTACAATTAGCCCAAAGAATTCAAAACTGCCCGCTGCTTCCTGCTGCTTTCTACAGTTGCAAGCAATCCAACTGGCCCACCTTGCTATTTTATAATTGATATGACAAACTATTTAAAAAAAATACTAACATGCTCTGTTGAATAGTCCAAAATAAACATTGTAGTTTAACAAACACAAGTACTTAAATTCACTTTGTAGTTTGTATTGAATCAAATATATATACTTTTTCACTTGTTCACATATTTGTAAGTTATAACTGAATCAGATATATATACTTCTTAAAATCAACTACAATATTCTGGATACACAAGTATTTTAAATATTAACTAAACTTAACAAATTATTATTTTTAGGAGTAAACATGGAGCAAAAGTACAACCTTAGTATAATAGTATTTACAAATTTGAAAATGAGTCTCTTACTCTCTTTTCATGGAACAGAGGGTAAAACACAAATATTATTCCATGAAGTCCAGAAAGGCAGAAACTAAGGCATAAAGTCCAGAAAATATTATTTCAATCTAAGTTTTAATCATTATATTAACAAAATCAAAGACATCCTTACTCAAATTCAAAGAGAGAGTGAAAGCATTACTAAATCAGTAAATCGACATAAGTCATAACACACATAAGTAGAGAAATCAAAATAAACTAAATCAAAACCCTAACCCTAAACTAAAACACCCATATAGACAAATTAGAAAACTTACCTAAGAAAAATAATCGGTGATTCGGTGGCCTAGCAACGAGCGATGAGCAATAGAAGAGAAAATAATCGGTGGATGGAAGAAATAACGAGCACTCGAGCAGTAGAGCGGACCCAGCGGAGAGCAATAGAGCAATAGATCGGTGGTTGCCGGTTGGAACTCAGATGGAGAACTCAGCTGAGAAGGAAGGAGAGAAGTGAAACTGAACGTCTGAACCCTAGATCTATTTGGAAATCGTGATCAATGAAGTATGAAAGAAAGAAAGATATAAAAACATTACTTAAGTAAATAAAATTAATAAATTAAATGGTATTACCGGTTCGGTCTGGTTAATACCGAACCATGCAGACCACGAACCGAAGCCGAAACAGTTTACTCGGTATATACCGGTTCACTGTATCGGTACCGAACCGGTTCATATTTATCCTGAACCGGCCGGTTCGGACCGGTCCGGTTCACCTAAAAACCGAAAAAACCGGTTTTTTTCCCACCCCTATGCTAATCAATTATAATTTTCTGTGCAGAACAAGGCTGACCCTCAAGAAGACTGGTGTAGAGCTAAGAATTGGTGCCCCCTCCCTCAAAGGTTAACAACCTAATATTTGGACGTACATGGGTGGATTCACCAGGGGAGATGGTTTTAACTAACTTGACCACAAAGGACAAAGTTGTGCTGTATTTTCAACCTTGCGGTTGGTTTGGGTACGAGTCTATAACCACCACCTATCTGTTTTATAATTTTGGTGCTTCAGATAAATTACATTGTCTATATTTTAAATGGCCGTCTGTGGAATATCATTGATGATGCAAGGGTTTCTAGTCTACCATTTAAAAATATTCCTTTTTTACTTCTTTTTTTATGTTTGATGTGTTCGCACTTTGCACTACCCAACTGTGATCACTTTGACAGCTGGTGAAGAAAAAAAAAATAATCCTTTTTTCCTTCTTATTTTCTTCTGTCTTACATGTTGTTTACATAAACTACCCATTTGTTAAATTTCAACAGCTGCTCATTAGAGACATTAAGTTTGTGTTTCTTGTTCTTCTTGTAAAAAAATAAAAATGCTCTTGGCGATACATCTCCTATGGACTTCTCTGCAATACTGATTGCCTATTTAAATAATCAACAGAAAGCTCATGCCTGATTTGTTGTTGAGTCTTGTGACGTATGAAGAGTGTGGTTCCTTTTGTGTTTGAGTTTCATGGATGTCAAAATCACTGTTGGAGGGAGTTTTAGCTAGCGTCTGACAGTTGCATGGGCAGGGAAGTGGGAATTTCACTACCTTCTCTGTCCTCCATTTTGCAACTGTTAAATACCTGTATTTCATCTTGTTCTTCTTATATATATAAGTCATTAAGTTGGAGCTAATGTGTATGTTTGGTTACACAGCGTTTGTTGCATTTGGAAGTCCAAACGCTCTTGAAAATCTTGTTCGTTCGTCTTGTAGTAGTGCACTGCATTTGGATTGCAAACGCTATCACTGCAAACGTTGGTTGCCGAACAAACCCAATATCATATGTGATTTTAGGGACAATGTTAATTGGACATCATGAAGTTCTTTATATCTGTGGTTTGGATATAAGTCTTTTGACATATGAAATGGCCTGATTGTGAATTTGCGAAATTTGGGGCCTGGGAGATTACAGGAATCCCTTTGACTTCTTTTCTGCCAGTTTTTTTCTATTTAAGTTCATATATCTCCTTGTTCTCAATGCTTATTTATGCATTTGTGCCTGGTTGCAGCACTGGTCGATATGAAGTAGATGGATACGTATATAATGCTGCTGAAGAACCGAAAATATTGATGACTGGGAAATGGAGTGATTCAATGAGCTATCAACTATGTGACTTGGAAGGGGAACCCCTTCCAGGCACCGATCTAAAAGAGGTTAGCTTCAGTAACTGTCTTGTTAGTGCAACCTGTTTTTTGTGCCTGCAAATTTTTTTCTTGCCCCGGTGACTAAGCATAGCCGGTAATGTTGTAATGAAGTATCAACTAATAAACGTTTCTGATATACTTCATAGTTCATACAGTTGATCTAAAATCTAAGTTGCATATCAGTTCTTCTTAAATTGAAGATTGTTAGTTATGTCTGACTGGTCAGAATTATTGGGGATTGTAACATTCTTTTATTCAAAATATTGCTATGTACAATACACAAAATTTCCTAGGTTGCAGTCTGGGTGGAATTTTAGGTTGCAGTCTGGTGTCAAAATCCACTTTATAGATGGAGTATACAGAGTAGAGGTCTTACATGCTGATGCAATTATGAATAAAGACAGTTGGAATTTCCAAACAGTAAAGATGTACTTTTTTTAATAAAAATAAAATATATTAGATCTAGAATTCATATTGTTAGAAAACAAAGATCATGTGCTTTTGGTTCAAGTAAAAAATTCCAGAATCTGGTGCTCTTTAGATTTATAAAGGAAAGGCCAACAACAATATTATACCAAATCCTCCCATGCAACAGTTGAAGCAATATCTCAAATTCAACTATGGAGAGCAAAAGTGATGGGTATCGATGATTTAGTTACGTTGTTTATTTATTTTGTTTATTTATTTATTATGGACTTGTTTTAATTAGTTGTGATATTTTTGTGTTTAGTTATTTTCTTGGTCTCCAAGTTCAATTTAGGGTTGTTTTGTTTAAATACCAATATAATTTTCCACACTGTTTATATCGTGAAGATATTTACCTAGAGTTAATAGACGCTGAGTTGAGACTCTAAACCCTAGAATTTAAGCGCACAACTTAAATCCTACTTCTACTTCTATGGTTCTACCTATTTATCAACCAATAACAAAATTCGTTCTACAAAGGTTGTACTACATCATTTGTAGTATCAGAGCCGTACCTTGGGAATCGCTTAGAAGTCACAGATCATCACTGGAAGTCCTGCCGAAACCATCAAGCACGCAGCCACCACCACCACTTTTATCATCATCAGACAATTTGTTCATCCCCATAATTACCCAGCCCATCCATCGACTCAAGATCATCGATCCAAACAACGACGACCAAACAACTTCAAAGAACATCATTCCGGTCTGCAATCATACCACACCAAACCGCGATTTGAAAGGAAAAGAAAAGAAGCAGCAAGAAAAAAAGACCAGAAAAGGGGAAAACGAACGAGAAGAGGAGTGCAAGAATACATACCGTGTTTGCCGTTGCGATTCCGTGTCCTAGCACTGCCGTCGTCGAACTCTCTCTCCGTTTTTTTTGAGGTGTAGGTGTAGGTGTAACAGGTAAAGGAGGAACAAGTATGGGCTCAACAACATTAGTAGAGGAAGAAGTAGGAGATGGGGTAGACAAAATAGAAGGTCCATGATATGGAGTAAGATCGGCCGCATTAATTATAGGATCAATAACTATATTACTAGTAACACTAACCTTCTTTTCAACACGAAATGGACTTATCCGCTTAGCATGCACTTTTTTGCGTGTGCCAGGAAGTAATCTCTCAGTGTTAGAGCATCACCTGATCATTTCAAATTAATTTTTTGTCTTATCTCAGGATGCAAATCATGAATGTGTTTTGCAAAAGTCACTAGCTCTATATGCAGAAGGAAGAGGGACCAAGTCGATAGGTTTTCTAGTCTGATTATCAGTGTAAATCTGAAAAGGACTCGCCCCAGTAGAGCGATTAACCAAACTATTATAGGCAACCTTAGCTATAGGTAAATATCTCAACGTGTCATATGATCTCCTATAAGGTATCTCACTAAATCACCTAGACTCATATTAACTACTTAAATTTGACCATCAGTCTGTTGGTGATAAGTAGTGGAAAACTTAAGTGATATTTAGTTTCTTCTATATTCTAAAAATAACTCATGAATTTGCACTGTTCTAAAAATTCCCGCCTAGGTTCGCCTAGGCCCCGCCTAGGCGCTAGGCCCCCCTTGGCGCCCCGCCTAGGCGCTAGGCCTCCCTGGTGCCTCACCTAAGCCCAAGGCGGCAAAAAATCCCTTCAGGAGCCTAGACAGAGAGTTTTTTTTTTATTTTAATAACTACCCAAACCAGATTTTGATATATTTATTTTTCTAATGATTTACCATATTCGTAATACAGGTTGTAGTATATCAAATCACAACAAGAAGTGAACAATATCAAGCCAAAATGAATAATTTTATTATAGTTGTAATTTTTTAAATTTGTACCAACTTCAAATTATATAAATGATGATACATTTGTAATATTTAGTTTAATTTAATATAATTCTTAAATTTATGTTTAGTTTCTTAAGTTTTAATATTGAATTAAATTCTTGAAATTTTAAATTTTATTATTTAATAGCAATCATGTTTATGAATAAAACTAATACGTTAAAAATATGTTTGAACTTTGAACAATTGCATGTTTGTGTTTGACCTTTGACATTAGCAATATGGATATCTGTTTGAACTTTAAGCAAAGACCTTTATTATCTTTATTATAAATTGTTTTGCTTTATATTATTGTTTTGTTTGGATAAATGTGAGGTAAAATATTAAAATTGGCTTAAAATAAAAAATCCTTCCTAGGCCCCCCTCGGCCGTCCGCCTCCCGCCTAGCGCCTTTTAGAACATTGTGAATTTGACATCCCTATCAGAAACTATAAACAAAGGCAAACCACGTAGTCGCACAACCTCACTTAAGAAATCGATGCAATGTGTGAAGTATCATCGATTTTGTTGCATGGAAATGTGTCATCTTAGAAAAACGGTCCACTGCAAGAAAAACGAAATCATGACCTCTAGGGGTCCGCTGTAACCCCAAGACAAAATTCATGCTAATATTCTCCCAAGGAGTATGGGGTACCGATAAATATACAACCTTGTGTTTTCCTTCTTACCCTTAGTAGTTTGACATATGTGACACTAAACACAAGGTTATATATGCCTTTGTGGTTACAAGGACTTGCAGTGATTTTCTTCATAACAGTGAGGCTACAACATGCTTGGTGTGATAACTTTCAAGTTAAAAGCTCTGAAGATCGTCTTAGTTTACAGGCAGATACCAAGTACAGTAGATGATCCTTTCAAAAGATTTTGGTAAGGTTATCTACATATGATTTTATTTTTATTTTTTGGCTTAAATATGAATTAGTACCCTAAACTATAAGCCATATTCCACTTCGGTGATTCACCTTTCAATTTTGTCAATTAGATGATTAAACTATCAAGTTTTTTCAATTGGACCAAATTGAACATGCCACATCAGAAATTGCTGACGTGGCTTATTATGTGGGACCTTAAGAAGCTTATGTGGCAAAAAAACTATTTTTTAATTATTAAATAAACAATTATGTTTAAACAAAGGGCAAAATAGTCAAAACCTAAATTAACATTTCTAATTGATTATCAGAAAATTATCAAAACATAAGAAAAACATCAACATTATCAAAACATAAGAATCTTTCGTCTCTTTCCAGATCAAAACTTGAAGATAAAATTAACACAGAAGAAAAATGAACATCACATCAAGCTCGAAGGATTTCATCGCATCAAGTTCGTCGAGGTAAGTGATGCCTCGGTGAGCGGACTCGACGGGAATGATAAGCTGAACAAAAGTCATCTTCTTCGACCGCATCAGATCTATTGCCGGCAAATTGTCTAGGTACTCCATTATCCATCCACCAAATCAAAATTCTGCCACAATTTCAACTTAGGACCTGTTAGATCTCCAGATCTGACAAAATCGTGTTTGAATTCACTATCTTGATGCCGGCGGAGGGTCATTTTCGTCTTCTTCGAAGAGCTGGGCGCAGCAGACGGAGGAGAGTTACCAATTGCAGTTGTCCTTGGCGCTTCGTCTTTCTTCCGAAGCTAAATGTGCCGATGATCCCAATTTCTTGGATTCGGTGCCTGAAGAATTGGCTTTACGGTCGTCGGCAGCCTCCTCTGGTTTAGCTGAGGCTATGTCTCCTCTGATCCCAATTTCTTCTTTTTTATTTTTTTTTATTTTTCCGTATAAAGTTTAAGTGTTATGCTAATTATCTATTAGCAAAAAAGGTTTTAATGTTTGAACCAGGGAATTAATGGCATGATGATGCGAGGGATCTGATTTGATGGATTCATTTGGGTTTTTGATTTGATTCGAAGAGCTGAGAATTCTGAACTGCCTCTGCCTCTGCCTCTGCAATCCAATCCACGATGAATTGGATTTTATTTGTACTGATATATGTTTGTTTTATTTTAATTAGAATTGTTAAATTAAGTTTTGACCATTTTGCCTATGATTTAAACAGATTTGTTTATGTAATGAATAAAATATAATTTTTTTGCCACATAAGAGTCTTAAGGCCCCACACAATTAGCCACGTCAACAATTTCTGACGTGGCGTGTTCAATTTGTTGTAATTGGAAAAAATTGATAGTTTAATCATCTAATTGACAAAATTGAAAGGTGGATCATCGAAGTGGAATATGGCCTATAGTTTAGGGTACTAATTCATATTTAAGCCTTATTTTTTAAAAACATTTTTTGTTTCTCTATAATGTCATTCAACCTTTACTCTATGCATATACATCATTTTGTCAAGTTTAATATGATTGTGATTGTGTATGTAATCATTGTAATGCCGCTAGCAAAGAAGATGCATAAAATTAGTTGGTTATATCCTATAGCCGTCATTTCTTTTGTTCAAACAGCTGATTATAGAAACTTCAGTTCTGTTTGAATTATTTAGTAGAAATTTTCTTGTTGGTATCGCTCTGCAGGTTTGGAAACGTGCTGATGCGCCACAAAACGACAAATTTCAGTATACATATTTTGCACATAAATTAAACAGCTTTGACACTGCACCGAAGAAGTTATTGGCCTCAGATTCTCGCTTGCGTCCAGATAGATACGCACTTGAGAAGGGTGACATATCCAAATCTGGTTCAGAAAAAAGCAGGTCTCTCTCTCTCTTTCTCTCTCTGTGTATCCATCTACCTATCTCTCTCGTGTGTATAGAGTAACCTACAAGTAGAAATCAACCAGAGATGTTTTCCTTTTTCCCTAGTATTTTTTGTTGGGGTGGATTTTTGTTTTTAATTTTGAAGTGTGTTGGGGAAGGGTACATCCATGAAAATAAATTGTTCTTATACTTTGTGACCATAAAAATAAATTTAAAAAGAAGTTGCACTCACACTTTCAATGCTTGTACCTTCCCCCACCCCCAAGTCTGGAGGAGAGGCAGAGAGCTGAAAAGCGAGCCCGAGAAGCCAAGGGTCATCAATTTACTCCCAAATGGTTTGAAAAGTCGAGTGAAGTTTCTCTCACACCTTGGGGTGTTATAGAAGTGTATCGCTACAATGGCAAATATTTTGAACATCGGGCTGCCATTGATAATTCAGACAACATCGAAGAGGTAGATGTCAGACCAACAGAGTTCAACCCCTGGCATTTTGAAAATTTGGCTGCAGAATGAGGTACCTGTTCTGCGCTTAGTTCTTGCTTAATGTTCAATTTTATTCATCGTATACACTTTTTTTTATTGTATTTTTGTTAGCATCAATATCAACAAAGCATTCAATTGTGGGTATGCTGGATTTTAAGCTTCTGATCACCACAAATGGTCGAGGTTTGTAATATTTTTTGTAATATGTATAGACAGTCGGTTGAAAGTTTGGGACACCATTCTAGTGCTTTGTTAAACAGAAATCTTGTACTCCCTCCGTCCCTAATTATTTGACGTTTTAGAGTTTTTCATTTGTCCCTAATTATTTGACGCTTGTTCAAATATAGAAGAATTAATGACAATTTTTTCAAAATTACCCCTCATTAAACTCTTTCTCTCTCCTTATTCTAACAAAACTCTCTTTATTCCAACAAAAGATTTAAGGGTATTTTAATATTTTTTAATCATTATCTTAATTCTTGTGTTTACTTCTAAAATGTCAAATAATTAGTGACGGAGGGAGTATTTAACTATCATCTGCTGGAACAACTACCCTCTCAAAATAAATAGGAAACTCGAGGTCGTGGGAATGATTTTTTTAGTAGCCAAGGGGTTGATACGCTATAAACGAAACCGAAGTAGTCTTTGGAGACTGCTAGTTTGAGGCCCTTTGGGGATCAGTAAACCTCATGAATCCTAATCCACGAGTAAACCTCATCAAATCTTATATTAAAATAATTACTAAATTTTTTATTGGGAAGGATAACGTCCAAATATATCAAATGCAACTTTTAATATTTAAAAATAATTAATAGAAAATGAAAAACTTTTATCTTCTGAAAATACTCTAGTATTTTTCTTGGTAGCTAGATGCCTACTTAAAAAATTTGAACATGAATAATGAAGCATATATATATATATATACACACACACACACACACGAGATATTTGTTATGAATCAAAAATAAACAAATAACATTCTAACTTTCCGTCCCAAACAACAACGGCTGTGATATGTTGTTAGTTGCTTTTTCCATTTCACAATAATAGTCGTTTTAATTTTATGCACATGAATTAAGAAAATCATTTAATATTATAATTTAATAATTAAATTTTGTACGAAATTTGACCACCAGCCCTTTATGAAAACTTAAAAACTATTAATACAAAGAAATTTTTTTATATTAAATTAGAAGTAATATAGAAAATAAATAATTTATTTTTAATTGTAAATAATTAATTATTATGAAATAGAGGGAATAATAAAATATGATCACTAATCTTATTTATTTATTATTTGATAGTGATGGTGAAATTGATATGATATATTTTGTGGTGTTATGATTACGCCCCATTATAAGGTTTGTTGATGACCAATCAAACAAACATCTTAAAATACAAGAGACAAAAACCTACCTAAGAATAGCAGCAGCAGCAGCAGCTAGTCAACCTACGAATATGTAATAGACAAAAAAAGAAGAGTGGTTCTACACGGACAGGAGATAGACAGGAAAATTGGACCGGTTTTTTAATTTTTTAATTTTTTTTTTTTGCTTGACTCTCAAAAAATGTATAGTATTTATTCTAACAGGAATTTTTATAAAATATAGTGTTTTAAGTGTAATTTGGATACATATACAAAAACAGAGTTATACAGACTGTTTTTGTATATGTATTCAAATTACACCTAAAACACTATATTTTATAAAAAATTTTGTTAGAATAAATACTATACATTTTTGAGAGTCACAAGTTAAAAAAAAATAAAAAAAATTTAAAAACCGGTCCAATTTTCCTGTCTTAAAAACCTGTCTGCCAAGACTTTCCGAAAAAAGAAAGACAAACCCACTTTTAGTGAGTGGACTTGATGATGAGTGGAGTCTCTTTCGGCAGAGATTGAAAATTAAAGATTCCCACTCAACTCAACTCAACTCAACTCAACTCTCTATTTTACATTTTACTTTTTACACTCCTTAATTCCTTCTCACTTTTTTGACCTTTCTCTCTCCTCCTTTGCTAGTTGGGGAGGGATCCGATTAATATAAAATTTATTTTTTGATAAATTAGTCAATTGGTCAATAAAATACTGACATACATAGAATCTCGCTGCGTGTCAGCACTCTATTGATCAATTGATCAACTTATCTAAAAATAAATTTTATACTAACCACTTTCGTTAGGGAGTATTAGTATTATTTATCTCTGAAATAAATTTGACCAACCTACTAGGTTTTCTTTTAAGTAATATATATTTGACTAAATTTAAGACATAAATTTCAATGAACAAATTACCATCCATTGGACACGAGTTATTAAGTTAAAGCATGAGTTACCCTCATGTGTAGTATTTTTTTGGGATCACTAAAATTGCTTTTTTATTTCTTTTCAATCACATAATCATGTAGTATACGATGAAATTGAGTAAAGCGTTTTAGGACGGATTCAGTGAGATTCTATTGATCCTAAAAAGTCGTTCTATTGATGTGTTTCTTGTCGAAGAAGAGTTTATACTTTTTATAAGATTCACAAATAATTGTAAATTTTGAAATGTAAATGTATTTTACAACTTTCAATGACTTCTTGTTTTTGTTTTGAAGTCATTCAAGAACGTGATGTATTATTAGTATTTGCATGACAATTTCCCCAACTTACAACCAACATATTTAATGAACATATAAATTACGTACTACTCCCTCCGTTTCTTAATATAAGTCGTTTTAGAGAGATATTTTTGTTCCTAAATATAAATCGTTTGGAAATTTCAAGCAAGTATTAATTGTTTAGTTTTCAATATTATCCCAAGTAATAAATATAACTTTGGTTCTCTCACTATTTGTTACCCTATAAATAACACTCTCTTTTCCAATACAAGATAATATAGACAATTATAGTATATTTAATACTTTACAATCATTTTTTTAATATTTATACACAACTCTAAAATGACCTATATTAAGGAACGGAGACTCATAATCACGTGCGTCGCCACGTGCATGCCTGACACGTAAATCTACTAGGAGGATGCTCATGACAGTTCTTTGCACATACATGCCACGTGTCCCGCCAATAGAAGCCTTCATTACACCATATACCTTTGATTACATTTTATAATGGACGAGGGAAAAAAAAAGAAAAAGAAGACTTTAAAGTTCTATCTTGTTACTGTGTTATTGACAAAAAAAAATTAGATGAAGAACTTTATTACTTTTTTGGTTTAAAAATAAATAAATTTAGGCTAAAAATTAAATAATATAATTAATTTTTTATTATCCTTATTATGTCCTTAAATTACAAACACAATAAAATTACTATAATAATTAAATACGAATTAATTTTTTTTTTCACCTTTCCAAACTAAATAACAACATAAATATTTATAATTTTTCTATTTTTTTGTCAATTATAAAAATAAATATTTATAATTTTTATCAATCTTATATATTAATAATAAATTTCATAATTATAATTTGATATAAATTTATAGCAATATACTCTTTAAAATTTTGGATTCTAAAACTCATACTCGTTGGACGGTTGGAGAGAAGAGGATATAACGGCAGTATAATTTGACCGGCTATACCCGGTTACATTTTTGACGAGCTTCAAGTAAGCAGGTTATGCGTCTGACCACTTCATTTTAAGCTTTTAGTATATTAAGGTTGCATATGAACGAACATCTCTCACTTCCCACCCATTCTCTCTCTTAACTCGTCTATCAACTTTCTCTTTCTCCTAGGGTTCTTGGAGGTATGCCCTTTTTTCCTGTAACCACATTCACATAAATTCTTCAAGCTCTTATACTTACTGATTTTAGCCGAGTTCCTTGAAAATATGTGGGCTTGTTATGCATATTATTGTGGAAAATTATACCTCTACCAGACCTTCCTTTTATTTGATTATGTTGAATATGCTATTTTGTTGAACCCTAATAAAAAGTTCCAGTCTTGATTTAGTACTAGCAGCTTTTGTAGTCTTGTTCTGTTGTATTTTAGTGGTTTAGGGGTCTGTTCTGTATTTAGCTCTTCTTTATTTGGTGGATTAGGGCTTGAATTTGTTCTCTAAGCACAAAATTGGCAGAAGCAGAGGCTAGTTAACATTAAATTTCAAATTTGTTTCCCCATCAGGTAAATATTTACCAATGGATCCTCCATTTTTTGGGTTTTCTGGTTCTGCCAATGGAATCCAATGGGGGAGCCAATCTGAATCTGTTTTCCCTGATAAAAAACTAGTTAGAGGAAATAGATTTGAAAATGTTGTTCCAGATCAAGAACAAGTCAATGGAACTCAATTTGAAAATACCTTTCTAGATCAAAGCTTTAGTGGAATTCAGTTTATTCCAAATAAACCTTCCATCAGTAACAAGGTCCCTAGTTCGACGGAGAGTGCCGAGGAAGAGTTTCTGGAAGACTGTGATTTATCGGATGCGGTATTGACATATATAAGCAAGATGCTTATGGAAGAAGACATGGAGGACCAGAGTTGTCTGCTTCAAGAGTCTTTGGATCTTCAGGCTGCAGAGAAGCCATTCTATGATGTCCTCGGCAAAAGGTATCCACCCTCCCCTCAACGCGATCACCCAGCTTTTCTAGATCAATATAGGGTTAACCCTCACTATCATGTCTCTATGAATCAACACAATTCCATAGCTAGTAGTGGTCAGGTAGTTGGTCCCTGTTGGATTAACTACCCTGTGGATTGTAATAGCTCTCAAGTGCAAAATCTCTTGGCTTACAGTGCTTCCTACTCGTCTAATAATTCATCAAGCAGTGTAAACAATTTTAGAGATGGGTTTTTGGACTCTCCTATAAGTCCTCTGCAGGTGCGTGATATATATAATGAGAGCCAATCGATTTGGCAGTTCCAGAAGGGGGTTGAAGAAGCGAATAAATTCCTTCCAAGTAGCAACAGCTTGTTAGTTAATTCTAATTCTAATGCAGTTGTACCTCGATATCCCGAGATAGATACTAGTGTACTCGCAATCAAGGTGGAGAGAAAATATGAGGATGAATACTTGCCAACTGGGCCAAGGGGGAGGAAGAATCCCCATAGGGATGGGGAGGATGTAGACATAGAAGAAGAGAGGATTAGCAAGATGGCAGCAGTTTACCAGGAATCTATCGTGCGTTCGGAGGAGTTCGATACGGTATTGCTTTGCAGTATGGGAGAAGGCCAGGTTGCTTTGGCATCTCTTCGTGAAACCTTGAAGAATGCAACAAGCAAGAAATTGCAGCAAAGTGGGAACTCAAAAGGATTTAATACAGGAAAGGGACGTGGTAAGAAACAGAACAAGAAAAAGGAAGTGATAGATTTGAGAACCCTCCTGATTAATTGTGCACAGGCTGTTGCAGCTGATGATCACAGGAATGCAAAAGAACTGCTGACACAGATCAGGCAGCATTCTTCTCCTTTTGGTGATGGTAGTCAGAGACTGGCTTATTACTTTGCTGATGGCCTTGAGGCACGCTTGGCTGGAACTGGTTCTAAGCTTTATAAGGCTCTTGTCAGTAAGAGAGCATCTGCTGCTGATTATTTGAAAGCTTACCATCTATATCTTGCATGCTGTCCGTTCAGGAAAATTTCAAATTTTGCTGCAAACAAAACAATTATGACAAAAGCTGAGAATGCCATGAAAATCCACATCATAGATTTTGGCATCCTCTATGGTTTTCAATGGCCCACCTTAATTCAACGTATCTCACAAAGGGAGAGTGGGCGTCCCATGCTTCGGATTACTGGGATAGAATTTCCACAACCAGGCTTCAGGCCGGCTGAACGAATTGAAGAGACAGGACATCGGTTGTCAGATTATGCTCGAACTTTTAAGGTGCCATTTGAGTATAATGCCATAGCAAAGAGATGGGAAACTGTCAAACTTGAGGAACTTAAGATTGACAAGGACGAGTTTCTAGTTGTCAACTGTTTGTATCGATCTAAAAACTTGCTTGATGAGACAGTGGTGGTGGATAGTTCCAGAAATATTGTACTCAATCTGATAAGGCAAATTAATCCTGATATTTTCATCCATGGGATTGTAAATGGGGCCTTTAGTGCCCCATTTTTTGTCACACGGTTCCGTGAAGCCCTATTCCACTTCTCAGCACTGTTTGATATGCTTGAAACTAATGTACCTCGTGAGCATATTGAAAGGATGCTGATAGAGAGAGAGATCTTTGGGAGGGAAGCTCTGAATGTTATAGCTTGTGAGGGCTGGGAGAGAATTGAGAGACCAGAGACATATAAGCAGTGGCAAGTTCGTAATATGAGGGCAGGTTTTGTGCAACTCCCTTTTGACAGGGAAATCATCGTGAAAAGGGCAACAAAGAAGGTGGTAACAGGCTACCACAAGGATTTCATTATTGATGAAGACGGCCAGTGGCTGTTGCAGGGATGGAAAGGGCGAATTATTTATGCCCTTTCTTGTTGGAAACCAGCATAGGGAACTTGAGAGCATATATATATATATATATAATATACTCCATCTGCTTCAGGCCTGTTACACTTGCTGCAGTGTTTGAAAACTCGGAAGAATGATGTCTCCACTTTTCAATTTTGTTACTTGCTTATGTATCAGACCGAGGTAAAACATTTTGTACTCTATTCCTCATCATATATTTTTTTCCCTGTACTTCAGCTTAAGCATCTTAGTTACAGATGTATGTTAGATGAAGTATTGTGATTTCATTTCTTGATGATTAGAAGTCTTAACTTGTAAAGAAGATGCTGTAACATGATCCATTTTATTAATAACAAAAGATGTTTTTGGAGTTCTCTCTCTCTCTCTGTATCCTGGATGATTGCTAAGTTGAGGAAAATGATACTATGTAATGGACAAGTTCATTCACTCAGAAAACTCATTTATGATTACAACTTTCTTTTTTGTTTAATAGTCTGGTAATTGTCCTAAGCATTCTCCCTCCTCTGAAGAGATGGCCAAAACTGTACCACTTTTGCCAGATATATTAATATTACTGATATTTACAACTCTACTTTGATATGTTTAACAATTTGAGAATCAAAACCTTTAATAACTCAGATTAAAGAAATGCACTACTTTTGTGTTACCCACCTTGACTTTGTTGCAGCTAAAAGGTGCATTACACTAGGATTTATTTAGTATGTAAGGTATTAGTTATGCCTATAAGAGATTTGGTTATGTAATTATCAAGGAAATAAATTAAATCTTTATCTCCAATCTCTCTCTCTCTCTCTCTCTCTCTCTCTTCCTCCTCCTGAAATTCCTTTTAAAGTCTACCCAAAGCTATAAGACGACAACATTTTGTTGGGGGCCATTAGGCAGCGGGCTTACACGCGACAGCTGATTGGAAGAAAATGTCAAGTTGTCCGTTGGTTCTTTAACTCCTCATTTCTCACGAATCACAATCAAGCAAGAGAGGCAGTTGGTGTATAAAAATATTGGATTGGATATTGGAAATCAACATTATATCAGACAGGTAATTAATTATAAACAATTTAAAGGGATTTTAGTCTGCAAATTTTGTCGCCCTAATGTATCAACTGAAATTTATATATTTTGGAATCAAAACAGTATGTGGAATTGGGTTCACTTCCATAAATTTGACTTGGGTCAAAAAATGGGAGGAAGATAACGTGTTCCAGTATTACCAAGATCGAATACAGGAAGAAAAAACAAACAAACAATGACACATATGAAGAATCATGCATGCCCCACCTATATTAGAGTCAAAATTTAGGAATTATCCTTTGTATAGATAGATAAATTATTGAAACAGATACTGAAACATCATCCACAACCCCACT
This sequence comes from Panax japonicus, assembly GCA_020205505.1. Classification (NCBI taxonomy): domain Eukaryota; kingdom Viridiplantae; phylum Streptophyta; class Magnoliopsida; order Apiales; family Araliaceae; genus Panax; species Panax japonicus. Next base: position 77,483,631 of record CM035114.1, on the reverse strand, counting down.
ATCCAACATGGGACTGGGTCGGTCAGGGTGATTTTTATTGGGACTGCGGTAATGGGTGCAAGATAGTCCGAAAGTCACTTTGATTTGATTAATATATATGCACGAAGTATTCACTTTTTGCTTTTCTTTAAACTTGTTTTTCCCCTTTTTCTATTTGGGTAATGTAGGCCAAAAAGGCTCATACATTCCATAATACTACAATTTATTCCATAGTGGATGCCCCCTCTGCAAATTTGATCGAACCTGTACGGACAAGGCTGCAAATATAAATTATTCTAATGGAATAAAAATTCATTCAATCCCCTTGTTTTTTTATTGAACATGTGTGATAATTTTGTCATAATACGATAACACTTGCCACTATCACCGTCATCACCAATAATTAAACATACACTTAAAATACCTTACAACTATTCCATACCATCCTCGGTTCCATTCCTCGGATCCAAATCACATCATTAGATTAATCATCAAAGGACCACCTGCACTCTACTTTGCAATTAGGAAGGTCTGAACTGAACACACCCAACTTCATGGCACACATGAGGGGCAGTACCGCTGGGCTACACACCCGTTGTACTGACTTTCAAAATATAGAACTTTTACCAAGATATAAAAATAGGAAACAAAAAGGAAGGTTGATACAGATATATGACACTTGTATTTGGCTAAAGCAGAGAGAAACGAATTAGCTTCTTCTTGTTTTTCTTTCTTTCTTTTGGCTGTGGAAAGGATGTAGTAGAATATAAAATGAAAATACTTGTCATCGGCTGCATCACACATCCATTTCTCCTAACACTAATCTCTCCAATAAAATACTTGCACGGAAAACTAATACAATTGGAGGTTTAAAGTCATTGCTACATACCTTTCCTATTAATGAATCCCTGTCAATTGAGTTGAAGTCAAAATCGACACCGTGCCACGATTGGTCAGATCCTACCCCCAACTCTGCTCTGCTCTACAAGGATATATCTTGCATTTCTAGATAAAGTAGCTGCAAATCCAATCATTAAACAGGAAGAAAACTAATTATAAACAATACAAGAGACAACAATCACAACAGCTCAGTAGTCTCATGCTGAGGTATAAGAGGAGATTATTTTTAGGTGTCATTTACCAATTGACACCTAGTACTACATTTGGCACCAAGAATGATTCAACAACCCAAAAAAACAACAAAAAAGAAAGTCCTCAAGAGAATGGCTTACGTACAAAAGTCGACGCTATAATGTTGAATGAAAAACTATATTACCTATATTTGTGTCATAATATTACAGGGTCCACTAGTACTGCAATAATAATGATAAGTACAAGATTAAAGTTGAATTTTATTTTGTACTCTCAAATATTTTAATTTGCACAAAATTTATACTTCGAGTCGAGTCATTCTTTGGTGGACAGAGGGAGTAACAATTTAGAGCGAACTGAGGGTAGCGTCGCTAGAATTAGCCACTAACTTTGTTGATTCCTAATATCTATATAACGGTTCATTTCTTTAAATAATAATAATAATAATAATCTCCCTTTGATGTGGCCAAACTCTATCAGAAATGACAGCCATGTTCAGCACAGCAAGTATTCAATTGTCAAGCAGAATGAAGTTTCTTAGTTGATGACTAAAATAAAAAAGATAAAGCACTCGAGCGGTTGAATATAGTTTGTGTAAATTGTCATGCTGACTTTTGGAAAATTAAAATATCAGGCTTGGTAGTTGAAAACTTAAAATATGCTCACCGCAGGAAATATATATGTTGGATTAACAGTCTGTAATTATAATATGCATCTGTATTACAGTCTACAGATAATGATCCAGTCACCTACTTGCATGACTTTCTACTCATTGTGACATTTAATTTATAACGTAATAACTGCATTCATTAAAACCTTTTTCTTCTCACCTGGTATTGACATTTAAGTGGTTGAACATTCCTTCTACTGTTTTGTTTAGGGGAGCACTATTTCCACATGTAATTTTGATATTTCCACATGGTCTTCTTGTGGGTGGGTACCACCATTATGTGAGAGATGCACATGTGAAAATATCAAAATACATGTGGAAATATCATTCCCTGTTTGTTTAAGAGAGCTCTGACCGAACAGGTATTGATGTTAACAATGAATTACTGAGTCACGCAACGTAAATAAGATCCACAAATTTCAAATGGAATATGTATAGCAAAGTTAGTGTAATGACGCCCACCACTAGAATTGCAATCAGATTGAAAAAATGAACCTGGGCAAAGACACTGGGAAAAATAGTAAACCCCTGAGGTCCACTTGATGATATCTATCTATGTGTTCTTGTTAATGACAAAAATTGCCGGCATCTCAGTTTTTTTTTTCCCTTCCATTCAATCATTATCAAAGTCTTGGTCTGAACTTCATTAGTGTTTAAGAAGTCTGTGCTATCAGGAGACAGTATTATAACCTAAGATCGTAGATTTACAAATCTCTATCTAAATATTATATGTAGGTGAGAACTAGGAATGAAGCTATCATTAGGAATTTAGTATACAATTATGTATCATCAAGCAATTATAAGCACAAAGAGTAAGGTGGAACAATCCCCAGGCCCCAACCAGATACCAATAATCACTTTTATTGAAACAACAAAACTATTTTGATTTAATAGACATTTTCTTGAACCAATTATAGATTTCCAATTCCATATTGTCTCGGTGTTTAACTGATCCCATTTTATTTAAAGTTCAAACATTCTTACTCTGGCTAATTCTAATTAATGCTGTTTCAGCCATCCACAAATCTCCAGTTTGAAGAGGACTTAGCCACAGATTCTCTTGAATATTTCCTAGAATAAGTTGGCATGCAACTAACTACCCTCTGGAATTTGTAGTGCCATGAAAGATGAAGTCCAAATGGATACGCCTAGCAGTTGAGTTCAATTGTTTTAAGGAAAATGTTTTCCGAGAAATGACTTTTTTGTTTTCTGGAAAAATACTTATTTGAAAACTAAATTTTGATTCGTGAAACGATTTGCATAGGCCACTTTTTCAGTGTCAAACCAAACACCACGAAATGCAGAAAACATTTTCCGGAAATTCTTTTCCTTGAAAAAATGGAGAGTCTATGGTGTCAATTGAAAATAAACCCAATAGCTATGAGGAGAAAGTGAACTCATCGATCTCCAAGTTATAACAATAAATTTCTATTAGATTATATATCCTAGAATGCATAACTATATACTACATTATTCAGCAAGCCCCTCAACATTTTATCAAGATTGGCACTAGGACCTAAAGGACTTCATCTTCAAATATTCAACGTTGTTGTTACCAACAAAATTTGCTATATATCATCTCCAGTGAAAGAAAGCTGAAAAAGGAAAGAACCAGAATGGATTCAAGTCTCTATAAACCATATGCCTAACATCCAGGCAAAGAAACAATACTAAAAGGACGTTAAAAATTTACAATTCTGAAAGGAAAGAAGTACCTATAATAAAGGTACCACCCAGAGTTTATATTCTCATTCTTCTGGTGGAAGTGAGCTTGCCTCATTGAACCATCTTGGGGGATCAAATCCAGACCCTCCTGAGAAATATAAAGCATTTTTCAGGAACAAATTTGCAGAAGCCGAGAACAGTCGCTCAAAATTTTAAAAGCAACATATATCCACTCTCCTGTCCATCTTTTTCCTTTTCCTTTTCTTTTTAAAGGTAATTCTTAGCTGAATCTTAGGTCAATGATATAGTAGCAACAAAACAGCCCTATGAAGGAGCTTAGGCCTATATCTTGCTACAATAACAAATGTTTGCTTTTCCATAGTTCTTGTCACTAGATTAAAACATGTGATGCATAGACTTTTTGGGGAAACAGAATCTCCCTTGCTAAGTTAGATAAGATCAGTTTTTGATAGCATCCTATTGATGCAAGGGTTCAAAGAAATTAAGTAGTCCAAAATGTATCATCAAATGAGAGAAGTAGCAATGGGAAAGGGTATTTATTAAGCAGATATTGGTATTGGGAAATGGACATACTTATGGATGATCAATTGGCATCTTCAAGGGTCTTTAGCTACTTGATAAGGTTCTTATGGATCATGTTACATGCACATTGAGAAGCAGGGTTACAGAGATTATTTCTCCAATTTCTATGGATATTTTCCGAGTCAAGGATGCTAACCGACCAAGTAAGTTGCCTCACACTGACCAAGAATACAACATTATCTTATCCTTAACTTCTTATGGCATCTAATCATTGCCTCATTGGCATGGAGTAAAAGTACAATGATATCAACTCGACTTATTCCAGAAATATCCTATAATGGCAGGTTTGTATAGACAGACAGAGGAGATGGAAGAAACGTACTTCGGGCTTTTGTGTCTTATGTGGCCATTAAACTAAAAATAGGGGACATTTATTTTTGGGTCTGAAGATAGTTTGAAAAATTAAAACACAAGAATCTTCAGAAACCAGCAAGAATATGAGAAGAGTATACAATATGAGGTCTGCTCTTGGCCTAAGAATGCTTGAAAAAATACGCATTAATTCTACAATATGAGGTCTGCTATGCTAATGCTGGCAGTAAGCTGAGCGTCCGGGCTTATCTCTCAAGTTTTAGGTTCTCTTCTGTAATTACAGTACTATTTGTTTATATAGTATTGGAGTTTTGTTTGTCATATCCTTTGATGGTTTCATTTGTACAGTTGTTAAAAAAATAAGTAAAATTTCTGACTATAACCAAAGAGAGAGAAAAATGACATATATTCCAAATGAAAGAGGATTAAAAAAAGCCAGAAACATAAATGCAACAAGCATCAAATTAAGCTAACAAGGAAGTAGTAGTATACCAAGGGGATTGCAGCCGCAGAGACGCCAAGCAGTCAAGATAGTCCCCTTAATAACTCCATATTTCTTGTAAGCAATCATTGAATACTCGCTACATGTTGGAAGATAACGACAACTATTTGGCATCAATGGCGAGATTTCCCCTGTTTAAAAACCCAATTCTCAATCCAAAAGCTGGACTTAATTCTTCATAACCATTTGTCAATGATTAAAAAGAAGATTAAAAGCATAAACACAAGGCTTAGTAATGAGAAGCAAAGCTCAATACACATGGTTACGGGAAGAAAAAGACTCACTTTTGTAGAACGTGAGCATAGATAATGCAGTTCTAACTCCCAAACTGTTAACCTCGTCATCTAATTGGAAAGTACAAACCCCAAGAATTCCATATAAAACAAGTTAGATATAAAACTATCTCACACACAGATATATATATATATATAGAGAGAGAGATGTATAAATACATAGAGAGAGAATAAGGGTTACCTTGTACAGAGTTTTGGTCCGAATCGTTATTCAATTCATTAACAAGTGGGCATAATCTAGGTCGCTGGAAATAGAAGACGCAATTTTGAGGAAATTAATCGAGTTTGTGTGCGTAACAAAATGAAGAGCCGGAGGAATTACCTTCCGATTGATGGAAATCTTCGAGTAAATGGAATTAGGGTTCGGGAAAGAGAAGGATTTATGGTGGTGTAAGTTATTACAGGTGTTAATAGAAGAAATTAGCGCCATTTCTGATCTGAGGCTCCTGAATTTGGAGGTAAAAGGAATATAACCGTTTGTTTAGTAGGTAGTTGATCAGCTAGGAGTTCTCAACTTTCTCTTTTGTCATATAAGAAATGAGAGCTCATTTGATATTTTATATTTTTCGGAATTATTATTAGGCATAACAAAATTTAATAAAAGTGTCATTAGATGTACTTTTAATTGACAAATTTTTTGATATAAATTAATAATTAAAAATGTTAGCAAAACATAATAATTAAAAAAGGTTATAGTTTGAGGAGTGTTAACGCCAAATTTTGTACGCTTGACGAAATCACAAAAACAGCAGGCCAAAATCGCGAAAATCGTGTTAACGGTTGATGGAGTAGTTGATTATATCAAACTCACAAAATACATTCACACAAACATAAATAAAAAGCCACTAACATTCACACAAACATAAATAAAGAGCCACTATAATAATATTGGGAGTACAAGTTGTGTATTTGTGTTGTATCTGTTGTGTGTTGTCTCCTAAAACCCTAGCTTGTAGCCATATATATAGAAGTCATCTCCTCCTGAATCTAACTAGGAGAAGAACTCCTTTTGTAGAATCACCTTATAACTACTAAATTCAATTAGGACTAGGAGTCCTAATTAAATCTCCTTATCCCACCAAATAAGAAAACATAATCCTATTCTAATAAGGATTCTCCACTGTCACAATAAATATATACGGGTCATCACCAAATCCGGACCATTAAATAGACTGGACTGCACCATGGCTAGACCCAAATAATCACATCCCAACATTGCCCCCAGTCTATCATTTATAACAGTCTCTTATTTATAAGGAACTTATAAATGAGAGACTATACAAGTTTATCCCAACAAAAACGACCATATTTGTTGAAGACAAAATATCACACCTGAACTCCATGTGTCGAACTAAAATTTATTGGAGAACCAACCTTATACCAACCGAACCAACCTTATCACGACCGGAGATATAAAAAACCAACCTTATCACTTCCGAAGATATAAAGAACTAACCTTATACCAACCGAACCAACCTTATCACGACCGAACCAACCCTATCACTTTCGAAGATATAAAGAACCAACCTTATACCAACCGAACCAACCTTATCACGATCGGAGATATAAAGAACCAACCTTATACCAACCGAACCAACCTTATCACGACCGAACCAACCTTATCACTTCCAAAGATATAAAGAACCAACCGTGTGAGACCCTGAATTTTATAAAATAAAAGTATTCAATTTTTATAATTATTATTCTATTTAGTAAACGGTTAAATTGATAAAAGTACAGTAATACGCGTGGTTACACAGTGGCACACGGTATTGTACAATATATTTGATTATTGATACTTACGTGAGAAGTCACTCAGTTTTATTCAATTATTGTCAATATTTTATATATTATTAAATTAATAATTGAGACGACAAAGTTATTCATATTATTAAATTGTAATATTTACAATGTTTAGAAGTTCTGCCAAGGAGATGTTTGGTCACCTAATTGCGCGCCAATAGGGAGAAATCCTTATTGGAAAGCCCCCTCTTTCCTGGGAACGATCTAGTTGTTAAATATTATGAATTATGATATTAATGATGGATAAGTTCGTGTTGATTAAAGATGAATTTGATAGTTTCATTGTGTTGAAATTATTTGTGTTAGTAGAAATCGACATTTATTTCGATAATAATTGATGTCTGAAGGTTATATTGTTCAATCGGGTATTCGAGGTACTTTTCGTGTCGGAGTACTATTCACGAGTTACTATTCATGAGTTACTATTCACGAGTTATTATTCATAATTTACTATTCACGAGTTACTATTCACGAGTTATTATTCACGAGTACTATTCACGGGGTACTATTCACCCGAACAATATATTTATTTTCAATCCAAATCATTTTTTGGTACAATATTATTCCATGAGGAGATGTGCTAATTTTTCAGACCGTTGGTTGAAATTATAATAGTAAATCAATATGGATCGTTGATTTAAAGTTTTAATAATAACTTGCCCTTTCGGTGTTCCAATGGTTAATTGTCCCTTCGCAAATAGTAGTTGTCTCTTTAATATTACCAAGAGTTACTTGCCTCTTCAGTGTTCCAAAGGTTAATTGCCCATTCGCAAATAGTAGTTGTCTCTTCAATATTACCAAGAGTCATTTTGACCATTCGTTAAGACCAAAAGCCACTCTCAGTTTTTCTATAAATAGAAGTTCATTCCTTCATTATTTCTTACGAATTCACTGAAACTCTAGAGAGAGAAATTATAGAGAGAAGCTATAGAGAGAAAATCTATAGAGAGAAAGAAGAAGAGTATTCTGCTACTTCACTACTTCTATATTTAGTTTCTTTATAAGGTAAGTGATATTATTTATTGTATTCGTAAGGGGTGTTATTCTTTCTTATTCATAAAGAGAACTTCTGTTATTCCATTCTTTATTATTTTGTTCGAATAACCTGTATACGCGGCATACCCTATACATATCCTGTATACGCGGCATACCTTATACTTGGTGAAATCCCTCTGTTATTCCATTCTATATTATTATGTTGGAATAACCTGTTTATGCGAAGTACCGCATACATGGTGAAATTCTTCTATTATTCCGTTCTTTATTATTCTGTCGGAATATCCTGTCGGTGCGAATTTCGCCTGACCTGGTTCCATTTATTATTATGTTGGAATAACCTGTATACGTGGATTACCGTATACTTGGTGATGTCTGTTATTATTCAATTCTTTATTATTATGTTGGAATAACCTGTATACGTGGATTACCGTATACCTGGTGATTTCTGTTGTTATTCCATTCTTTAATATTCTGTCTGAATATTCTGTCTGTGCGTTTACGTCGGACCTGGTTCCACTCTTTATTATTTTGTTAGAATAACCTATCTATGTGGATTACCACATGCATGATGAATGATCCTTTGTATTCATTCCTTATTAAATTATGGAAATGATCTGGTTATGTTGATTATGATGAGAGTCATAATAAAAATATTGGACTGATGAAATCATGGGTATATGAAGTATTAGTAAGTGTTATGATGATTTATGTTAGTTATTATGTAAAAACATGAAAGTTTCTTAGAAATCACAAAGGGTTGAAAATCAGATTTTGGTGAAAACGGAACATGAATTTCAATTGACCATATCTCCTATTATATTTTGAATTTTTGAGTGAGGTCAAGTTCTGGAGTTAGGTATATGAGTTTTGTAACTTATCCAAGTAGAATCACTGAAAAAGGTGTTGTAGATTTTCGTGTGGACTGATTTTAGGAAAGGAGTCCAAAGCTGTAATTTACAAAAAAGCTACTGCCCATAAATTTAAAAGGGCTGTTTCGGCCACTTAATTTATGAGAAAAATTCTGGCCTTTTAGGACATGAAAGTATATGGTATAAAGTACATTCTGTCCAAAAATGAGCTCATTCCGACTTAAAATGAGTGAGTTATGACCATTTCAATATTTAGGTTTTTCCGACGAAAAATGCTATAACCGGAGTTCTATAACTCCGATGACTATGAAATTTAAACTGGAAGCTAATGTTAACATATGTAAGATCCTGCCAAGATTTGGGAATTTATGGAGTTAAACTTGAGATAGCTAATTTCTTAAGGAATTAATTAGAATTTGATTTTTGAAAAATAATAAATGAATTTTAAAAATTCCGAGAAAAATATATGTTCATTATGGGACTATATTCTGTTAAATCCCAGAAAAGAAATTTTTTTGGAACTGATTTGGTATTTTTCATGAAAATAATTTAGTTATGAACATATGAGTTAAATATGTAATGTGAAGTAACAAAATTGAAAAATAAGATTTTATGGATTGGGAATCTTATATAGGATATATGCATATTTTTGATGAGGGATTTGATCATTGGTGATGATATCTTATGAGTATGGCATTTTTGAATGATTAAATGCATTATGTGGTAAAGTGTAAACAATTGAAATAAATTGTTTATAAGTTTAAGAAGTGATTAAAATATTGTTATAATATTAATGATATTAGATTATAAGATTATTAAGTGATTGATAACATTGGGATATTCTTGAACCCTGGATAAATTATATTATAAATATTTAATATTTATCCTTTATCTCATTTGATTGATTCTTTATATCATTGTCATGATCCTCATGCTTATATTGTGTTGAAAGTCATCTGTGGCTTACGTGCATAGATGGACTTGGTATGATTATGAGCAGAGATTATTCGGTATAATCATGACCATAATGTTACAAATGATGTGGTAAAAGTCATCTTTGGCCCGTAGTTCATAGATGGACTTGGTATGATTATGACCAGGGATTATTCGGTATAATCATGACCGTAATTGAAAACATGAATATCTTTGGCCTGTAGTGCATGGATAATTCGTGGTCGTGATACTATTAAGCTGAGTCTCAGCATTATTGGTTTTACAGTTGTGTATCTTTGGCCTGTAGTGCAAAGATGAACTGTTGGTTACTGGTTATACAGTTGTATATCTTTGACCGTAGTGCAAAGATGAATTTATTAGTATGATTATGAGCAGAAATTGTGATTTGGTATAACCATGATTTTTGATGTTTCAGGTGAATATAGGTGATGAAAATTATCTTCGTCTTAGGTGCGAAAAGGAATTCAAATCACAATTATGATTATGAGTTATTCATATGATTGTAGACATGAATTGTTGATTGATGTTACATGGATAAAACATTATTGGTGGACTTTTAACTTGGAGAAGATAATAGACCTGATGGTCTATTTAATTTTTTTAATGGATTGCTCGTTCCGCTGCAACTATGGTTGAAAAGTTTATCATCTACCATATGTTCTAAATCTTTGATTTATTATTGATGAATGCTATTGATAATTTAATTATCTTTAGCCATGATATTCTTTACTGGGCTAGTTGTACTCACCCTTTTGTTTCACAATTCCTTTCAGGTAATAACAGTGTAGCTGGGTCGAGCGGGGATAACAGAGAAATAGTGAGATGGTCCGAGATTGTTGAAGTTTCTCAATACATTATAAAACGGCATGACATACAATATATATTTGCATTGAGGACCTAAGATGTGCGTGTCGTATTTTATACGTCACTTGATAATTGATTTTGGTGAACAACAATAGGTTGATGAAAACCCAACTTTGGAAGGGTGTTTTGCCACTATCATACAAGATGTCTAATGACATACAATCTCATGTTATCATAAGACAGGGTTGTCCACATCCACTTGCTGAGTATATCTACAAGCATTACCTATATGATCTTGGAGTATATTTAAGATATAATTCTCACTTGGAGATAACTGAGATAATTATATGTCAAGAGAAGACTCATCATTGGAAAGAACATGATAATAATCTTCTCGTTTTTCTTTAGGGTCTATTGGACCAACCAAGGATAATTCTCTGGGCATATGATTGTACATACACAACTGTCTGTATAATATTGGAACTTCAAAGCAACAACATAACATGTGTTCATCCTCTAAATTAAATGAAGTTATATCGCTTCAAATGCCTAAAAAGTTTACCAAAAAGAAATAAAATAACACAGATGCCCAAGTTTTGTTTAATTAGAAATATAAAAAGGAAAAACAACCTACACAACCACTTATTTATGAGTTTCGCAATATTCATATTGTCAATGAGCTAGTTCATAATCACATGTAGGTTTGAAGAAAGCCCCATAGCTCAAAAGAGCTAATTTGTATAAAGGTAGACAAGCTATTATTAATCAGCATGTTATTTTTTAGTGGGTGCCATGCTCCCAAATATATAAACATAGGCATTTGACTTCAAAAACGAGTAGTAATTTGGGAAAACAAAGCCTTGAAATCCTTCGTTGGTGTTCCAGTTCCCTCGGGCTTTGAGGCCAGATCAAATGCCTTGAATTTGGCCTCCTCCAACTGTAATACCTGTTCAAGTGCAAATAAATATGCTATCAGACATAGTAACACTAATAAATATGCTATCAGACATAGTAACACTACCTAAAGACATAATATAATGCCAGCTTATTTGACAAGCAGAAGAATGTAAAATAATTACATAAGCATTATATATACCTGAATGCAAACTTCTGCAACATCAGCCCTGGGAATAAGTTTTGTCTCTGTCTGAAGAAGCTCATCATCCTTTCCAACAATCAATTCCCGGACACCGCCTTCTTTGTCTTGCAATCCTCCTGCCCTGAATCATTGCGAGAGATGCGAGTCAATTGTCTACTTGCAGAATTTGATTAAAGGCAAGTACAAGCAGGGAATGACACAGGTTTCCAGAAATATTCATCAAGAGGATAACCACATTTCTTGATATTCAACCATGCAACATTATTTTACTTGCACATGATTTAGAAGAAGAAATACAAGGTACAAAAGCCAAAAGAAATGAACTTTATCTACAAAAAAGTATTATTCTATAATCACGATAATATATCAAAATTACTCGTAAATAATCTGGGGAGTGTCGAGTGATGTAGAACACAAATGGGATCAGTCATGACAATTGACAGATAAAAGATATAGGGCATAACGTTTTAAAGAGTTCCGAGGAAGAGAAAAACAGTTATTATAACTTTATTCAATTTTTTTAAATCGCTAAATTTTTAATAGGCTATCAAAATAAAACTGAGAAGGCCATGTAATGGAATGAAAACAGAAATGTAGAAAAGGATTCCGTCATTGTGTTGGGGGAAGAGATGCTAATAAAAGTGAAAAATGAAGAATATTTTTATTAGCAGTGTCCAACAAAAAGCAAGAGAAAACATGCAAAGAGATGCAGCTGTTTCTCAAGCTGATGGAATGGAAGGCCAAAAGGGATGTTAACAAGCCTTGAACAATTCATAAATGTGAGAAGACCTGGTCTATAGGGTTCACTATAGTAATTTTTTCTCTAAGCCTGGACCTTCAACGCCTTGTAATGAGGACAATAGGCCCTTTCAACCTTGCAAGGAAAATTTTCAATGTAATATGCACACTGGCAGGCATTGCAACCTCACCTCCTTTCTCCCGAATTGACTTGATGTCTAGTTAATAACTTACAATGAGAAAGAAAGAGGAAAAAGAAAAAGCATCACCAATAAAGAGATTATGTTGAATTTTCATCTAGGCATCTGTATTTAAAGAATAACCAGTTCTTATCATGAAAATACAAGGAATAAGACGGGCATACCTAATAATCGTGTAGGGAACTCCAGAGTCAGCTAAATATTGTTCAGCCTTTCTCTTCCATATCTGTAATACAACAAGCAGATAAATTAAACATCTTCACAGTGATTCTTGCAATCAGAACATATTTAGCAAGAGGACAACAATATAGTCTGCTTCAAATCAATAGCAATTGACTTTACTGCACCCTCCTAAAGTTCTGAATTCATAGAAACTCATTTAGCATACCTTATATGGACAAGAAAAACTCATAAATTAGCAAGGCAGATATTTCTAAATAAAAGGTTGGGAGAAAAATTTAAAATTACAAAAACAGTCCTCTAATTCTGTGGTTTAACAAATAAGAAAGATGAATCACAAATTGCACAATAAGAGAACCAACTCTCTTTATCACAAAACGAAAATAGAAGAACTTATTCACGAGACCATGAATTCTCATTCTTGAACATATACCAAACAAGATGAAGAAAATAAGTAGAAAGAGAATGAACATTGCAAACCAATATATTCCCATTCCCCAAGCTGTTCAGTGGGTGGTCGATATTTTTTCCTCCCATTGATCCAACCAGCACAATGTGTTTTACCCCAGCAGCTTTAGCTGTACATGTATATCACATAATTAAGAAAAAAGACAACAGTAATAATTCGATTAATAAATCAAAGTAACAAATCCTCAGTTCCTCACCAGCATCTATTTGATTTTTCTGCCCAATCCAGTCAACCTAACAAATTATTTATCAAAATCATAGGAATAAAAAAGTTAAAAGACTGACTAACAATAAATAACATCAGAAAACAGAAAAGTTTTTTCTTTATGAGAAAAAATTTTTCTAAAGAGTTTACAGTTAGATGGTAGTATGGTAGATACCTGTTCAGGATATGCTCCATCTTCAAAATAAAATTCAGGCCTTCCGCCTTTACTTGGATCAAAACCGGGCTTCATCTTTGGCACAGCACTCGTAAGAATTATAAGGTAATCAACACCTTGGATTGCAGGGACAATGCTGCCAGCATCCCTTATATCCCCAACAAAAACATCATCAGCTCCACCAATTTTCTCTTTGCTCTGCTCTGTTCTGACTAAACCTTTACCACTATATTGGCCAGACTTCTCCTTCAACTTCTTATAAACAATTTGGCCTGAATAAATCAAGATTCAAGCAGCACCAGACCATGTTAAGAAAATCACTAAGATCTTAAGAAATAACAACTTAAACCCCAAGTGTAGGAAAAATCATCCAGTGAGATGGCCAAGATTTCACTTCCAAATGTGGAAGTCTTTAGAGTCACATCTTTTAGGGTCATTCCCCATATTTGTCACAATAATTATGGAACACCCCAGTCCCCAGTCCCACATAAGAACATATGAATTAATTTGATATGTATGTATGTAAGATCCCAACCAACTACTAAAAGTACAATCAGTCAAGACCTTTTGGATGGGTCTGTAGTGGGCCAAGATGTCCCATGAAGATATCACTGGGACAAAATTAATTTGAATTGGGATCAGGTACAAATGGACTAAATTTCATGTGTTTGTGAGGATTTCTTGAGCCTCTATGAGGCAGGTAATCTCCCATAAATATTTTAAAAAATAGTTAAAAAGATAACAAAAGCAAAACACTGTTGTCTAATTCACATTCGGAAGGAAATTTTGTTTATATTTTCATATCATGTTCACTTAATAAGAAACACAGCCACTTTTTATTTCAAGTAACAAAAAAGGGTTAATAGGACTCCAATAATACAAAACAAAAAATAGATGAGAATTTGATCTTTTTGTGCTATACATTAGTTATTTAATATCCAAGTGAGGCAACCACCGTCACGAATTACTTGTGCTTTCATAATAATTAGCAACAGTTCAGCATTAGTACAAGACTCTTACTTGTTATCTGTTTTTCCTCTTTCAACAATTCCTGTGTGCAGATGTTCAATAACCTACTTGAATTTGATAAGCAAGCAGGGAGACTCTGACAAGAAAATTTCCCTATATATATAGTAGGCAGTGCCTCTAAAAATAAATTTGCTTCCAAAATGGCAATGAATTACAAACCCATATATTAGTCAAGAGGGTGTATTCTATATCCACCTGCATATTAAGACCTAACATTTGGTACTTAAGTGTTCTCCACTATCATGAGGTAAATTTAGAGGAGGAGAAAGCCTGAAAAGGAGGTCAACATGAATTAGTTATAGCCATGTTTAACCTATATAATTAGAGCATTTGAAATTTCATTGTAGTTAGATCCCCACATTAACAGTTCTAAATAGAAAATGTAAAAAAATAGGCCATTTGACATCAGCAAATCTCAAAATCAATACGAATCAATTACAATTGTTGTAAACTAGCTAAGCTAAAAGGTAATCATATTTGTTGCTTTGAAAACTTAAATGAATTCATATCAATTTTAAAATTTAAATTTATTAATCCTATAGGTCTGAATAATTTCTTTTTACGAATTTAATATTTCGTAAAACCAACCTTCAATTTTGATTGTTCATCCCATATATGGAGGAAGATTACCCGCTAATTAAAGGTATATAAAGAGAGATGAAGATTATTTACCAGTTCTACCACCAGCTCCGGTAACAAGGACCGTGGATGAGGTGAAATTCGCCATAGCTCTACCACTGCAACCTTTGCTGTTCTGGTGGTTACAAGTAGAAGAGACGAGCAACTTCTAGAAATGCAATTGATGCACGTCCCCATTCCCAAATGGTGGAGTGGAAAGATGAAAGGAACACGTGCTACAAAAGCCAACTCAGTATTTAAACATTTTGACTTATATTAAATTAATTTCTATTATTTTAAAATTATATAAATTTATCCTGACTTGTTATGTTAGTTTGAAATAGACATGCTTTTTTTAACTAAAATTAAATAAAATTTTATTGTTTTTATCTTTATAATTATTTTAAAAGAGAATTGTATTTTTAATTTTAGATAAAAGGCTATGTGGATTATGTCTTGCGTTGTTTGTTTAGAGCTGAATGAAGCTGAATCTGAATGACTGAATCGGTAAAATGGACGAGCTAAATGAGCTGAATGGCTATGTCAGATTTTTTTAGCTGAATGACTAAATGAGCTGGATGAAGTAAAAAAAAATTAAAAATTTAAAAATAAATATTAACTATTATATTAAGTAATATTAAATAAATTTACAACAATTTTGAATTTTTTCAGAAGGGTATAATAATAAAGTTTGTCATTCAAATGTTTCATACATGTCAATTATCAAACAATTTTTTTCATTTAGATTCAGATTCAACTCATTCAAATTCAGATTCAGATTCAATTTTATTCAATTTTTATCAAACATCCCTTAGACTGAGATCGTTGAATCTAGCTTCAATTTTTGTTATTTCATTTACTTTGTTGTGGAACGTTATTTTTTTTATTAGTTGTTTTATTTGTAAGATTTGTATTCTTACACATTTAATATTGTTATTGAGATTAATTATGTAATAATTTATTGTAATTGTATCAATATTTTTTCGTAATGAGGGTATTAAATTTTTTTTGAAGGATTATAACTTTTTTACAGTCTAATCACTAATGTATTAGTATAATCCAGGAACGGACCAGATTTTAGCGATCAATATGATCAAAATTAGGTATTAAAGAAGTATTTAACCGTCTTTAGTGACGGACAAGTCTATAACAGACATGTTATGAGTTTTAACGACAGACATGTCCGTCGCTAAAGGTTTATCCAGCCTCTTAGTATAATAATTATATGTGCCGCACATGAACTTGGACAGGAATAAAGCGCATATTCATTTCTATTTATTTGGTTTTAGTATAGCTTCAAAACCTTTTAATCTTTCAAAGGCAATTGATTCAATAAATCCAGAAATTAGGCAACTATTTACACATATTGCAGCTTTGGGCGGAAACGAACCGAGTCATTCGAGTATTGAGTTGTTCAGATTTGGTTCACAAAATTTATCGAGTATAAAATAAAGTTTGATTGAGTCTCATTTAACTATCAAATTTAGCCCGATTCCGAATCTAGCCCGAGTAGTTTAGACTTTTCTAACGAATATGATCTGAGTATCAATAGAAAACTATAATTTGAGGAGGCTCAAGTAATTTATCGAACTTTAAAATGTGTTCATATTTGACTCATTTATATTTTGAGTCAAACTCGAATCGAACTTTTAGTCGAGCGAGTACGAATCGAACCCGAATTATTTGCTAATTTTACAGTCTTAATTGCAGCAATAGAATCCGGCTTATTAAGATGCGTATATAACAATCTTATGCCATTTTCATCTTGGCCAAGTGACACGCAGGCGAGACTCTATGTGTATCAGTATTCTATTGACCAATTAACCAACTTATCAAAAAAATAAACTCATGCTAACCGTATCTCAAAAAAGAGTCCTTTCATTCTAAAGGAAACCTTATTATGGAGCTCCTAATAAACAATATATAAACACCAAATAGTCAAAATTAATATATTTATAAATTCAAGTTCTCGCTATTGTTGATGTGTCAATCTTCCATCATTTACTAAATCTTAACCAAAGAAAATCAACATTTTGCTACAGCAATGTGTAATTATAATGCCATTTTCATCTTCTTAAAATGATTTCAAACTGATCATGATTGCCGACGATAGAAAGAAGGGGAAGACAAAAAACTTAAAATATATTAATTGATGATAAACAACAAAACATTTACATCATTTGATTAACATATGCTTAATTCCTCTCTTACTCAGAATGACAAGTACAACATAAATCTAAGCTGTCACAGATGTTTCCACTGCAACCTTGTCATAGTTACCAACTTCAGATGATATCTTGCCAGCAACCCAAAGCTCTGGTAGTGCCTCCCTAATGTTGTGGATACTCTCTAATGAATAATCTGCTCCTTTGACCCTTTGAGAATTTCCAACCTGTAAACATCATTCAAGAATTATACATATTAAATCTTGATATGCATAAGAAAGAAAGAAAGAAAGAAAAATAAATCGACAACTCAAATAGGCCTCTCAAGTGAGTATAATATAGCAATGGTACCAGTCTAAGCATATCATTATCTATGCACAGAATCACTAGGGAGGACTTACCAGCACCGTATCAAGGCCGACACGTTTTCCAGCCTGTACGTTCCTAACACTATCTTCAAAAAACAGCTGAAATAGGAATTCAACAATGGAAAGAGCATTAGAATAGCACTTAATTACAGAATACGAGTTTCAACTCCTAAGTATCAGTGTCTTACTGTTCTCTGGGGGTTAATGTTGCCTATCTTGACAGCCTTCTCAATGGCATGTTCAGATGGCTTGCAGACGATTGGTGTCTTTGGTAATAGTGAAGCTGAAGCATTAGGCTGAGAAAAATGGCCGATAATGTCAAAAATTTCAGTGCTGCAAGTCGTGGTATTGGAAGATAATCTTGAACCAGTGAACTGAATGTCATCCTCATCATCAGAGACGGTGCTATTGTGAGTAGGATTCAGAGTCTCAAAGCAAATGATCCCCTCAAAACAATCTTCCAACCCCAGTCTGCTAAGTGCTTTGGCCACATGGACCTTGTCGGCATTTGTGAAGATCTAATGTGCAAATTAAAAAGTAAAAAAAATATCAGCAAGTAAAATAACTGCTCCACACCTAACCCACAGTACAACTACACTATTTACAATTCAATGATTCTATAACTTGTGTTAAGATGCTTACAACTTTGCGGATAGGCAAGCTTAGCAAAAGACTTCTTAGAACAGGGTCAGGTTTTAGATTCTCATAAGGTAATCTTCCATGAACAAAGCTGCAAAATTGAAAAAATAAATAAAAAAATCATACATCAATATTACAAACAAACAAGCAGAAAGAATATGTATGACGTATCAATAACTAAAGGTATAATGTCAGGTGTACTTCCTCACCTGTGATACTCATCGTAATCAAAGTCATAGCCGATAGCCTGCATAAGTAAAATCTCATGAATGTTATATTACAGATAAAACACTATATATAGATTAAACGGTTAGATAACATGAATTGAGAAAAGGTCGACTTAAAAGA
Source organism: Panax japonicus (assembly GCA_020205505.1). Taxonomy (NCBI): domain Eukaryota; kingdom Viridiplantae; phylum Streptophyta; class Magnoliopsida; order Apiales; family Araliaceae; genus Panax; species Panax japonicus. The sequence continues at coordinate 77,464,854 of CM035114.1, read as the reverse complement.
CATACCCTAAGGCCTGCCATTGTTGTACCATAATTCTTGTATAGTAAATTACCCAGCTCAGAGATTATGCTCCTATCTATACCAAGCTTTTCAACCATATAATCTGGAGGAGTTTATCAGAAACTAAAATTAGATATTAAATAAGTATTTAACAACTTAAAGCAGACACAAGGAGTCGAAAAATAGACCAATACCTTCAATATTAATGCGAACTGCAGTTGCCAAGCCAGAACTAAGGGGATAAAGAGTATCATCTAGATCTGAAAGGTCAAAGTTCAAACTCATAATTATTACTCACCTTTTCCATAAATAATGCGATCTTCAAGCCATTGTTTTCAAATTAAATACTTACCAAAAAGAAGAGAATCATATTTCGGCAATTCAACCTGCCTGTACCGGTTCTCAAACTCCATCTTGATTCTTGAATATAGAATGAAGATACGTAAGCGAATACGGACCAAGAAAATCTAAAATTACCCAAATTAATATGAAAATTCAATATAATTCTCAACCTACAACTTCTCATGGATTCAAATAAAATTGATGACTATAATTTCACAGAATTCTAACTCAAAAAGTAACTGGTAAAGTAAAAAAGGTCTTTTAGCTCGACAGTTTTTATAACCATCCCCAACTACTTAAAAATTGGGGCTTGTTGAATTCCTGAACAGGACAATTCAAAGCCACTCGTACAAACTAAGCCATCAAATGTGGATCATTTAAAATTACAAACCTTGCGGATACAAGGATCAAAAAGAAAAGAATAGAAAAGAAAAAGAACAAAAAATACCCTCAAGGATGCTAGTAAAATTCTAAAAAGTATATAAGGTGGTGAGTTATTCAGAAAGGAATTAAATAATATTAAAACTAAAAGCCCATTTTACTGAATATCTAAAAACTTGAACAATAATATTCAGGCTCATCATAATTAAATTCCTAAGTACCCCAGAAAACTAACAGCATAAAATTAGGTAAAGAAACAGAAATGAAACGAACTTCACCAATGGGTCATGAATGAATCAAAAATTCATATTTGGTTTTTAAAAAAATAGAGAAAAACTTCAAGGCAACGAATTTTCAACGACCCCAGAAAAATGGGTAAAATGCCAATTGAAACCAAATAATAGGAAAGAAAAAAAACAACTTTCCTCAAAATTTTCACATAATGAAGAAATTGATGGGTCCAGAAAAACCCACAATCATATATATATATATATATATATAAGAAAATGAAACGCCATTGGTATATATGAAAGCAAGATTTTGAGAACCGAACTCACCAGAGAAATGACGGAATGCAGGAGAGAGAAAGTATTGAGATAACGAAATGACGGAATGTATAGATAGAGAGAGAAATAATAGGTTGTTGGGGGAGGGGTTGCCGAGAGAGAAAAATTGTTTAGATTAAAACGAAATAAGCAGGAGGACGAGGGGGAGGAAGACGAAGCAGAGATTGGGTTTAAATAGCCAAACCGTTGCGTCTATTGAATTACTCGAGCAAATTTCCATTTACCCCTCAATCACACGGTCTATACTTAAAAAAAACATGTTAAAATTATAAGGTCGGAAAAAAAATAGTGGACTATAGCCCCTTTTTAGTTGTATAACTTGTATCATATATTCATAATTATAAGGTTAGAAAAAAAAATAACATGAGGATCACTGGTATTTATTTTTTTTATATGTTTTTTTTTCACTTAGTGTGACATGCTTTTATTTTAACCCAATAAATTCATTTCAGTTTAAATTATTTATTTTTTATAATTATCTGCTAATTTTATGATCAATCAAGTTAATTCAATTATAGAATTCCCTATAGTCGAATAAGTTATAAAATAGATTTTTGGCCAATTTAAGATTATGAATATTTGGGACATGTTTTGATGTGAAAATTTTGAGCCCACAAAATAGATATATATCAATGGGAACGGTTAAATCCACAACAGAAAATGTTATTTCCACAATAAAAGTGTCGTTACAATTTTTACCGTCGCTATACATCTACAGCGATACTTTTGTTGTGAAAATAACAAAAAATATTGTGAATTTAACAATTCCCATTATCAATTTATCATCAACAAAATTAATTCAATTTAAGGCTCTCTTGGATTGTTATATATAACAAGGAGTGTACCTATGCAAAGTAAGGATAAGTTTACGAAATAAGTAGTTACTAAAAGTATATGTATTCATTTATCAACAACAATTCAATGTATAATTTAACTATCAACTTCATCCTGTTTCATAAGTCAATAATTATTAATTAATTTAAAACAAAATTATATATATATATATATATATATATATATATATTAAGGAGTAGTACATGATTCCCAAATAATTTTAATTTGTTTTATTGAAGTTTAAATATTAAATGATATGCATATCTTAAATGTTAAATACAAATAACGATTATATGTTTTTTAGATGTTAAATGATATATACATATCTTAAATGTTTATAATAACTGCTAATATAGCAATACGTTTTGGGAGAAGAATAACTTTTGTATGTTTTCTAGGCTAAAAGATCTAACTATTTAATTTAATTAATTGTTATTGAATGAAATAAGGAAGGGGGCGATTTTAAATTGAACTTATGACGTCGCATATTAACGTATTTAACATAATTGAACTTATGATCAAACTTAAATTTATTTATTTTTATCATTAACTTAGTAAAATAACTTTGTACGAATGAAATTGACTCCTAATTAATTAAGAATAGACTCAAATTATCACTTATTATATACAAGTATAGATAAGTTATTGGTAAATGTAAAGTTAAGACTTTATTTTAAAGAAGTGATATTTGCATATATTTTTTTCATTTACACCAATGTTTATAAAAAGCAAATAAAAAAAAATTGGATCACAAATAATATTACGAGGATCCTGTGTACTTTGTTATACTCAATCATCAAGTGGTATTCTTAGTGTTATATATAATAATTTACACACATTTAATCTTTGTTTTATGTATCTCATATTGATATTGTTGGGTCATGACATTTCTCCTATCTTGGACCGGGTAAATTGGGCTTCTTTATTGATTTAATCTATTGGGCTGTTATAATTAAGTCATGGGGTTGATGAGGCCCAATTATTGTACCAGCTTTACTTAATCCTATAAGACCGGGTCGGATCTATAGGTTGACCCATTAGACATTTTAATATCTATTATCTTTGACTTGTGATGATGAAAAAGCAATATAGTTGACCAAAGTTCCTGCCGTGCATTAATGTGGATGGGATCATATTCGGCCGGCGGGATAAAACAATGACCAAAAGCAGTAGATAAACCATATGCAGTCGGCAGAACCCATCAGATCAGGGGGGTGTCAGGCAGTAGTGGTTGGCACGATATTTCATGCAGGGACAATATATCTTAGCAAGGAAGCTTTCTATAACAGGTAAGCTCTCATATTTTTCAATATATTCATATTCTCTCACCCATACACACGATCAAACATTATCATATCTCTAGACACTAGACATCACATTCCTCCATTGTTAACCTTGTGAACACCTACTAATTCTCACGCCTGAGCTATCCCCCGACGGAACCGCCGTCAAGCTTAAGGTGTTTATTGTGTTTACTGTGCAGGATTAGGACGTCTTACGTGATTGGGACGTGGCAAAAGATCTTGGCGTTAACATTGGCGCTAGAAGGAGGGCTAGTTCTAGTGTCATTGAAACTTTCAATCACAATTTTTTAAAAAACCTGCTTCGGAAGATGATGAGAAGTAGGGATGGTACACCAGAAGGGCAGGCGATGGCTGTTAGTTCTTCACTGCCCCGAGTTTCGGTGAAGGATCGTTTGGGTCCTTCTAAAAGTGCTCATGAGAGCACGGCTTCTAAGCATAATTCAGGAGATCTCCGACCGAAGATCCACGGTGGAGCCAGACGACAATTAGTTTTTGGTGCGGATAAAGAGCGAGATCATGATCAAAGACAGACGGAACGCTCCCCGACCAGGACGTATCACAAAAGTGGTCAGGAGGATAAAACCGCCAAGTTGACGAAGATGGCGGACGAAGCGGATAAGGCTTTGGAGGTTCTATTGAAGCAAAGAGAGGATATAGCTGAGCAAATGCTTCGGGTGGCAGAATTAAGGGACGAAGCTTCCAGTCAAGTCCGGTCCGAAAGACGTAGTAGGCATAAGGAGGTGCCGCGGCGAGACGGTAAGAAGTCGGAGCACTACGCTCATGCTTCTATAGATCGTTCCCGAAGTAGGAGGAAATCGAGGAGCAGAACCCCTGTGGCTTCGAAGAAAGCACTAATGGTCGTTGGTTCTCGGCATCGAGACAGTGATAGACGAAGAAGTAGATCGAGGGAGATCATGCTCGAGATTGGAGCAAGAGATTATCAACAAGACCATTCTCACAATAAGGACAAAACTGTACATAGGAGTAGATCGAGAAGTCCCCTTAGGGCATTAAGATCGACGGGAGTAGGTCGATCTTCTCAAAGGCAGAATGTTGAGCATGAGAAGGAAGTCTCCTCACAGCCTGAAGGCGTTGATTTTTTGGTGAAGGAGTTAAAAGAGCTCCGTAAGCAATTGGCTGAAGTCCAGCAGGTGAAGGATGCTCCTGGAAAGAAGGCATCCCCTTTTTCCTCGGATATCCTCAAGGAGAAGGCGGATCTAACTAAAAAACTTCCTAGCATGGAAAGTTACGACGGGACCGGAGATCCTTATAACCATAGCCAGGCGTTCGATCGACTAATGGACTATTATGACTTTACTGATGCTGCCAAATGTCACACTTTTGTTACAACATTAAGGAAAGATGCCAGACAGTGGTTAGGAACTCTACCTTCAGATTCAATATCCTCGTGGACCGAACTTTGTGACAAATTCCATGCCCGTTTTGGAAGTAACCGAAGAAGAGGAAAGCCCACGGGTTCTCTGGCACAAGTCTGGCAGTATACCAGTGAATCTTTGGGGCAATATGTTAAGAGATTCCGAGAAGCAGTCGGGCAAGTATCCGACCTTAATGATCTCCAGGCAGTGGGATTGTTCCAGAATGGGCTGGATCTGGTTAAATCCGAGAAGTTGGTGAAAAAATTGATGTTCCACCATCCGAAGAGTTTGGCCGAAGCTTTCGACAAGGCAGAAGGTTATATTGTTATGGAAGAGGCCATGAACAGCCTGAAGCATCCTCCTTCAGATCAATTGAAAGAGACAATAGCTCCTAAAGTTGAAGTTGATCAGAGGAGGACGGGGGGGGTATAATGATCGATCGGAGGGCAATTCGAAGAAGAAGAATAATTCCTGGCGACAAGGAAACAATCGTCCCCCTGTTGCAGCTCCAAAAGTGAATAAGACCTATACCAAGTTGAACACTGATAGATCGATAATTCTAGACCAGATCCGAAATCAGCCTTTCTTCGAGCCACCCCGTGATAATTACCGAACAGGACAGGGTAACTCTCGTAAGTATTGTGGATATCACCAAGCTGCGGGCCATGATACTAACGAGTGTTGTAATTTAAAGGATTTTGTAGAAAGGAAGATTAAAGATGGTTTATTGGTACAGTATGTGGCCGTGAACAACCAACCAAATGTTAACCGTACTATCCAAACGGTTCAAACGGTTCCAGTACCGCCTCCCAGGCATGTTGTTGATGTTATAACCGGTGGATCTGGGGGGAAGTTGATAGGAAAGAAGAGAAGGGCTTACTTGGACTCGATCATGACGGTGACGGATGCTCCCTTAAAGATTGACAGGCCATTTCCAGGAACCGTTATATCATTCACTGACGATGATTATCCTTCAGAACCTATTGATCCTCATGAGGGAGCCTTAGTCATTACGGCACAAGTGGGTTCGGTAGACATGAATCGTATGATGGTAGACAATGGGTCTTCGGTAGATATTTTGTACGCCCATGCTTATCAAAGGATGCATCTCGATGGGCAGAAAATGGAAGTCGGGCAGGAAGCTCCGTTATATGGTTTCAGCAACGATCCGGTTAAAGTTGCAGGCACTATTGAGCTCCCTGTTATCTTCGGTACTGCACCCCAGCAGACAGAAATAATGTGCAAATTTTACGTTGTGCACGTAGATTCTGCCTACAATGCCATATTGGGAAGACCTACCTTGACTGCTCTCCAAGCGGTGACTTTCATCCCTCATTTTAAGATCAAATTCCCCACGTCGCATGGAGTTGGAGAGGTGGCTGGGGACTTGGATCTAGCTCGTCGGTGTTACCGGAATGCCGTTATTTCCTCTGGAGTGGGGGTCAGCAAGCAAAAACAGACTATGGCGATTGAGATTGAGCCTTTCACTGAAAGTAGTTCGGAACCAATGGTTATTCCTGAAGGAAGTACGGAAGAGGTTGAGTTGATTGTTGGAAAGACGGACAAAACCATAAAGATTGGTTCGGGGCTACCAGAACCTCTTCGGACGAACCTTATAGAGCTCTTGCGTTGTTATGCGGATATTTTTGCATGGGAACCGAAGGATATGCCTGGGGTAAGCCGTAAGATTGCTGAGCATAGTTTGAATGTGGACCCCTCTAAGAAGCCAGTTCGACAAAAAAGGCGGATCTTTGCACCTGAACGACAGAAGATCATTGACGAAAAAATTGCGAAGTTGTTAGCTGCTGACTTCATTTATGAGATTGATTATCCTGAATAGATGGCGAATGTAGTTTTGGTACAGAAGCAAAATAGAAAGTGGCGGGTTTGCATCGACTACACAGACCTCAACAGAGCTTGCCCGAAAGACTTTTATCCTCTGCCCCATATCGATCAACTCATTGATGCTACTTCGGGGTATGTATTACTAAGTTTTATGGATGCTTTTTCAGGTTATCATCAAATATCCATGCTTAAGGAGGACATCCCGAAGACGGCATTCATTACACACCGTTCGGTGTATGCCTATAAGAAGATGACTTTTGGTCTTATAAATGCCGGAGCCACTTATCAAAGAATGATGAACTTCATCTTCGAAAGGCAGCTGGGGAGGAACATGGAGGTCTACGTCGATGATATGATCGTAAAGAGCATGCAGGTTCATAAACATTTGGACGATCTCGAGGAGTGCTTTCAAACTGTTCGTTACCGTCAACTGAGACTTAATCCGGCGAAGTGTACTTTTGGCCTCGGTGCGGAAAAATTTTTGGGTTATTTGGTCAGTCAGAGGGGCATTGAGGCAAATCCGGAGAAGATCCAAGCCATTCTTGATATGAAGACTCCTCAGTCATTCAAAGACGTTCAACGTCTGACTGGCAGGATTGCAGCTTTAAGGAGATTCGTCGCCAAGTCGGCAGAAAGGTGCCTTCCTTTCTTTAATACGTTGAAGGGGCCGAAAAATGCGAAGACGTTCCAATGGACTTCGGAGTGCGAAGATGCTTTCCAAGGCTTAAAAGAGTATCTTTCTTCTGCTCCTTTATTAGTAAAGCCCGTTCCAGAGGAGACCTTATATCTATATCTTGCAGCAAGTTCATTAGCGGTTGGAGCGGTATTAGTTCGAGAGATCAGTGGAAAACAGCACCCGGTTTACTATGTCAGTCATGTTTTGCGGGATGCTGAGACCCGATATCCAAATATTGAGAAATTTGCCTTTGCTCTAATAATTACCAGCAGAAAGCTTCGACAATATTTCCAAGGTCGGCTCTTGATCGTCTACACGGACCAACCATTGAAGAAGGTAATGGGAAGACCCGAAATTTCCGGGAGGCTAGCAGCGTGGACTATGGAGCTGTCCCAGTTTTTTATCGAATATCATCCCCGAACAGCTATCAAAGGTCAGGCCTTAGTCGATTTTATTGTTGAATGTACGTTCACCGAAGCTGATGTAGAACTGCCAGAATCTGAATCATCTGATCGAGCAGTGGCGGTCCTTCAACAAGGACAGAGTGCCTGGACTCTATATGTGGATGGTTCTTCCACTTTGACTGTTAGTGGATCAGGAATTATCTTGACAAGTCCAGACGGATTTAAATTTCAACAGGCCATCAGATTCAGGTTTAAAGCGACAAACAACGAAGCTGAGTATGAAGCAGTGCTAGCAGGTGTTCGATTGGCCAAGAGTCTAGAAGTTCAGAAGCTCATCATTTACAGTGACTCACAGTTGGTCGTCAAGCAGCTGTCCGAAGATTATGAGGCTCGCGGAACTCGAATGATCAAATATCTGGCGGAGTTAAAAGACCGACTTCAGTATTTCACTTCTTATGAATTTCAAGCCATAGAGCGAAGTGACAATTCCATCGCCGATGCACTGTCGAAATTGGCTACTACAGATATCGATGTTTTCAATGGATCAGTTTACTTAGAGATTCTGCAGCAGCCGAGTGTTCTTCCTCAAGCAATAATGTGTATCGAGCGATCTAACTGCTGGATGACCCCCTACATCGAGTATTTGGCAGATGGCGTCCTACCTTCGGATCAGATGTTGGCAAAAATGATCAAGTACAAAAGTGCCAATTTTGTCCTCATTGATGGAGATTTATATCGATTGGCCTTTTCATCTCCTTTGTTGAAATGTCTGGTCCCGTCCGAAGCGGAATATGCTCTTCGAGAAGTTCATGAGGGTATTTGCGGAGATCATATGGCTGCTAAGTCTCTAGCTTACAAAGTACTTCGGCAAGGATACTACTGGCCTACGATTTTTAAAGAAGCAACGGAGTATGTCAAGAAATGCGCAAAATGCCAACTTAATAGTCCGATCCCTCATCAACCACTTGAAGAGTTATACTCGATTTTATCTCCTATACCCTTCGCTGTCTGGGGGGTAGATATATTGGGTCCGTTGCCTAAAGCTAAAGGACAGGTTAGCTTTGTCATAGTTGCCATTGACTACATGACCAAGTGGGTAGAAGCGAAGCCACTCCGGTTAATAACGGAGCAAGAATGTCTAAAGTTCGTAAAAGAGTCCGTAGTGTTTCGCTTCGGAATTCCCAGACTTTTGATATCGGACAACGGACGCCAGTTTGTGGGATCAAAGTTCGAGGCATTTTTGAAGGAGCTGGGAATTCAGCATAAGAAGACTTCGGTGGCTCACCCTCAGTCAAATGGGCAAGTTGAGGTGACCAATAGGACGCTGCTGAATGGGATCAAGCGCAGGCTGGATGAAGCTAAAGGAAGATGGCCAGAAGAACTGCTCAGCGTGTTGTGGGCTTACCGGACTACGCCGAGGACCACTACGGGAGATTCCCCTTTTCGACTAGCTTATGGTACTGACGCTTTAGTACCCGTCGAAATTGGATCTCCTAGTCTTCGGGTAAGCCAGTACAAAGAGATCTACAATGATGAAGGCTTGAAGGCCAATTTGGATCTACTGGAAGAGGTCAGAGAAGTTGCCCTACTCAAATTAGCTGCTTATCAACGAAGAGTAGCTAAGCACTATAACAAGGGAGTCAAGCTTCGGAGATTCGAAGTTGGAGACTTCGTCCTTAGAGAAGCCGAAGCTTCTACACCTCAAAACACTGGAAAATTAATGCCAAATTGGGAAGGACCGTACGAGGTGATTGAAGTATTAAAGCCGGGTACTTATCGGTTGAGATCATTGGATGGTTCTGAGATCAAAAATACATGGCATGCTGGTCGACTTCGGAAATACTTCCAATAGAGATCGGGTCAAGTCATCGGAAGTCTGTATATTGTTGTTCATTATCAATAAAAAGTCACTTTTTTACTATTGATCCTGGTCCTATTTTGTCCTATGGTCACTATGTTGTAAGGAGGTATGGTAGGACTTGCTGGCCATTCGATGGCAGCCTATTTGTTTGTCTACCCCGAGTGGTAGACAAAGGATCCTATATTGACTTTATCAGGGTGATAAATCAATGGTCACTATTGATCCTGGTCCTATTTTGTCCTATGGTGACTATGTTGTAAGGAGGTATGGTAGGACTTGCTGGCCATTCGATGGCAGCCTATTTGTTTGTCTACCCCGAGTGGTAGACAAAGGATCCTATATTGACTTTATCAGGGTGATAAATCAATGGTCACTATTGATCCTGGTCCTATTTTGTCCTATGGTGACTATGTTGTAAGGAGGTATGGTAGGACTTGCTGGCCATTCGATGGCAGCCTATTTGTTTGTCTACCCCGAGTGGTAGACAAAGGATCCTATATTGACTTTATCAGGGTGGTAAATCAATGGTCACAATTGTTCCTTATATCTTGATCCTTATATCTTGGTCCTTATATCTTGATCCTTATATCTTGGTCCTTATATCTTGGTCTTTATATCTCGGTCCTTATATGAATGTTTTACTCCCAGTGGAAAACAAATGACCGATCTCACACTTCGGAACCGATAAGTATGTATTACTCTATTTTATTTAAGTGTTGAGTTCAGTCCATTCACTTCGGTTAAATTAAATTCTGTCCATGAAATATAATTCATTTCATTTTATGCATTAATCATTATATGTGTTAACTGGTTCACTGCATGAGTCCGTTCCTGCTAATATTGAATTATCGAGAAAGAACTAATCAAAAAAGAGTTAAGGGAATCACAAACCCATCATCATGAAAATTAAATCATTCGTCCGATCTATTTAATCGAAAACTAAAAATACACTAATAAAAAACATTAACAATGTCGATATATAAAAATTTCATATATATTTAAGACAAAACAGTTTAAATATAAACATAAGTCTGAAATAAAGACAAGAAAGACATTTAAGCACCGCCTTCGCCGTCAGAATTGAGTAAGGCAGGATCTAGTTGGGCAGCAGACAATTTTTCTTTGCCTCGTTCTCGGCAGTCTTCATAGCCTTCTGCGTAGACCTTCATGATATCCACATTGAGCTCATCTGAATCCCTGTATTCTGCCTGGATCTGCTTTTTCAACTCTTCAGTCAAAAGAGGGTCTCTTCCTTCCAGATCCTTTATTTTTTGACGAAGTCTATGACGTTTATGTTTATGTTTTCGCTCCTCGTCTTTGGCCTTTGATTGAGCCTCGCCAAGTTGTATAGCCAGACTTCGGTTGGCTGAAGAAAATTCTTCATTTTTGGCCTTCAGCAGCAGATTTTCTTCAACCAAGCCGGTGTTCATTTCGGTTAAACTGTGTTGACTGGCTTCCGAAGCGGCTAAAATGTCTCTTGTGGCCCTTAGATCATCGTCAGACGTCTTTAAATCCATGTTGGCCCGATCAAGATCTCGTTGGAGGCCATCGATGGTGTGAAGAGCATTTTCTCTGTCTTCTCTTTCTCGGGCCAAGGTCGATCTCAGCATGTTAATCTCCTGTCGCATGAAATCTTCCTCGGCCTCTCCATTTATGTGCCTTGGACGTAAACGTCCGAAGACAGCATTGGCCTGCATATATTTAAAAAGAATTCCCGATTAGTATTCTGATATTCAAACAAGAACAATTGTAAAACATAAAGAAATGGTTATTTACCTTAGCAAGATAGCTCATCCCTTCGTCGAGCAGATTCCCATCTGAATGGTCATTGAATCGATGGTCGTCAGTGTCCCTCACGAAGGCCCCGAACAGGTCAAAGGGAAAGTTAGCATTGAATCTGGGCCATAGATTCGGAGACCCCATGGCCTCGGCATGATAACCCTGGCCTGAAGGATTGGGTCTTTCGGGCGAGGGTCTTGACCTATTCGGGGAAGGAACGGTTTGTTCAGGGGGTGTAGGTTCGGGTTCGGGATCTGCATATACGGTTTCAGGGGATGGAGTTTTATTTTGATGGGGTTCTTCAGTGGGGGTTACCGATGCAGAGCTCGGATGGCTATCTGGAGTGCGCTTCCTCTTCCTTGATAGAGTTGGGATGGCTTCATCCTGATCGCCATCTTCTGTAATCTGTATTTCTACAGGCGGTATGAATGGAGGGATGGTCGAAGACGGGGGCACCCTAAGCTCTTCAGCCGTCAGAGGCGTCACTTTGCTCTTCAATTTTTTCATTCGGAGAATGTTTCTTCGATCAGGTCGATCTAATAAACCTCCTCCTCGTGGAATGGACTCCGTGGATGGCTCGACTTCGGGGGTAGGTGCAGGGGGAGTTGGCAGAGGTGTTGATCTTGGCTTCCTTACTGCTCTCCTCTTCTGACGAGGATGCAGGATCTCTTCTGGAACTGGAACCTCTTCGGTTTCTGGTTCGTCAGCTCCGAACTCATTTTTATGGATTTCAGGGATTGGTTCGGCTTCGGGAACAGCTTCTGCTGTCACAGTTTCGACATTTTCCGAAGACCTCCCAGACAAAAATTCTTCGAGTTCTCTTATTTCTACAGAACTTGGTTTGATCAAAGACAATTTATGGTCGTATAACCATGCTTGTTTTGAGAGAATTCCGTATTTCCATTCCTCCTTAGGGAAATTATCGAAAAATTCCATCATTTGAACTTCCCTTTCCTCAGAAATATCTCCAAAGTCAGCGGAGATTTTCTCGTCAGTAGCCCAGTCAGGGAGAGAAGAAATTTCAGGACCTCTGACGAAGAACCACTTCTCGTGCCATCCTCTGTTGCTCGAAGGAGTGTTTACTAGTGAACGCCTCTCAAATTTTTCTCCTGACTTTGGAGAATGCTTCCTGATAGCCTTGAACCCCTTCTCTCTGGATTGAATTATCTTGTACACAGTGAAGAAGAAGTCCAAGGAGGGTTCCACACCCAACTCATGACAGAAAGCCACGAAAGCTAGGATATGGATGTAGGAGTTCGGAACCAATTGGGCGAACCCAACTCCCAGAAACCCTAGCAAGGTTACTATGAAAATATGTAAGGGGAAGCGAACCCCCTTCTCCAGCAGAGTCACAGGAACGGCCGTCCAACCCTCTGGCCGTTGGAACATCTTTTCACCGGACCTCGGAACCCTGGCAGCATGGGTGTCCGGAATGTGATACCGAGTCCGGATTTTCTTCAGTTCCTCCTCTGTGATGATAGATGGGGTATTGGCATGTGAGAATCGTTCTGTGCTCCTGTAATATTCAGAGGGAGACTTAGGGTTTGTTGGAGGAGCATTCTTGTTGGACTTCACCCCCTTTGGGTTCGAAGTTGATGATCCTTCGTGAGCACTCACAGAGCTTGGTGGAACAGTGGTTAGTGGGGTCACAAGTATGGGAGAGCTTGGATCAGGATTCTGAGAGGCCATTGTTGACGATTTTTAGAAGGAAGAGTAAAGTGCAGAGGAGCAAAAAGTTCAGAAGGCGCTCAAATTTCAAATGAACAGGTAAAATCGTCAAAATTGGTAAAGTTGCCTTTTGTACTGGCGGTTACACATTACCCAAAGGCCGGCTCATTAAATGATAGTAATGATTCATAATTTGAATAGTAAAGGTCCGGTTCCGGGTTCATGTATCTACTAGATTGGGCCTTCCTGGATTGGGCTTCCTTTTATTCTTCCTTTCATCTCGTACACTTTAATTATCTCCTATCATTAGCCTTTAGTAAATTATCCTGGACCCCTTATAATTTTCCATTAAACATTCTGTTTAACAAAAAACTAGGGGGCAATGTTGGGTCATGACATTTCTCCTATCTTGGACTGGGTAAATTGGGCTTCTTTATTGATTTAATCTATTGGGCTGTTATAATTAAGTCATGGGGTTGATGAGGCCCAATCATTGTACCAGCTTTACTTAATCCTATAAGACCGGGTCGGATCTATAGGTTGACCCATTAGACATTTTAATATTTATTATCTTTGACTTGTGATGATGAAAAAACAATATAGTTGACCAAAGTTCCTGCCGTGCATTAATGTGGATGGGATCATATTCGGCCGGCGGGATAAAACAGTGACCAAAAGCAATAGATAAACCATATGCAGTCGGCAGAACCCATCAGATCAGGGGGGTGTCAGGCAGTAGTGGTTGACACGATATTTCATGCAGGGACAGTATATCTTAGCAAGGAAGCTTTCTCTAACAGGTAAGCTCTCATAATTTTCAATATATTCATATTCTCTCACCCATACACACGATCAAGCATTATCATATCTCTAGACACTAGACATCACATTCCTCCATTGTTAACCTTGTGAACACCTACTAATTCTCACGCCTGAGCTATCCCCCGACGGAACCGCCGTCAAGCTTGAGGTGTTTATTGTGTTTACTGTGCAGGATTAAGACGTCTTACGTGATTGGAACGTGGCAAAAGATCTTGGCGTTAACAGATATTATTGAATTTCTTAATAAAATAAATTAATAAATACTCCCTCCCTCCATCCATCCATTACCATATCTGGAAACTTCTGGGAATATTAAACGTGGACGGTGGATGCTAGCTTAAAAGTCAAGCTATTTTATATACATGTGGTGGCAAGGTTTGACCAACATGGACACGTTTTCTTTACACTACTAGTAGTACTATATTTTGGTTATGAAACGTGGAGATATTTTTCATAAATGATTAGACCATGTAAGTTTCAGTGTGTGACGTAAAACTTTTGACGTGGAAAATTTGGGAATAGTTAACATGAAGTAAATTGATCAATACAGTGTCGATATATAGGTCGGAAGTGATCTTTTTTTGTGTGTCAATACTGTAGTGATCATTTGATCATCTTATTATGAAGTTAACTTAACAGATCCAAAAAATTTATACACGCGTGGGATGGGAAAATAAAATTTTAAGGTTAACTCGGACTTCTTAGTTATAAGTTAAGCACTAAACTCGTCATCAAGTAGAATGATCTAATGTTATTAACCGAAATTACTTGAGAGAACAAATTAAGTTTTTTCTTTAGAACTTGGTGGTTGATCACGATATATATATATATAATCATCTGTTTATTAATGTTGCAGGCGTGATTCGAAATTTATAAACATTTGAATAAATGTCTAACAGTATAATCGATCTATCAGAATTTATCCTTAAAAAAACATCTATTCATGTCTTGTTTATATGTATTTTAAGAAATAATTTTAATTTTTAAAACAGAACAGAACAGAACAAAAAATATGAACATTATATGTATGTACCTAATGAGCTGGACATGCATGGGTTTAGTAAATTGATTAGGCTTTGGGAGCAAGCTGGATGATGGGCTGGCTATACACACAATACACTTTCAGTTTTTGGGTTTATTTAACTACTTTACATCTTTCTTTAAAGACAAAGCTTCTTTCATTATTAACAGAGGAAAACCATCCAAATTTACAATAACTACAAAGCTTCTTTTTCAACGAGAGCTAGACTCGTGTATAAGTGTGGAGTTCAAGGTATATATATATTTATTTTTATTTTATTTATTTATTTGAGACTAGGAGGATTAACCCATCCAAGTCTAACCACAATTAATATTACAAAGATTCATACCTTACAATAAATCTAGATATTTATAGTTTTCCAGTTTTACAAACAAAATAATTACAACTCCAATGAATTTGAGGGTACCCATGAAATCAAGAATCATTAATTTTAATGACGGTTGAATCCTTGAGAAAAGTTTTGGTAAAGATTTTTTTTAGAAGAAATATTGATGTAAATTAATCTTATGGGTACATACATGTTGAACATTTTGAGGCATGAGATTAAAATCTAATTTTTATGTCTAATTATTATATTTAATTTTCATGTTTATAATATTATGACAAGTTACATACGTGTATTATGATTTGATGGGTTAATTAATTCTATAAGTGAAGTAGTATAATATTAACGTACTTTCGGATGCGTGCCTAGCTAGCTATTATACTTGTGTACAAGCATTATATATTTAAGTGATAATGACCAACCCTAGCTAGCTAGTGTGATGGAACTCAATTTCAAGGATATATATATACTAGCTGGGTCCCGTGCCTCCGGCACTGTATGGACAATATGATTTATCTCAAATTTTGAACGACCAAAATAATTTATTGAGTGAGCGGAAAATTTAAAGTCATTTGTATTTTATTAAATTATTATTAGATTATTAGATAGATAGATGTATTTTATTAGATAGATGTATGAACGGTGGGATTTATCTCAAACTTTGGACGGCCCAGATGATTTATTGAGTGAGCGGGAAATTCAAAATCATTTGTATTTTATTAGATATTATTAGATTATTAGATAGATAGATGTATTTTATTAGATAGATGTATGAACGGTGGGATTTATCTCAAACTTTGGACGGCCCAGATGATTTATTGAGTGAGCGGGAAATTCAAAATCATTTGTATTTTATTAGATATACTAGTAATTGCCCGTGCCTAAAGGCACGGCGTAACGAAAAATTAGATTAAAATTTGAAAAATACTTTATTACCTAAAGACTATTTGCAACTTAAAATTAAACATAATAATGATCATAATTTACCACACTACCATAATAATTAATTTTCCTTTAAAAATAGATATCCAGAAAAAATTAAACTTGTCTATAAAACTTACAATTATCAATAAAAATTATCATAATTCACCACACCACCACAACAATTATTATTATTGTTATTGTTGTTGTTGTTATTATTATTATTATTACTATTATTATTATAATTTTAATTATTAATATTAATATTATTATAATTATTATTACTTTATTACTATTATTATTATTACTATTATAATAATATTATTATTATATTATAATTATTATAATTTTGAATTAAAATTAGAATGAATCTGAACCGTACTTGTGCTTTCCCGCTCAAATCAATTAGAATGAATCAGAATCTTTATTATATATATTATTATTATAATTATTATTTCTATTACTCTTACTATTATAATATTAATAATTATTATTATTATTATTATTACTATTATTAGTACTATTATAATTATTATTAGTACTATTATTATTATTATTATATTTATTTTTAGTACTATTATTATTTATTTTTGTGTGTGTGTGAAGAAGAGAGAAAAGAGAAAGATTTTGTGTGTGAACATGAGAGAGAGTATGGTGTATGAGTGAATTGATTTGGGCGGGAAGAAATATGAGCCTTTAGATTAAGTTGGAAAAATTAAGTTAGAATGAATCTGAACTGTCCTTGTGCTTTGTCAAATGAAAGATTCAAAATGGGTTCTGTTTTATTATATAGATATTATAATTATTTTTATTATAATAATAATAATTATTATTTTTATTAGTACTATAATAATAATAATAATAATAATAATTATAATAATAATAAAAATAATAATTACCCGTAATTATAATAATAATTACAATAATAATAATAATAATAATAATTATTATTATTTGTTTGTGTGTGTGAAGAAGAGAGGAGAGAGAAAGATTTTGTGTGTAAACATGAGAGAGAGTATGGTGTATGAGTGAATTTGATTTTGGCAGGAAGAAATGTGAGCCTTTAGATTAAGTTGGAAGAATTAAGTTAGAATGAATCTGAACCGTTCTTGTGCTTTGTCAATTGAAAGATTCAAAATGGGTTCTGTTTTATTATATAGATATTATAATTATTTTTATTATAATAATAATAATAATAATTATTAGTACTATAATAATAATAATAATTATAATAATAATAATTATAATAATAATAATAATTACCTATAATTATAAAAATAATTACAATAATAATAATAATAATTATTATTATTATTTGTTTGTGTGTGTGAAGAAGAGAGGAGAGAGAAAGATTTTGTATGTGAACATGAGAGAGAGTATGGTGTATGAGTGAATTTGATTTGGGAGGGAAGAAATGTGAGCCTTTAGATTAAGTTGAAAGAATTAAGTTAGAATGAATCTGAACCGTTCTTGTGCTTTGTCAATTGAAAGATTCAAAATGGGTTCTGTTTTATTATATAGATATTATAATTATTTTTATAATAATAATAATAATTATTATTATTAGTACTATAATAATAATAATAATTATAATAATAATAATTATAATAATAATAATAATTACCTATAATTATAAAAATAATTACAATAATAATAATAATAATTATTATTATTATTTGTTTGTGTGTGTGAAGAAGAGAGGAGAGAGAAAGATTTTGTATGTGAACATGAGAGAGAGTATGGTGTATGAGTGAATTTGATTTGGGAGGGAAGAAATGTGAGCCTTTAGATTAAGTTGAAAGAATTAAGTTAGAATGAATCTGAACCGTTCTTGTGCTTTGTCAATTGAAAGATTCAAAATGGGTTCTGTTTTATTATATAGATATATATATATATATATAATTGGATCCCTAGGACGTTTCCATATCAGGGGGAGAAAAGTACAACCTTAATAAAATAAAGTCGGAGGAGTATACGTAGATGGAAAATTCCCCAAAAAGTTAAAAAGAAAGAAAGACCCTTAATTATTACTAGTCTCTATTTCCATCTACAAACAATTTACCTCAAAAATTAACTCTTATTTTCGGACAGGGGTAGTATATATATTAAGTATATAGGAAAGATCGTTACGTATCTGTAAAGAACATTGCAGCAGTGATTCATACATAGCATAGGCTGGTTTTTGTTGAAAGGACCATTTCTATTTTACTACTCCATTAATTAAACTACTCTTCTAATTCAAATCTTCTACTTCCTCAATTATTTCATCCATCGATCGATCTATCCAACCTGGCTGGCTGACCATGACTCCTTAATTGGTTCTACTAGTTTTAATGTTTGTTTAATTAAGTGTAATTATAATATAGTTTCATATATATATATATATATATATATATATATATATCTAATAAAATACAAATGATTTTGAATTTCCCGCTCACTTAATAAATCATCTGGACCGTCTAAAATTTGGGATAAATCCCACCGTTCATACATTTATCTAATAAAATACATCTATCTATCTAATAATCTAATAATTTATCTAATAAAATACAAATAATTTTGAATTTTCCGCTCACTTAATAAATTATACATCTATCTAATAAAATACATCTATCTATCTAATAATCTAATAATAATTTAATTTAATACAAATGATTTTAAATTTTCCGCTCACTCATTAAATTATTTTGATCATTCAAAGTTTGAGATAAATTATATTGTCCATACAGTGCCGGAGGCACGGGATCCAGCTAGTATATATATATTATAGCAAGTAAAAACACAGATAATTGTGCCAGCTACTTGCAAAATGTTGCAGTGTTATATGCAGTGGTTGAAGTTTTATCGCTTTAATACGCCCTACCTCAAGTCTCATTAATTGTCAAAAAAAATTATTTATTTTGAACTTGAGAATATTTTAAATTAATTTTTAAAAAGTCAGTAATAATGATCAAATATTTTAAAACAAAGCTAATATTTTTTTAGGAATGTTGACTAGTGATATAAAATGAACAATAAGTTAATTTGCCACGTTTCTTTAATGATAAATTTTGAATATGAGGTCACTTTCTATTCTATTTTTTTTCTTTATCTTTCTTCGAAAATGAGATTCTAATTCTAAAACGCACAAAATATATAAAAAAAATTGAGAATCTCAATTTTACGAGTAATCTAATTTGAAAAAGTGGTTAATTTATATATTTTTAATTTTTTTTTATATTAATTGTTGATAAATTATTGTTACTATTGAAGGCCAATAATGCATGGTGGGAAGTGAGGTAATACATATCCTGTCAAATTCCTTAAGCTTGGAGATATTCCTATGATATTGGAGGTATATGACCAATAATGCACTCCGATCGATCCACAGCATATAAAATAAATATTGAAGTTTAAGTCTTTGTATAATGCTAGTTCAAGTAATATGCCTTTGAGCCTACGTTTCTAGCTTATCTACTTCATATCTTATAGTATATGACTAGCTAGCTAATATGTATATGTTATTCATTAAGTTTCAAACATCTAAATAAAATAGATATTTAAAAGTATGGAGTGGAAAGTATTATTGCTTTATATTTTGTTGTTATTAATTAATGTTTATAGCCAATGTACAGCCTGTACTTTACTAATAATATTAATTACTAATATATATATATATATATATATATATATATACACACACACACGTACAGTAGTAATTTAATCAAACAAAAGATTTTCTAAAGTAGAAAACTCCACAATCGATCTTAAACTAAACTAATTCCTCATAGTATATTAATTGCAACTGCCCACTTTAGAAAGTAGTTTTAATTTAGCTTAATCAAGTACATGCATGTTGATGGCAATAGAAACATGAATATGTACAAATTTCTTTGAGTTTTCATTTCCTTAGGATCGATCTCATCAATCAAAGGCTAGCTTTCCTTTTCCTTTTCCATCCCATCCCATCCCATCCCATCCCATCATATATAAGGAAATTATTTAGATATTATATATGCAAGTGATAATTAATTTAATTAATAAAAGAATATGGGTTGATACAACTACTCAACCTACCAATGATTGGTGATGGATTTTGTTTCTATTATATATTCGGAGAGTGGATTGTCTTGTTTGCTTTACAACTTGGAAGCCATTTATAGGGTATGGTGTTTATGGGTGCCTTTCAAAATCAAAAAGCAACAAATGGTTGGCTTAATATGGTTCCAAGTAGCCCACTTAACCTAGCCCCCCAATCGATCAAGCAAGCCGTGAGGAATGTGGATATCAATCAAATTTCAAATGTGGTGCAGGTGTTCTCAAATGGAAGCACCCAATCAATGAATCTAGTTTTAGAACATCTCAAGGTGTAATGAGGACTCTTAAATTGTAAAGTAACAGTATTTTGACAACTACTACTCCTTTTTCAAAATTAAATATACATTTTAATATTTTATTTTAAATTTAATTCGCAAAATTTTAAAATTTTAAAATTGATATAGAGTTATTTAATTTTAGTACAAGCAAATCTAATAATTATCAATTAATTATAAAATACTACTAATTATTATTTTTGTTGTTTACAAAAGTTGAATGAAATTATATCAGTTTTGAGTTTTAGAATTTCGCAAATTAACTTTAAAAAGTCAAAATATATCGCTAATTTTAGAACTGGTCGGAGATTGTGTGGGTCCAAGTATAAAATTAGGGTTCACATGACCTAATTGAATTAAATGCACAATTAGGGTTCTAAAACCTCATTAAATGTGCAAATTAGGGTTCACATATTCTAATAAAATGAAGACGGAAAAGTCGAAAATAAATAGGAAAGATCAGAGAGAAGCCTCCACGGGTCCCGAGGCAGAAGGCTCGTGGAGGCAGCTCGTTTTGGGAATTAATTGAAGGATTGGATTGATGGCTAGAAGGACAAGACGATCTGGGCATTACTCTGATGATTAAAAGGTATTATTGGAATTTTCCTAAAAGCATGTGTGTGATGCCTCCAAAATAGGTATACATCACCCATCTTGAGTCGCCATATACATGGTACAAAATTTCAATACAACTTAATTATACAACAGTCGTGTAAAATATGACAAAATATATGATGTGAGTTTTAATACAAATATTATCATCTAGACAATATCCACACTCAATTGAGTCCTCATTACATTTATTATCACACTATTTAACAGAATAGTGAGGACTACTAATGCTATTATTTGGACCGTCACTCCGTTTCCCGACTAGTCCCTGCTACGTTCTCATTTTCTGAAGAGAACAATGAAAGTAAAAGGGTGAGCTCAACTAGCCCAGTAAAAAATATTATGACTAAGATAATACATAATAAATTATCGTTAGCCTTCAACAGTGTTAAACTCATACAATATAACAAACATCAAGTTTAACTGCAGTGGAACAAGCAATCCATTAAAAGAGTCAAGTAGAGAATAAAATCTACTATCTTTTATGATTTAAAGGTTTTTCATCACTTTTATCGCTGGAACTCAGTTTAATAAATAATGCACATCATCCCTGCACTACGACCAAGGATATTCATTAGTATCACAACCACAAATTATCCATGCACTACGGGCCAAGGATATTCGTGTATTCATCAATGGTCATGATCATGCCAACAACTGTCCATCAATGCACTACGGGCCAATGAGGACTTTTACCACATCATTTGTAACATTACGGTCATAATTATACCGAATAATCCCTGGTCATAATCATACCAAGTCCATCTATGCACTATAGGCCACAGATGACTTTCAACATAATATAAACATGAGAATGATGACAATGATATAAGAATTCAATAAAATAAGTTCAAGAATTAATTTATCCAGGAATCAATAACGTCCAAATTGTCAACATAATACTGCTTTGTGGGGTAAAACTCAAGAATGCTCAGAAGAATATTTCCATGAAAAGATACTGGATGAAGCTTAAATATCAAGGATATTCCACTAATTTCATGGAGTATAAAAGCCAAAACTTTAACCAACTGAGTATAATAAAGAATTGAATAGCAAAAGAAATCACCAAGTATGCGATAGACCGCACAGACAGGTTATTCCAAAAGAATAATAAATAATGGAACTAGGTCATGCGTAAACGCACAGACAGGATATTCCAACAAAATAATAAACAACGGAACCAGGTCATGCGTAAATGCATAGACAGGATGTTCCAACAGAATAATAAATAACGGAACCAGGTCATGCGTAACGCAAAGACATGATGTTCCAACAAAATAATAAAGAATGGAATAACAGGAGAATTTCACCATGTATGCGGTACTTCGCATAGACAGGTTATTCCAACATAATGATAAAAAATAGAATAACAGAAGAATTTCACCAAGTATAGGGTAGATCGCGTATACAGGTTATTCCAACAGAATAAAAAATGAAATAACAGAAGTTCTCTTCATGAATACGAAAGAAATAATACCCCTTACCTTAGAACAAACGGGATATAGGAGTAGTGAAGTAGCAGAATACTTTTCTTCTTTCTCTCTATAGTTTCTATCTCTAGAGTTTCAGTGAATTCGTAAGAAATAATGAATGAATGAGCTTCTATTTATAGGAGAATGGACTGAATAGTAACTAATTCCTGAACGGTCCAGATTGATTTACTTTTAAACAGACGGTCCAGATTGGTTTACTATAAAATATTCTAATAAAACAAAATTTTTTAAATAAAATATAATATATTCTATTTATAATCTAATAAAACGAATAACTTTATAAAAGTATTCTATTTTATGTAAAAAGATTTTACTATGCAAACACTATGCAGGCACTATGCAAACACTATGCATAATAAAATATAATATATTCTATTTATAGTCTAATAAAACGAATAACTTTATAAATGTATTCTGTTTTATATAAAAAGATTTTACTATGCAAAATACTATGCATAATAGAATATAATATATTTTATTTATAATCTAATAAAACGAATAACTTTATAAAAGTATTCTGTTTTATATAAAAAAAATTCTGTTTTATTACATTAATAATACTAATAAAATAAAACTTCATCATCATTATTATAATTCACACTATTAATCGATCAGGTCGTTCCCAGGAAAGAGGGGGCTTTCCAATAAGGATTTCTCCCTATTGGCGCGCAATTAGGCGACTAAACCTCTCCTTGGCAGAACTTCTAGACATCGTTAATATTGCAAATAATAATATTAATAACTTCGTCGTCTCAATTATTGATTTAATAATATATAAAATGTCGACAATAATTGAATCAATTATGAAAAATTAGTGGATCAAATCTGTTATCAAGAGTTTCCTTTGAAAATTTTGTTTGAATCTTGTGGTATCTCTTCCATGCTTTTTCCTCCTTCTGTTGCATATCCCAGATTAGTTCAACAATTTTATACTAATCTGGAATGTCATGGAGAGTTTTATACCTCATTTGTTAAAGGAAAATCTTTGTATTTCACAGTCATAGATTTCGGTAGTATTTTAAACATTCCATTCACAGGAGATTGTCCATTTACACGAAAAGGGGTTGTTCATTCTCCATTCACCCCTTTGGAACAATTAAAGATTGTAATGAATAATCCTTTGTTGAATGATGTTTTTACTCCAAAAACTGTGGATGTCTCTCCTCTTGCTTGTGTGATTCATCATCTTGTTAGGTTTAATCTTTTGCCTCGTTTAGGTGGTAGTGCTGATTTTACTTATCAAGATTTGATCATTGTTGCAATGATTTTAAAAGGTCTGTCTTTTAATTTATCCCAAATGTTACTTCATCAAATGGCAAGTTGTTTGAGAAAAATAAAAACCTGTTTGCCTTATAGTGCTCGTCTCATCACTTTCTTCAATCACTTTAAAATTTCTTTTGACAATGAACTTTGTGTTGTTGTGAATGATTCACTCAGTGTCAATACTTTAAAGCTTTCTCGTATCACTTTGATTGATGGTCAATTTATTCGTGTTACTTCTGAGAATCCTATTCCTCCCATCTCAATTCCATCTTCTCCTGTTCAGCCCCCCCACTCAATCTTCTTCTGAGATCATTGACATGTTGAAACTGGTGCTTAGTAATCAAGAAAAAATGCAAGCTGAAATGTCTGGTCTTAACACTCGTATGACTTTGTTGGAGAAAGGAAAATTGCCTTTGGGTGCCCCTGAAATTAACAAACTTTATAACAATCTTGAAGATGAATTTATTGACTTACAATCATGTTTTGAACTGCAAACCACTGCTTTGGCAGAGGTTATATATGCAGAGAAGGCTTAATCAAAATTCCTGTCAGTTGAGTCAAGAGATCAAGTTTGTTAGTAATCAAATCGGGGAGTTGGCTGAGTTCATTTCTACACGTTTCAATGATGTGGGATCTAAGCTCCATATGCAACGTAAACACTCTACAGTCACGGAATGGGTTCATTGCAACTGGCTTGCTGAATACATTGGTGAATTTATTGACGTGCCCTTACCTCCTGGAACTTTTATTCTGAGACCTCCTCAATTCGTTGTTGATCTAAGCATTGCTGAAAAAGTTCACCGTGCCAATCATCACCCCTATTTCACACAAAGGGCAGCTCAACGCGCAACAGTGTTAGATCTCGATTGATGACTACTTCCCTTTTTGTTTGATGACAAAGGGGGAGAAGTTTTATGATGATTGGTTTTTGGATTTTAAGACTTATGTTGTTATGTTGGTTTTTGGTTTGGTGTGCATCACCAAAAGACTTATTATTAATTTGGGATTTGGGTTTTAATTTGATATATTTGTTAGCAGTTAAATTTTGATATTTGATGAACTAACAATACTGCAGGTAACAGGTTGCTTACAATTGTTTACAAATTTCAGGATTTTGTAAATTTACTGAAAATCGAATTTCAGAATCCTGAAATGGTGTTATTGCATGAAATTAGGGGGAGCTAATTATTTTATGCATATATTTAGGGGGAGCTAAATAAAAATTAAATAATTTTGGGTTGTCATCATCAAAAAGGGGGAGAATGTTGACTTTGTCATATTCCATCCTTATGTTTTGATGATGAAATGTTTATATACTAAATTGTTTTATGGCATTTCAGGTATTTTGGTGATAAGGAGCTTTGATTGGATATTCAAGATATTGAAGAATTTTTCTTTACTAGGAAAACCAATTGTAAGGTCAATTGCATAATAATTGATTTTAATTTAAAGGCTCTAGGACATATTGTTTGCATTTTGTTATATGTCTTAAATGAAAAATGGTTTAAAAGTTTAATGAAAAAGGTTTTTCTAAAATAAAAAGAGATCATATTAAAATATATCATCATGTAAAAAAAGAAAGTAATATTTGTTTGATATCTGTATTACATGTGTATATCACTTAATATATGTATCACATGTATTAGTCCGTATGCCTAGAAGCTAAAAAGGAGGATATCATTATGATATGGTTGAAAAAGTGGTTAATTGATATCTCTTGGACATTTTAAAAATACCCCTACACGTGGATATACATGTAATTATGATTTCTTAGAAAATCTAAAGGATGGCAGCTACTTTATTGTGATTTGTTGTATTTGCGGTTTTCAAGGAGTAATTATATATTGGAACTCTAAAGATCTTTGGAAAAAGAGTTTGATGTCATACGTTACTTGAGTTGCTTCACTTTAGTAGCTACCGCCATCTTTATACGGAGAGAAGAGGTCAAAGTTCTTTAGTAATGAGTTATCTCTTAAAACTATCTCAACAATACAACACTAAAGAGGTTTGATTTTGTTACTTGGATAATTATCAAATTAAATGTTCACCTTCTGTGTTGTTGAGGATTTCTATACCGGTTGATTATTTGAACAATCAAGACATATCTTTAATAAAAGGTAATATTTTGTGGGCTATAAATCAGTATTTTCATGTATGGAAAACTATATAACTCACGAAAATTATTCTTGCACTTATTTACTGATATTTATCGAGCAACTAAATTTTGATTTAATCAAGTGCGAAAGTTGAGCAGCTAAGCAATTAACGTTTGATATTCTTTAGCTGGTATTGGGTAAGATTTAAATTGTTTATCTTTTTGTGCTAATTGATCATTGCATATAGTTGAGCCTTTAATCGTTAAATTGATTATTCTTGCATTGATCATAGACCTCTATATTTGTATTGAACTTTTTATTGGACTAAGTGTAGTCTAAAGGTGTTAATCCTAGTGGATTAGAGAAAAGACTTACAAACAGGTTCAAGGAAGCAAAGGTGCTTGAAGAGTGCATAGGTGCACAAGGAGCAAGAATGCTCAAGAGAAATTAATTGTTAATTAATTTTTATAAGAATTTGTTTTGTAACCAGTGTTTATTTATAAAGAAATAAATAAAGTGAGTCTCCAATACTAGTTGGTATTGGACGTGGACTAGGCTATTATTATAGAGGGTAATAGCTGAACCACGGAAAAAAATCTTGGTGTTGATTTTATTATTTGCTTTACTTTAAAATCACATAAGCTATTTAATTGTGTTAATAATTAAAATTTTGAATACTTGGATTATATTAAGATAATTCTTTACCACCAAGTATTTTATTTAAGTTATAAATTTAGCAGGATATTTTCTTGAAATAATCAGTCAATTCAGTAGGTCATATAAATTCAGTAAACTGATTTCATAATTATAGTAGTCTGAAATTAATAGTTTAATTTAAAATTTAAAAATTAGTCATAGTTTGCTCCCACACTTATGCAACCCCCTTCTAAATGTGCCTAGATAAATTTCACAATCAAAGGAGTTTTTGAGAAAAATCATGTACCTCAGCTGTTAGGGTCCTAATTGATACCCTCCTAACTTTTATTTCTAGCTTTAATTAGCTAATCAACAACTAATTTGTAAATTATTACTACACAATTAGAGTATGTATCAACTACTTTTTTGATCAGATTATTCTATTTATTCTCTTTCATATTATTAATACACTGCACATATTAACCATTAACATGATGAAAAAAAATAAATCTCACACTAAAGGAGGACTCACCATAAATATATTAATAAAAATTATTGGCCTTGTTGTCGGATTCCGATCTGGGTTTTACTTGAGAGGGTTTAACTATTTCTCTAGCGCTCTGTTCTTTTAGCCCTTCAACTACTCTTGCCAAGACTTTGCTCATGTGCCTCAAGCTCATGATCTTTGTAGATCTGATTAATTATCGGCAAATTCGGCATAATATCATCAATTTTTTTTTTCAATTCAGTCCGCTAGTTATTCTAGCGGACGATAAAGCCTCTTTTTTAAGCTAAACCATTAATAATCATAATGGACGTTAGAGATACTATTTGCTAGTTTTTACCGTTTAAATTGTCAGGTATAATTACTCCCTATCAATCCTTATATATAAATACATCACAGCCTATCCTCCAACTCAATCAATTTCAAATCAATTAATTAATCTGGCTTCCAAACACACCCAATTTTAATCAATTAAAATCAATTTTATTTTTAACATAGTTAAAAATTAATTAATTAATCTCTCTTCCAATTTGATTTCCAACAGAAATTCAATTAATTTCATAGCACATCCTCTAACTCAATCAATTTCAAATCAACATCACAACTTATCCTCCAACTCAATCAATTTCAAATCAATTAATTAATCTGGCTTCCAAACACACCCAATTTTAATCAATTGAAATCAATTTGATTTTTAACATAGTTAAAAAATAATTAATTAATTTGTTTTCAATTTGATTTCCAACAGAAACTCAATTCATTTCATAGCCTATCATCCAACTCAATCAATTTCAAATCAATTAATTAATCTGGCTGTTAAAAATCAAGAAATTAATCTGTCTTCCAATTTGATTTCCAACATAAACTCAATTAATTTCAAATCAATTAATTAATTAGCACAACCAATTTTAATCAATTGATATCCTACATACAACCCAATTTTAATCAATTGAAATCCCATATACAATTGATATTAGCCATTAATACATAATATTAACCATTAATACATAACAGAAAACCATTAATTCAGTTGCCTCTTCCAATCCAATAGTTTTTCTTTTTCTTTCATCTTCAAAACTGCCACACGGATTCATGCTATACAACATTGCATTACAATTAATATACAAAGTTGAATCAATAGACAATCCAAAAGACAACACTCACTATAGCCATAAATATTAAAATTGGTAACATATAACGGATAATAGACAATCCAAAAGACAACACTCACTATAGCCATAAATATTAAAATTGGTAACATATAACGGATAAGAATTGATGACAAAAAAAATACTCATTAAATATAAACCACCTATAAATACTACTATTACATAAACAAAAAATCCAATACACAAACAATATCATACAAAATACTAAATAATGGATATCAGGTAAAGTAATTAGTTTGTTTTTTTAACTAATATATTCTTCCTATTTTGCATGTTATTTTTAAAATTTTATGTGTTTTCATTTATTTGCAGATCTATACCAACAAAAAACAAATGGCAGAACAAACGCCAAATTATTGAAATAAGCGATGATAGCAATAGTGACAATGGTGGTTATGGATATTCCAAGAAAGTAAGGATCGAAGAAACTATTGTTACGCTACAAACAAAGATCGAAGTCATGAAAGAGAAGATTCAGAAAATTAAGCAACAACTATTAGTTTGTTTTTTTAACTAATATATTATTCCTATTTTGCATGTTATTTTTAAAATTTTATGTGTTTTTATTTATTTACAGATCTATACCAACAAAAAACAAAGGGCAAAACAAACGCCAAATTATTGAAATAAGCGATGATAGCAGTAGTGCCAATGGTGATTATGGATATGCCAAGAATGTAAAGATCGAAGACACTATTGTTACGCTACAAACAAAGATCGAAGCCATGAAAGAGAAGATTCAGAAAATTGAGCAACAACTGAATGATCTTAAATAAAATGGGTTATCGCAATAAAAATGGAACTGTGGAAGTAATAAAATAGCAATAACAACATATTTATACATGTAATTGCTATGCCATGCAAAAAAAAATCAAAAAATTTATATGAAAAAAAATATTATTATTATGAAAAATCTTTCCTCATTCTAATTTTAGAAAATTATACAATCGAAAAACAAACTAGCCCGTGCATTGCACAGGCTATCAACTAGTATATATAATGTTGGATGAATTCAATTGTCCACATAATTATTGGGTCGACCATTGAATTCACTTACGTTGACAATGATTCATCCCGTATACAATACACACACCAAATAAAAAGATCTAAACTATAATTTAGTTAAACTTTAAACATATGTTAGAATACACTTTCAAATGGTAACATGTTATGGTTAATTGTATTCTTGGTGTTTCAGAAAATATACTTAATTTCCACAAGATTAAGTGAACAAAACAAGTAAAATCCCAAACCACCACCTTTCCACAATTCAAGGATTCCTTTCATGTCTTAATCATAATATAACCGCCAGAGGGCTGGCTGTCATCCATACAGTACCATCTGGTTTTAGCCAGATAAACCTCAAGAAACAAATGTTGCTTCAGATACGAGATGCAAAAACTATTTCATTGCTGTCAATAAATAATAAACAAGTAAATGCTATAGATACTACTAAAGGATTGAGACGGTAGTTTAAAACCTTGTCTATACATTAATCATCATCATCATCAATTTCGACACGAGTTCCTCGTACTCAGGTAAGTCTGGCAACATTTGCCAGAAAGTCATCGGACGCAGAAATGTTACTATTTACAGAATTGTTGATTTTACCATTCAGTAAACCTCATTAAAAAAAATAAAAATTAAACAAATCACATGAGTGTGAATTTAACTGTAGAAACCACAAACCTCTTTCAGTGGCTATGTTGGCGCAATCTCAGGTTCCAATGATGACAATCCATCTTTACCCTGGTCTTATTTTTAGGAGTGTCTGCTATTTTTGCGTCTTCTGCTTCAAACCCTTGCTTGAACCTATCATAGTTTGTAGGTTCGCTACTCTTGAATGGGCGTTCACCCAGTACTCTAACCAAATCATCTTGATGTATTGTTTCCTTTTCCAGTAGAAGCTCAGCAATCTGAGCTACATGGTCTTTGTGCTCCTCTATCAGCTGTACTGTGCGATCATATGCCTTACCCACCCATTCTCTCACTTCATTGTCGATAATTGCAGCAGTCTTGCTGCTGTATGGCTTTATCATCTCAATTGCATCATCCCGTTGAGGAAAAGAAAGAAGACCAACCTTGTCACTGAAACCATAGACTGCTACTTGGGCATAGGTCATCTTGGTCACTTTCTCCAAGTCATTTTGCGCACCAGTTGAAATCCTACCAACTAAAACCTATTTTCAAAAGAAAATCACATTAGTTCCATGGAGTGACTTGAAAAATGTTTTATTAGTCGTATAAGAACTTTTGAAGCCACTAATTGACCTACAGATCACAAGCAAAAACAAGTTTGAAGGAAATTATGTTATATGCTTGAGTAATTTTATGAACAGATACGTCCTCAATGATATTGCATGTCCTATAACAACATAGCAAGACATTACCCTCCCTAATAACGAAATCGTCCAAGGAAATGAGTTCTTTCTATATAATGATAATAATTTCCGGAGAGCATTGCATTGACATTTTCAGAAGAAAAGCAACATAAGAAAATAACTCTAGGCTTTTTAAGATCTACTACTGTTTGATATGTAATCTTCGGATGGTAATAAATGGCATGTAATTCCTCATTTAACAATTACAAATTAAAACATTTACTTTTATTGCTCAGAACCATTGGAAAACATCAAAACTACAGATTAAAAGCGTAAATAAAAGAAAACAAACACATGAAATCCAATGCTTTCTGGTGCCCTAGAAAGTCGCACAAACTTCATTGATTCTATGAAGTATTATTTAGAATTCATTCGATCCCATAGCTACCATGGAAAATTTTCATACTCCTTCCATTCCAAAAGAAGAGTCCCATTTTCGAAATTTGAAAACTTTAAGGATATATTTTTCTTCCATTTATATCCCAAAATATAATGAATGTTTAATCTAGCAGTTGTGGCATTGTAGTTAAATCGTGTTGTTAATCCAGAGACATTAAGTCATTATATACAATCATCTGTAAAAAGAGAACTCCTTTTGTGGAACAAAACTTTTTTACAAATGGGAATCTTTTGTAGTATGGAGGGAGTAATATATAGTAGTTGTAACTTAATTTCTAACACAAAATAAGTAAAATGCTTTGTTTATTGATGATGGAAAGTCCAATAACATAAAACATGAGATCACTGCAGGAGGTAAGAAAATTGCATTCAAAGGGCTAAAATATGCTCATCATTCATAACTTGATTAATAAAAAAAGGGAAGGAGGAGGGATTCAATTTATTAACCTGCTCAGCTGCTCGACCACCAAGAGTCATGCATGTCATATCAAAGAGCTGCTCTTTGGTCATTAAAAGGTTTTCATTAGGAACGTACTGAGCAAAGCCAAGAGCTGCAGTACCACGAGGAACAATTGTTACTTTAAGCAAAGGTTCTGCATGTTCCAAAAACCAACCAGCAACAGCATGTCCTGATTCATGGTAAGCAACAGTCCTCCTTTCCAGCTTGCTTATAACCTGCACACAGAATAGTCAAGTGATTCCCTCGTGTTTTAATAAAATCTCATTGTTAAACGTAAAAGTTTTTACTTCTCAACTAAAATGATCACCGGAACACCCCTCCACATAATCCTCAAAGGATTAGCAGAGCACATGCATTTCATAAGCAATAAGCAATTCAAATATTTTTACCAATAAGTATCTATATTTTACTAAAAAATCCATAACTTACAAGTATGATCTAAAAGAACAACAATATTCATGTTTGGATGATACAACAGAGACCAAATTATACCAAGTTTTTGGCTCAGCAACCATTTTTTTTCCCTCCTGTGAAACTGTATAATCCAACAAAGGACAAATGTACAATGATGAAGTTCTAATATATAATTTCATTTTTTATGTAATCATTTTCTATATAAGTAAAAATCCTGAAACATTCTACTCCAAGTCTTTATAACTTTAAGGTCCTTAAAGGAGGAAGTAGCACTATACCACATCTTAAAGTTTCATAATAATTTTTAATAACTGAATTTCTTAAGGATCACACAATTGATTTCCAGACATTAAACTGTGGTAACAAGAGATGTTATAACATGGGAAAAGTCGGATACCTTGTTCTTCTTCTCCAAACCTCCAATAACCCTGTCTATAGCTGCTTCAAAATGTTCCATTTTGATCAGTGCAGTCTCACTCCTTGCTGCAATTAAAGCAGCCTCATTACAAACATTTGCAATATCTGCTCCGGCAAATCCAGGAGTCAGAGCAGCAAGTCTCTGGGAGTAAAATGATGGATCTTGATCAAGTTTCAACTTTTTCAGATAAATGCGAAATATTTGGTCGCGTCCTTTAATGTCAGGTTTATCAATTGTAATTTGACGATCAAATCGACCAGGCCTTAGTAACGCTTTATCTAAAATATCAGGTCTATTTGTGCCTGCGAGTACAACTACTCCAGCAGTGGTCCCAAATCCATCCATCTCTACCAACAACTGATTTAAAGTACTTTCACGCTCATCATTGCCACCTGAAAATCCCCCACGCCCTCTTGCTCGACCAATTGCGTCTATCTCATCAATAAACACTATACTAGGTGCACATTGTCTTGCCTCTTGGAATAAACTCCTGACCCTGGCTGGTCCAACTCCAACAAACATTTCCATAAAATCTGACCCAGATATCGAAAGAAAAGGTACACCAGATTCACCAGCAGTTGCCTTGGCAAGAAGTGTCTTACCAGTCCCAGGAGGACCTACAAGAAGAGCACCTTTTGGAATCTTAGCTCCCAACTCCTCATATTTCTTTGGATTTTTTAGGAAGTGAACAAACTCCATGATTTCTTGCTTTGCCTCATCACAGCCAGCCACATCTTTGAAGAATACCTGCACAATCAAATAAGAAAGAAAGTGCCTGAACTTGAATGGATTATAAACTTTCTTGAAGGGGATTATTATTTGAAACTTATAATGGTGGGCTAATTTATGAAACATCTGACGACAAAACTAATCAATGAAACACCATAGCTCACCTTATTCTTAGCATTTTTATCCAGTTTTGTAACATTTGCTTTTCCCATATTGAATATTCCGCGAGCACCCTTTCCACCAGGACCACCAACACCCATTCCACCCTGCAATCTTTTTCCCATATACCAGAGGGATCCTAGAAGTAAGGCTGTTGGAGCAAACCTCATCAGTTCTACAAACCAATCCATTTCAGAGACATACGTTACTGGAACATAATTGTGAGGATCAATCCCTAGTGCATCCTGGGCTTCCTCCAATTTCTCTTCAAAAGTATCGACACTTCCGATATTAAAAAAATATTTACACTGGCTCACATTTCCTTTACCACGGCTACCATTAATAGGACTCTGGATAGACTCATCATTGGTTTCATTAGTAGTAGATCGTGGGCTCTTTACATATACTTTCACTACTGATTTATTGCTAACAACAATGTGGTCCACCAATCCAGGCTCAAGTATTTGGTTTTTGAACTCTTGGAAACTAATCTGAAGAACAAATCCAACAATCAATTAGGAGAATAAAATAAAACATGAGATACAAGAGTACTACTTATTTCCTTCGAATAATGAAAGAAGATATAGAGGTAAACTGATGGATACAACATACGTAATGTTAAAGACATAACCAACATAGATAAAAAGCACAAAACAAGCATTTAAGTCATCAGACATTGACTCATTGAGACAACACAATAATTAATACATAATACACAATATATCGCTAGAAAGTTTTCAGTTACCTAGGCATTAAAGAAAGCAAATCCAAGGGTTTGTCTTGTGTACGACCCCAGAAGTTCCTAATATATGTTCTCAATATTAGATTGGTCAGCTGACCCACAAGTCAAAACAAATCCATTTACCCCTGCTAATTGGACTTTCTCCGCTTTATGTAATCACCAAACTGATTAAACTTAGCTCCAAAAGAATATAAAATGCATACAGAAAGAAGTGAAAAATTAAAAGAGCTGACAAACTTGAGTGAGAGGTCAGGAGAGTTATCGATATCTCATCAGTCAATCAAAATATAATATAGTAATATACAAATACAGAATGCCGATCAGCCAACAAGTTATCTCAAAAATATAAAAGTGTTATTGACTTTCTACACATTAAATAATCAAAGAAAAATGTTTAAACATTAAAGTTTAGTTAAAGAGTAACCTGCTTCTGCTCACGTGGACCCATAACTATGAATGAAAGGACAAACCCAATAAACATCAAGGGTGTTAAAACATTTTGATACTGTTTCATGTTCTCCTGATAATTCCCATGATCACCTGTGCTCGAGTCCCCTGGTGAAATCCACAGAAACAAGAAGAATTACATGCCAAATATATTAAAAAGGGGGAAAATTAGATGAGAAAACAAATTCATAGTATATAGATAACAAATAGAAAAGGAAAGATGAATTTCAGAATACATGATCCTAAATAATAGGTAAAACTCAAAATCTTATTTAGTCAAAAATGTGACCAGGTTTCCATCAGCCAGACTATCTCTGTCAGCAAAAGAGAGACCTGCCTCTTCTTTTTTTCTCTGTTTTCTTACTTTTTCAAAAAGGAAACTGATATTTTCACATTACTTTTTGATATTTCCACATGAAAACCATCGCTATAGATCCTATAGCTACGGTGTTTACCGTCGCTATACATCTATAGCGACACTTTTCATGTGAAAATATCAAAAAGTCATGTGGAAATATCAATTTTCTTTCAAAAATTAAAGTTTGTACAAAACAGGCTTAAACATAATTTTGTTGACTGATTAAATTATTTTTTCCCTAATATTAGACTTTAAAGACTAAAATTTATTATTAGAGAAAAAAAAGTCTAACTGTGTCCTATGCAGAGTTGCAGACCTTATAATTTGGAGGAGGAAAAAAAGCACAAGGCGTATAACTCTATTTCCAGTCAGGAGGGAGTATAACTTTGTTAATTTCTAGCAAGACATTATCATTAGAAATGTCTGCATGTGCACATGCACACAAACAAACAACAACCTAGAGTATCATATATGCTTTTTATACCAGTGAACAAAATATGCATGCTCATCAACATCATATATTACAGAACCACAATACATAGTAGCCTCCAGTAACATTTGAAATGCACATTCCCACAGACCAGCAATCATAAACGTCTAAAATTGTTATCCCAACACAAAGATGTCCACTGGATACTAATCAGTCTCCCCACCCCAACATTGAACATTGAAATACATGACATATAATAAAATTCGTATATGATCCCAGAACTTGGTGAAAGGCTACATAATTACATATATTCCACGACAAAATGATCTCATTAGGACACTGAATACTTCAATGCAAAATTGGCATTAATGGACCAGCACTTAAAAAATTAAAACTCCCTCCATTCCGTAAAAAGCCCATTTACAACTTTTACAAACATTTAGGATGTGCTCCTCCGTTCAAATTATAAGATCATTATTAACTTCTAAAAGTTAATTTGAGATATTTCCAAACTCAAAATTGACATGATTCATTAACAATTATGAAACAATAAGTCTTATAAGTAGTAGATTATTTTAGATAATTTACGATGTTCATCATTGTATTGACTAGAAGTGAATGAAGCTATGTCAATTTTGAGTTTCAAAATTTCTCAAATTGACTTTTAAAAGTCCATCCATGGTCTTATATTTCGAAAAGTAGGGAGTATTTTTTTTTCATGTTTACCCTTTAAATATATTCATGGCATGGTAAAAAAATAATGATGATAAACTTGAGAACCGTGAGTCATTTTATACTACTATCAAGAATAATGAAAAATGAGAACAACTCTTCAGGGGATTTTTTTTTTTTTGTAAATGGGAATCTATTTGTGGAAGAAGGTAGTAAATCAATATGAGCACTCACCTCACAGCATGTCATCCTAGTCTCACAAATATGTCATAGTAAGTATTTGCTTGCTCAAAATCTGAGTAGTGGTTAACTATAATCATACCTTTAGAATCTGATTTCTTACCCTTTCCTTTAGGAACTGCCTTTTTATTCTTCGGAAAATAATTTTCACAGTCTGCAATCACATTACCAAAAAACAAAAGGACCATCAACACGCTGCAGCAAAACCATAACTAAACAACAACGCAATCCAAAAGCTCACACATTTCTTACTTCTTCTTTTGGGAGCTTTGCTGCAAAATAGCCTTCGAAGCCTAGGATTCACAAAAACAGAATCAAGCTCTGATAAAAATGTTTGAGAAACAATTTGCCTCCCACTCCCAGCTCCAATTGAAGTTAAGTATCCCCTAATAAGCCCTAATCCACCATCAACGCGTGCATTCCACACATTCACAGATTCATTTCTTACAGCATAATTACCAGATATAACACTCTGCGCATAATATATAAAGAAATCACAAATTTGTATCATTCGCAACACAAAAATTACAATAAAAATTAAATAAAAGCTTCACCTTTATGAATGTAGAACAAGAGGAACGAGGGAGGGAGCGTCCAATACGTGAAAATATCATTATATTGATGATTCGAACTCGAATTGAACGATTTTATAAAAACCTAAAATATAAATTTAAAAATAAAACAAACGATTTTGATTATTTCCCTCGTAAATTAGGTTTAACTAAGCTTCAATTAGATCAATATAAAGGCCAAGGAGTAAATATATATACACAAGTAGATAGGACGATTGGGTGGAGAGAGGGGAAGATGTTGCATGAGTTGGGAATGAAGGTGCTGAAGTAAAAAAATAAAGGAACTGTTTGTTTACCGAAAATAGCTTTAATTCCTTTTTTGTGTCACCCAAACGAGACCCATACAAACACTGGACCCATTTTGAATTGGGCTCGACTGTTCTTGCATAAAAACCCAAAAATAAAACACAATTTATAATATTTTGAATTTTGAATATGATTCATTCCACTTCAATTTTATAATTCACATGGGCCTTTTAAGGTTTATAATATTTAAATATTTCAAATATATAATAATGGTGACTCTATATACCAACATCAAAACACAAAGGAGCATAATAATCAAGAGGAGACCAAGAAAAAGAAGGTGATGAAGTGGGGGGAGATGGGCAAGAAGAATCGGATGAAGAATGAAAAGAACTACAATTAGTGCCGATTTGTGGATTTCTTATAACTAATGGCACCATATCCTCGAGAAACCCTTTGGGTCCAACATCTTCCTGGGCCAGGATTGTAGCGTCGGAATTGACATTTCCTAGTCGTTCTTCTTCTTGTAATGGTTGGTCTTCTTCATGGGCTTGGGCCAGTGGAACTGACATTTTGGGCTTCTTAGCAGGTGGACTGGCATTGTCCAACGTAAAAAAGGGGTTTGTAAAGTGGAGGTGGAGCCCTTCGTAAGTGACGATGAGAGTGTCCGGGTCATCAGTACATCGTTGGACTTGCTTTTTGGCACCGCATCTGGGGTTGGTGCACCTGTAGTAGCTCCTGGTTCAAGTTTACAACACAACACATAAAAAGAGTGTAACAAAAAAATATATCTACGTCCATATTCAGTACCATATTTAAGGACGAACACAAAGATAAAATATTACTCCCTCCGTCCCAAATTAATTGCTCAGTTTTGACTTTTTAAAGTCAAATTGACGATTTTTAAAAATAATCTTTTTACTATTTTTGTTAAAATATAGGTGAAGAGATTATAACCAAAAGAAAGTATATACAATTTATTACTAATCCCAATTTTTATAATATTAGAAATATATTTATATATGCTTAATTATTAATTCTAAAAAAAGTCAATTTGACTTAAAAAGGTCAAAATTGAGCAGTTAATTTGGGACAGAGGGAGTAATAAAAAATGAAAGATAAATATTTTTATTATTATTTTATCTTTGTGTGCATTTTTAGATGTGGTACTAAATATATACATACATACAGGCCGGTTCAGGAACGGACTGGTCCGTTAACAGACCAACCTTTAGCGACAGACTGTCCGTCGTTAAAGCTCATAACAGGCAATGTTATGGGCTTTAGCAACGGACAGTCCGTCACTAAAGACTGGTCCGTTAACGGACCAGTCCGTTGGAGAACGTCTGCATATATACATATACTCGTGTGACAAATATTGGCAAGAGGTATCCAATTGCGAATGTATTTTTATTAACACTTTTATGCCTTGTACATTAATTAAGTGGACTTACTACTTGGGTACAACTTTGTTAAATTTGTAAAGGTATATCGGATTTAGGTAGAGTGAAGTTGGCATCAATTTTATCGTATTAAGTTATACTCCCTCCGTCCCAGGATAAAAGTCCTGGTGAATTTTTTACGCATATTAAGAAGAGGAATAAAATGACAAAATTGCCCATAATAATGTCATTAAATATGGAGAGAGAATTAAAATAAGAAAAGTATGAGATATTTAATGCTACGGGCATAATAGGAAAAAATGTGTAAAAATTTGGTTATTAAAAAAAATGTGTAAAAATGTGGACATTTAACATTAGACAACTAAAAATAGTAATAAGGACTTTTATCCTGGGACAGAGGGAGTATAATTTTTTATTGTATGAGTTATAAAAAATATTAAATTAATAAGTTCTATAATTTTTTTTATTACATTGATTAATGTAACATTTTTTATAAGTCATGCAATGAGAAGTTATATGAACTTATATTCCATTCATAATTATTAACTTTTTGACTGGATTATGAATTGCTCGACTATCTTTTGTATCTTAAGGTTTGTGCGTGGCACTCTTAAGGATGTACTCATCATCAATGTTAGAACTTGGAATATATATTTTGTTCTACATTAAATATCTTGAAAAAGTATAATGAGTTGGGCCAACTTTTCTCATAGCCCATTATTTTTGAGTTAGAGAGTCTGGATAACGAATTTAGGGTTAGAGTTTCATGTTGGATGAGGAGGAGAGAAATCCACGAAGAGTACGGAATTGATTGATGAATTGAAGAGGGAGAAGAACAGGTGAACGATTACTCCAATAACACGTGACAGAACTCTTAGGATCCAAGAACCTTGTTAGGGTAGCAAAGATTCAGAGAGTTTTCTTGAGTACTTCGGGTTGAGAGAGACTCTCCAAGTCTTCAGTCCTCCCAAAAAGTTCTGAAAGTTCTTTCTTCATAAAATGGAAGGGGCATTAATTATAGAGTTTCTTAGAAAGTGGTCACATGCCAGACACATGTCATCGGGAAAATTCCAGAAATACCCATAGTCACCAGAGTAATGCCCAGATCATACTGTTCTTCTAGCCACCAATCCAATCCCTCAATCGATTCCCAAAATGAGTCCCCTCCACGAGTCTTTTGCCTCGGGACACGTGGAAACTTCTCTCGAGATTCGCACATTTATTTTCGACTTTTTTGTCATTCATTTAATTATATTGTGAACTCTAATTTGTTCATTTAATTCAATTAGGTCACGTGAATCCTAATTTGCACTTGGGCCCACATTTGTCTCCTGCGAGAAAGTCGCGATTCCAAAGACACGATCATGCAAGAATACTTTGAGCTTCTGAACGATTTTTTGGGGCTCAATTTTACAAGTCTTGCAAACGAGGTCCTAGAAGAAAGAACCCCTAGGGGGTCGAACCCTAAGGGTTAAACCTTAGGAAGATAAGACCTAGAAGGACTCTTCCTTGAACATCTTGGGAAATCTTCTGAAAATATTTCTAGATCTTGCTCAATCTTTGTTTCCTTATTTTTTTCTGGAAATTGAAACAAGATTGATCATCATATATTATTAAATAAAATTCTATCTTGTGAACTAAATCAAATCTCATTTTATTTTTTGAAATAAAATCTTTCTTTTGGAAATCAAATATTTCCTTTTTATTTAGGAATAAAATCAAATCTTATTTTATTTTGAAAATAAAATCTATTCTTTTTATTTGGAAACAAAATCAAATCTTTTCTATGTTTAGAAAATAATATCTTTCTATATTTTTATTCAGAAGCAAAATCAAATCTACTTCTATTTTTGGAAACATGAAACCCTGAACCCTAGGTGGCCGAACCCTACCAAACCTTAGGGGGTCGAACCCTAGGAGGCAAATCAGCAAATGATGGGAAAAAAATAAGTCCGAGAAGGGTGGTCGCTATTTTGACCATAACTTTTGATCCACTTGGAATTATAGGGCCTATAATATATCAAAATGAAGCTAGCAACGAGCTCTACAATAACATCAACTTTTGCCAAGAAAGACACCGTTATAAGTCCAAAAAAGGCTTGAAAGAATGTGTTCGGGATGTCCGAAGTTTTTTTGAAAAATATCAATTTTTTTTCCTCCGTAATTGTGATTTCTAACTTTCGCTGACTTTGTTTCTTCTTCTTTTCAGGTGTTCTTAAGTTTAAATCTCAAACTTTTCTTCTTTGCCATGGTAAACACTTAAGTTCAAATGTTTTCATTAACCTCATTTCTTTGTTTTTTGGAATCCTTATATGCTAGATTTTCATTGATGGCAGGCCCTTCCCATTGAACGTTATGCAAACTCAAAAACTGCCAAGGAGACCCCATTCATCAATGAGTGGGGAAGGGCTCCCCTTCTTTGGGCCTTTTGACATTGTTTGGGAGCAAGCCAAGGCTTATGACCGTACAACTTTTCCTCTGTTAGAGAAAGGAGGCTTGTTTTTATATGCTGCGGCTTGCGGAGGTTTAGAGGACTTCCCTCATTTTGATCGTATTCCCCATATATGCATAGAGAAACAAGAGTACCCTTTCAGTCCCATTCGCTTCTTGTCTGATTCATCCGGTCACATTCAGGAAAGGCATTATATTGGACCGACGAGATCCTTGGAAATTTTAATTACGTGGATATACTAAAGAGTGCATGAATTTTACGTTACATTTAGCTATTTAGGGATCTAAATATCCAATAGGACCATGATGCCCTTACCATATTGATTTCACGCTGGTGCTCCTCTACATGCACATTCGTTATTGCTTGGGGAGGAATTCACCTCTACTCTAGAGGATGTCTATGTCATCTACCGGTAAGTTTCTTTTCTATTTCTTTCATTCATCTTCATTTTTCTTGGGGTTATGTACTTATTCTGAACTATATCTTGTAGCCTTACTGCTGCTGTTTCACCTTTTTGTAGTCCATCCAACATGTCCTCTAAAGATATCGAGTGTGTTATGTAAGACCCCGAATTTTATGAAATAAAAGTATTAAATTTTTCTTATAATTGTTATTCAGTAAATGGTTAAATTGATACAAAGTTAAAGTTAAGGGTAATATATGAAAATTTTCAAAATACGCAAGTGGTTATAAAATACTCATTTCTGTTAGGGAATATTCGTTTGGTCGTGGAATATTATTGCTGTCGGGGAATATTCGTACGATGACGCAGCCATTTGTGGGCCCCATAACAGAATAACTGTTGGATGAAGAAAACGACAAGTTTGAGTTTTTATAAATAACGGCGTAATTATTACCGTTAACACTGTTGGAATACCTGGTGGTTAAAATACAGTAATACGCGTTGTTGTACAGTAGCACACGGTATTGCACAATATTTTTTAAATTATTGATTCTTACGTATGAAGGCACTACTCAATAATTGTTACTGTAATTGCTGTTCAATATTTTATTTTATTGGTTCAATAATTGTTGCGTTGATATTTTATATTGTTGTTTCAATAATTGTCACTGCATAATATTTCCCATTATCAGATCAATAATTCATATTATTTGAATAATATTATTAGATAACATTATTGGCAATGCCTAGAAAGTTTTGTCAAGGAGAGGTTTGGTCATCTAATTGCGCGCCAGTAAGGAGAAATCTTTATCGGAAAGCCTCCTCTTTCCTGGGAACGGCCTGGTTGTCATAATTGTAATTCTGTAATATTATTTGTGAATAATTAATTATTTATTTATATGATAAGAAAATATTTATTTGATGCGGATATAAATGATGGATTTATTTATCATGTGGTTATAAATGAAGGAATTAACGTTGAGGTGTTTTATCAGTATTTTGTCGGATTGAAGGTATTAAAAGGTTAAATCGGTGTTCTTAAAGCTCTATTGCGTGAGTTATAATTTTAATCCGACCGTTGGATCGTTGTGATTTTTGGATATGTTATACATATATAAGTTGAGTATATGTCTACAAATTTTGAACTGTTAAAAATGAACGTATAATTTGTTATGAACTTTAAGAGGTGACTGGTTCAAAAATTGTTGAAGTTTCTGAATTTATCATTTTGGTAAAAAATTTTAGAATGCGTGGGCCCCACCTATGGTTGGTGAGAAATGTGCTCAAATTGAATTTTAAATGTGGTGGGTGGCAATAGTATCAGGTAAAGCCATCAGGTAGTAGGTCAAGTCTGCTTCGGCGTGCTAACATTTTCCTATAAATAGAGGGCTAAGTTAGAATTAAAAATTACACTAGAAACATAAGTTTTCTCTCCCTATATTATTGAGCGTATTTTTGTGAGTATTTTGATACTTTAAGAGTTACTAATTAGCACAAGTTTTCTTCAGCGTTATATCCGATATTTCAGTCAAAAGTACTGCTCTTTTGAGGTGGGGGTTTGTAAAGGTTATTATGTTTCTTCAGTTTCGTAATTTTTCTGACCTTCAAAAATTCTAAAAAAAATTGAAATGATATTTTGATGAGTTTTCTCGATTGTGTCCAAAAATGGCAATTTTTGCATTGTATAGATTAG
The DNA here is from genome assembly GCA_020205505.1 of Panax japonicus. Taxonomy (NCBI): domain Eukaryota; kingdom Viridiplantae; phylum Streptophyta; class Magnoliopsida; order Apiales; family Araliaceae; genus Panax; species Panax japonicus. The sequence goes on along the minus strand of CM035114.1, from coordinate 77,421,961 downwards.
GAGTTATGAATTTTGTGGAAAAAGACTATTTTAAAAGTAAACCCTTATAACTCCTTGTGGTTGGCTCCAAAATTGATGAAATTTTTATTGGGAGTACATCTATATAATATTAGTATACCCTATAAATTTTGGAATTTTTGGATAAAAGTATAATTTATGATAAATGTCTATATATTTGGAAGTTTTGGCCATGTGAAAAATAGTAAATGAATTTTAAAAATTTCAAGAAAAATATATGTTCAATATGGGACTATATTCTGCTAAATCCCAGAAAAGAAAATTTGTTTGTACTGAGTTGGTATTTTTCATGAAAATGATCTAGTTATGAGTAAATGAATTAAATATGTTATGTGAAGTAACAAAATTGGAGAATAGAATTTTATGGCTTGGGAATCTTATATAAGGTATATGCAAATTTTTGATGACGGTTTTGGTTATTGGTGATAAAATTTTATGAGTTTGGCATTTTAGGGTGATTAAATGCATTAATTAGTAAAATGTAAATAATTAAAATAAATTATTTATAAATTTAAGAAATGATTAAAATATTGTAGTAGTATTAATAATATTATATTATGAGATTGTTAAGTGATTTATAACATTTGGATTAAGGTGTTATGAAATCGTTAATTTATGAATCTTACTCTTGAGATTAAATCTATATGTTGATTATATTGTTTTTATTATCATATATAATATTCTTATAACCCTAAAGATGATATTTCTCTTTAATTTGAGTATAAAGATGGGTAGATTATTAGTTTGATCGTGACTATGGGTTCTCTTTGGCCAATAGTGCAAAGATGAATTGTTGACTAGTGTGATCATGATCATTGAATTTATAATTGAATATCTTTAGCTTAAGTGCAAAGGTGAATTGATCAACATGGTTATAATTATTGTTTATATAACTTCTGAAATAATTATATATTTCTTTGAGATATTAATATCTTTGGCCCGTAGTTCAAAGATGACATGTTGTTGAATATCTTTGGCTTGTAGTGCAAAGATGAATTATTGATGAATATGTTTGGCCCGTAGTGCAAAGATGACCTGTTGTTGAATATCTTTGGCCCGTAGTACAAAGATGAATTTATTAGTATGATTATGAACAGGAACTGTGATTTGGTATAACCATGATCTTTGATGTTTCAGGTAAAGACAGGTGATAAAAATTATCTTCGTCCTGGATGAGAAGAGGAATTTAGAATCACAATTATGATTATGAGTTATTCATATGATTGTGAAAAGGAACTGTTGATTGATGTTACAGGGATAAAACATTATTGGTGGACTTTTAATGTGGAGAAGATAATAGACTTTATAGTCTATTTGACTCTTCTAATGGATTGCTCGTTTCGCTGCAACTATGGTTGAAAAGTTTTATCATCTACCATATGTTCTAAATCTCTAATTTATTACTAATGAAGGCTATTGATAATTTAATTATCTTTAGTCATGATATTATTTACTGAGCTAGTTGTGCTCACCCTTTTGCTTCACAATTCCTTTCAAGTAATAAGAGTATTCCCGGGTCGAGCGGGGATAACAGAGGAATAGAACGGTGGTCTATAGCAGTTGAGGTTCTCCCTAAATAGTATGGAAATAGTTTTATTGAGAACTTTAGATAAGTGTGTCGTATTGTATACGTCATTTGATATTTAATTTTAGTGAATCGAATAGGGTGAGGTGAACCCAACTTTGGAAGGGTGTTTTGCCACTATCATACAAGATGTCTAATGACATACAACCTCGTGTTATCATAAGATAGGGTTGTGCACATCCACTGGCTGAGTATATCTACGAGCATTACCTATATGATCTCGGAGTTTGGTTGAAACATAACTTTTAATTGCAGACGGTGAAGATAGTTATATGTCAAGAGAAGACTCATCATTGGAAGGAACAAGATAGTAATCTTCTCATTTTTCTTTTGGGTCTATTGGATCAACCAAGGATAATTATCTGGAAATATGATATCTATCATAACTTAGATTCATAGCCTCCCATGTACGAAGGTTTTCTTGAGCACTTCCCAGAGATTATAATTTCTAAAACAGTTATTGACTGTACCTTTCTGTAAGGTATCACTGTGAGGTGCTGTCCACGGTTGGGACATGAGTCACAGTTGGTATATATTTGTAATAAAACTCACAACATATGTGTTGTTGTAGTAATAGAGTTGTAGTTGTTTTCTGTACCATGTATTTGGCGACTCAGAATAGGTTGGATGGATTGGACCTATTTTGGGGGTGTCACATGTTATATACTTGACAGAATCCTTCAGGCGAGCTTCCAATTACACCTCGCAATTTAAGGGTGACATACTCCTTTCAAACTTCTTCGAGACCTCCAGCTGGCAGAAAACTTCTTGGTTATCTTGGGTACCCTACTTTCTTCGGGATTACAAGCTTAACCAATTGGATAGTTCATTCTTTTTATTTAATTCATTTAGGTCATATGTGAACCCTTAACTTGTACTTGGGCTCACATTTTCCCCCTGCACGTAAGTCACACTTTTGGTGGGACGATCGTGCAAAATATTTCAAATGTTTAAGTCTTTCTTCAAGTTTTTGAACAATTCGCGAAGCTTGATTTTGCAAGCCTCGAAAATGAAATTCCTAGTAGAAAGAACCTCTAGGGGGCAAACCCTAGGAGGGCGAGTCCTAATGAGGAGCTCTCCTTAGATATCTTGGAAAATCTTTGATCTAATCCTTCCAAGTCTTATTCTTTCTTAAAATTTCTCTCTTCTTCAAAATCAAGAAGTCACCGAGATGGCATCAAGTGAGCGTGCTTCAAATCGGGGTGAACAAAAGATTAAGAATATCTTTCCTCTAGGTGGCCAAACCCTAGGGGGTGGTCGAACCCCAGGTGGCTTCGACGTTTCCTCTCGTTTTTTAATCTCTTTTCTTTTCTCTTGCATGGCTAGTTTATATTTCTTTTATTATTGCTTTATTTATTTCTTCATTTTCAAGTGATCGTAGACTTTCTTTTTCGGGTAATCTCACCTTAACAGGATTTTGGCTTTTTTCTCCTGATATTCTCAAAGAAAGATCACACCTTTTTTCGTAATGAAAAAACGTTCATTCTGGGAAATTAATCAACAAGCTAGGAGAAGTCAAAGGTAAGATGGGAGAGCCTCCCTAGGTGTTTGAACCCTAGGAGGCTTTGGCCTCTTCCTTCCTAGATCATCTTAAGTGTCTTATTCTCGAAATGCACAATCTTTCTCTCTATTCTTTGCGAGAAGAAGACTTAGATAGATTTAGTTATGAGGTTAATGACTTCTCGATCCTCTATGTGCCTTGACATGTCTCCCTTCCGTGCTAGGCTGGATCTCTTTACTTCCAATTATCATGTTGTTGCACTTTGTTCGGAGATAACTTCACATTATCATTAGAATGAATTACTTTATGTAAAGCTTTAGGAGCTTCAAGATTCCATGGATAAATTGAAGACCAAGTTTCAGGAAATTAAGTCAGCTTCCCAAGACCTTGAGGAACTGATAACCTCAAATACGAAGGCTTGGGATACCACCATTGTCGACTTGGAGGCTTTAACTATGCTCCATCTTCATTTCGATATGTCACGGCTTCTAAATCATGAAATTTTGTAGTCTCTTTTTTCCCATTTTAGAAGACTCATTTTCATGTATATTTTCGTTATCAGAATAAAGTTTATTCAACATTATTAATTTTCTTTAACTTAAATTCTTTCCTTAAGACCTAATAGTTAAACATTGAATCGTAAGTCGGGAAAATTAATACTATATGTATAATATAAGAGTAAAAATATATATATTATTTTTTTTTGATTTCTCGCAAACCAACACTTGAATCCATATTTTTTTAAAATAAAAAATTATTCAAGTATAAGTAAAATTTTGACATTTTATTAATAATGAGGTTGTTTTTAGCGAAAAGTATAAAGTTTCAGATTATCATAAAAGTAGTAAGTCTTACTTTTGTCGGAGAAGGCATAATGTTTGCCACTTTTAGAGATACAGTGCAACTTTCTCGGGGTTGAGGGCTTATACTCAGGTGCCTCAATCATTTTTAAAGTTAAAAGTGTAACTTGTTGGGTCCTAGGACTTATAGTCAGGTGCCTCGATTACTTTTAAAGTTGGAAAGTATAACTTTTCGAGTCTGAGAATTTATAGTCAGGTGTCTCGTTCACTTGGGTCGTCCAATTTCTTGGCAAGTATAGTTTACGAAGACTTTGTCAGGAATAAACATGTGAATGATATTCCTATTTACATATGATTTGGTTATATTCCTACTTTATCGGCATAAGATTGAAGAGTTGAACCCTCAGGGGTTTTTTAGTTCAAGCATCCTTCAGGTTTTCTTGTGGAATTTCTTTTTGTCCATCTTCAAAATTGAGTTTGTTAACCCTTTCGTATGAATCATCCTCCCAAGGGGAGACCATTGGAAAAGGATTTATTAAACTCGTCTGCCAACTCTGGAGGATTCTTTGTCGAGAATATATATTTTTCATTGATATTATCCTATAACATAACTCGATTTGTTAATAATATGGGTATTTATATATTATCACATGTGTACGTATGTACGAATGAAAATATGTAAGGAATAATATAATATACTTCCCTTGATTTAAAAAGTTGTAATTATGGAGTCTTTATGCCCCCAGTTTTATTTACTTTGAGAAATCGAAAGTAAAGAAAACTTCTTGGAATACTTCTTCATTTTTTTGTTTGGTTGCTTTAATCAGTGGTCTTTTGGTTTCTTATTTTATAAGTTCTCATTTTCAATAACTTTTGTCGTAAGACCTCTTTAGCTTTAATCTTTAGCGGCATTCATCGGTGAAATCTTTGTTGGCACACTTTGAATGTATTTAGCTTGAAAAGTTGGCACTTGCATCAATTATTGACGAAAGCTCCTCATTTTCTCTTGTTGTTTCTACATCTTGGACATTATGAACCTTGTCATTCGTTGTCCTTCTTTCCCCCTTGTGACTTTTGCTGAGAGTCTGTTAAAGCCACAGTAGTCGTCCACACATTTCTATGTAATAGTCGCATGAATTGCAAGAAGTGTTATGATTCCTCCCAAGTCTTGTGCAAACAATGAGAGTGTTGTAAATGAATCACATGCTTTAGTGACGAGGTAGGGCTTGAAGGCATCTAAGGCATCATTGTTTCATATGCTCACCAAGTTCTTTTCTTCAATTGGCTTTGCACACTTCTGTTCATGAGCCCTAAATCTGTCAACATAATTTGACAGCTCCTTGTTTGACTTCTGCCTGAATAGCATCAATTCTACAATGGTTACTTTTTTCTGTACATAAATTTTTTTTAATTTTTTTTTATAATTTTAGCTCATCCCAATCATGGACTGACCCTTTCTCCAAATTATAGTCCCAACTGAAAGCACTATTCGTCAAAGTCTTGTTGAATTCCCTCATCAACAGGTTGTGATTTTCCACTTCATTATAACCCAACCATGGAGATATCGACTCCACAAACCTGACAATATGCTCCCTAGCATTTCGTTTCTCCCCATTGTATTTTGAAAACTGTGGGGGTCTAGGGGATGCTTAATATACCCTGTTGGGTAATGCTATCTCTGAATGTGTGTTGGGTAGGGTGGAGTAAAGTCTAACTCTGAATGTAGAGATGTCTACTTACGAAGTTGATTGATCACATCAATTATAGCATCATTCATTACATTCTGGCTTATGGTATGGACTCTTTGGGATGTTGTGTTGTATTATTGAATTTGCGATGTGTATGGTAAGGAGGTTGGCTGATGCACAATTACATCATGCAAAGCTCGCATTGATTGTTCTTGTTGGCTTGTTTGTTGGGCGTGACTCGGGATAGTCAGTATTTGCACTTATGAAAATGTTGGGAGTGTTGTCGGGATGATGTTTGGTTGAGGCTGACTCACTTTCAATATGGTTTGTGGTACTTCACCACTATTCTGGGGTTCCAAGTTGATGATTGGAATTGACTGATTCTTCGTTAATGGAGGTGCAATCTGATTCTCCTTCTTATTATTGTCGTTGTTGTTGTCCTCCATTCTTGCACGTTCTCTTTGTGAACTGCCTGGGAACATGGCCTTGAAAGTGGGGATTTGCATCAACTGCTAGCAGAAATTCCCCATTTCCTCTTGCTTCCTCTACATCTCTAACATCATAGTCATCATCACTCACTGTCTTTCATGTGCCTCATTCAATGCCTTGATCATCTCTAATTACACAGCGTTCATAATTATCTGCTCTCCACTTACTTCCTCGCCTTGCCTTCCTGTGCCTGTCTGCCTGACATTTGTTTGTTGTTGATCAGCCATGTATGGTGATATAATATAACAAATATCAAGTTTAACTGCAACGGAACAAGCAATCCATTAGAAGAGTCAAGTAGAGAATAAAATCTACTATCTTCTATGATTTAAAAGGTTTTTCATCACTTTTATCGCTGAGACTCAGCTCAATAAATAATTCACATCTTCCCTGTACTACGACCAAGGATATTCATTAGTATCACAACCACAAATTATCCATGCACTACGGGCCAAGGATATTCATGTTTTCATCAATAGTCATGATCATTCCAACAACTGTCCATCAATGCACTACGGGCCAATGAGGACTTTTACCATATCATTTATAACATCACGGTCATGATTATACTGAATAATCCCTGGTCATAATCATACCAAGTCCATCTATGCACTACAGGCCACAAATGACTTTCAACATAATATAAACATGAGGATGATGACAATGACATAATAATTCAATAAAACAAGTTCAAGAATAAATTTTAAAGATTTATAAATTAATTTATCCAGGAACCAATAACGTCCAAATTGTCAACATGATACTGCTTTGTGGAGTAAAAATTCAAGAATGCTTAAAAGAATATTTCCATGAAAAGATACTGAATGAATCGCAAATATCCAGGATATTCTACTAATTTCATGGAGTATAGAAGCCAAAACTTTAACCAACTGAGTATAATAGAATATATGAAACTGCAAATGGATTTTCGCCCGCCATGCAGTAATCCACGTAGACAGATCATTTCCACAAGTTAATAAGGAATGGATACAAATGATCATTCACAATGTATGCGGTAATCCACACAGACAGGTTATTCCAACAGAGTAACAAGGAATGGAACCAGGTCATGCGTAATCCGCACAGACAGGATATTCCAACAGAATAATAAAGAATGGAACCAGGTCATGCGTAATCCGCACAGACAGGATGTTCCAACAGAATAATAAAAAATGGAACCAGGTTATGCGTAATCCGCACAGACATGATGTTCCAACGGAATAATAAAGAATGGAATAACAACAGAATTCACCAAGCATGCGATAGACCGCACAGACAGGTTATTCCAACAGAATAATAAATAATGGAATAACATAAAAATTTTACCATGTATGCGGTACTTCGCATAGACAGGTTATTCCAACATAATAATAAAGAATGGAATAACAACCCTTACGAGTATTGAAAGAAAATAACTCTCTTTATGAATACGAAAGAATAATAACCCTTACCTTAAAAAGAAGAGTATTCCGACGGGTAGGGCGGAGATATACTTGAAGAAAACTTGCACTATTTTCTACGCTCAAAGCTTTCTTAAACTCTAAAGAAATACGCTCAAGATTATAGAAGAAGAATTCTCTGAATTTCTGGTGTGTTTTTCAATTCTAATTAAGCATCCTATTTATAGGAGAATGGAAAGGATACTATGCAATAAAATATACTATATTCTATTTATAATTATATAATAAAATAAAATTTATAATATAAATGTATATATATATATATTTTATTTAAAATCTAATAAAACAAATAACTTTATAAAAGTATTCTATTTTATATAAAAAGATTTTACTATGCAAACACTATGCAGGCTATGCAAACACTATGCATAATAAAATATAATATATTCTATTTATAATCAAATAAAACAAAACTTTATAAAAAGTATTCTGTTTTATATAAAAAAAATTCTGTTTTATTACATTTATAATAATAATAAAATAAAATTTATATATATAATATATATATATAAACTTCCGTGACTTCCCAGATTTCCTCCCCATTTTTCTTTCATGGGCCCCACATGTGGGCCCACCTTTTAAGAAATTTTTACCGATTATTTTGAAAAATGGGTAAATAGGGGTCCATAAAATAAGCAAAATTTCATAAAAATCAACTTAATAATTTTAACAATATTTATCACCGTTATTATAATTCACAATATTAATCGATCAGGTCGTTCTCAGAAAAAGGGGGCTTTCCAATAAGGATTTTTTCGTATTGACGCGCAATTAGGTGACCAAACCTCTCCTTGACAGAACTTCTAGACATCGTTAATATTGTAAATAATAATATTAATAACTTTGTCGTCTCAATTATTGATTTAATAATATATAAAATATTGACAATAATTGAATCAAATAATGTGAGATACTATGCAGCAATTACTGTAGCAATAATTGAACAAAATTGAGTGACTTCTCACGTAAGCATCAATAATCAATACCGTGTGCTACTATGTAATCACGCGTATTACAGTACTTTTAACACCGGGTGTTTCAACAGTTAACAGTAAAACTTTCGTCATTATTTTCATAAAATATTTTTGTCGTTTAATTCTCAATCCGATAATAATTTCGTTGTGGGGTCCACCAATGATTGTGCTGTTGTACGAATATTCCCTGTTAAAACGAATATTCCCCGACCAATCGAATATTATATAACAACTTGCGTACTTTACAAAATTTATAAATATTACCCACAACTATGACATTATATCAAATACACACCATAATATTCAAAAAAAAATTTCGAAAAATTTAAATCTTTAATCATAAAATTTGGGATCTAACATAATATGTCACAAGAGTGTTAGTTTACGTTCTGTTAGTTAGTTAGAGCTGTCATTTCTGTAGTTAATATATCCATTCTGTTAGTTAGTTAGAGCCGTCATTTCTGTGATTAGTAGTAAGTGAGTTAGCTTAGAATCAAAGCTTAGCTAATGTTCTCCGTATATAGGCTATTCGTAGTAAGTGAGTTAGCTTAAAATACAAAGCTCTGCTAATATTCTGTATATATAGACATTCAGGCACATGTACTGTATTGAATGAGATATTTTCTGCAAGTTTATTTTCACGATATATATAGTCACACAATTTAATTAGTATCGAAAAGAACTGCTGTCTAAATATATCTTTAACAAAGATTAATTAGTATAATTAAAAGTAATTAAAACTAGAGTTTGAAATCTTTTCCCCACAAATTTTGTGGCAGTGTCATGGCAAAAGGCAAAAGCTAATAAGCCGTTTTAATAAATTAATAATTAATTACCGGGGGTTTGAGCTATTCTTGATGGACTTTTGACCGTATTTCCTCCATTTATATCCATCATCTGCCATGACACTGCCACAACTGTTAATTTTCAGTGTATACTTGCTCTCAGCTTTACACATCCCTCTTTCCAACATTGAGCTCCTACAAATTAAGCCAAAGGGATCAGTTTATATAGTATAAACCAAGAAATATATTGCCAAAAACATACTCATGATAATTATTAATGCATGACCAAACTAAAATTTTATTTAACCTCCATTCAGTGAGCACAAACCTGGCTAGTAAAAAGTCTTCAGAATGGTTTATGAAGTTATTTGTCGCGGATGAAGGGCTTTCGTTTGTTGGATCTGAATGAAGTTCGGACATGATGAGTTGATTAATGAATACTGATTCATTTGAAGGATTATAATTCGAATCAGCAGTCTCTTGAGGTGCCATAAATAATGGCGATTTGACCTCAACAAGCTCTCGTACCAGCTCATCTTCTAACCACGTAGTACTCTTCATCATCAACTCCTCCATTAGAATACCTTGTGCATTAATTAATTAGGAGAAAAGAGCTAAATTTAGCTATTAATTATGAGTAAGTAGTTATTTATTTTATATGAAGTGGGTAAGAGATATATATAGATAGGGTTTTTGAAATGAGAAAAGGTGAGTGATAAGTGAGACTAGTGGAGCATGCAGATGGCATGGACAGAAATTTTGTGATGTTCTTTTGTTTGCTCTATAATTTTCAAGCACTATATACTCCATCTATTTTAAATTATATGATCATTATTATTGATTTTTAAAAATCGATTTGAAATATTTTCAAACTTAAAAATGGGATAACTCAATAAAAATTATAAAATAATAAAATTTACAATGAGTAATACTTTTTAAATAATTTTCAATATTAATTAATCATCATTGTATTAATTAAAATTAAAAAAATATATGAAAATCAATAATATTCCAAATAATATCGAATGGAGGGAGTATTTGGCAGTAGTTACTGTAATTAACCCTAGAGATAATGTGGTAGATGTAGATATATACCATACCATATACATGCATAAATAATATTCTCTCCACTCCTAAAAGATTGTCGTTTAAAAAAAAAAATTGTTCTAAAATATTTGTCGTTTACAATTTTCGTGGAGAATAAATTATTTACTTTCCTATATTACCGCTACCTTCTCTCATTGTCCTAACTCCTAAGAAATTTTCTTCCTTGTATTAATAGTTTTCAACTTCCCATAAAGAGGTAGTGATGAAATTTCAAACAAATTTTATTTGGTAAATGATACGTTCTTAATTCATGTGCAAAAATCTTAAACGACAATTTTTTAGGAACGGAGGTAGTATGTATTACTAAGTTGACTTTTGTGAGAATGTCAATAATATAATAGTTACATTCTTGGTAAATTTTACTTTGGTTAGTGACAGTTTACTCCATAATATAGCTAGCTTGTACTTGAGGTGCTTGCATGTTTAAGTTTATGACAGTTGCTCAAAACCAGTAATTAATGACCTCATAAGGTTAGTTTAGTGGTCAATCTTATTTCGTTTAAAATTTTAATTAAAACTAGAGGTTCTTGATGCGGTTAGTTCAGTTTTAGTTGTAATTGTCCCATAGAGGTGGGATAAGAAGAATAAGGTTTAATTTACAGTACAAGGCATATTATACTAGCTACCGGAGCGCACGCGATACTGCATTTTACCAAGTAATTGCTGTGAAAAGTTGGGATATTTATTTAGCATTGTCAATTAAAGGTGTAAATGAATCGAGTCGAGTCGAGTATTGAGTTGCTCAGATTTGGTTCACAAAATTTATCCAGTATAAAATAAGGTTTGATTGAGGCTCGTTTAGCTACCGAGTCGAGCACGATCTAGAATCGAGCCTGAGTAGTTTGAACTTTTCGAACGAAAATGATCCGAGTATCAAAAGAAAAATTATACTTTAAGTATGTTAGAGTAATTTATCGAATTTTAAAATTTGCTCATATTTGAATCATTTATATTTCGATTGGAGCTCGAATCAAACTTTTAGTCGAGCGAGTACTAATCGAGCCCAAACTATTTGTTCATTTTACAGCCTTAATATCAATAAAAGTAAAAATTGGACATCCATATAAAGTAACTTTAACTTGAGTTAACTTGGTCTGCCTCCAATTTTATCTCCGAATGAATCGAAGTACAACCATCCAAATGAATGCTGACCAAAAAAATTGGTCCTTTTGGCCATTGGTCCCCTATTTACATGGAATTTCACATTCATCCAGTAAGTGAGAGAGAAACAGACAGACAGACATTTGTACTATATATATATATATATATATATATATATATATATAGATAGATAGATAGAGAGAGAGACGACTGATAGCTTGGTTAAAATTTGACTGAGCTGGTTTGGTTTAAAAGGTGGGTCACATACAATTAATGATATATATGATCGAGGACATGAAGGAGCAGTCCTAGCATGGATGATTTGTCACGTATTTTTATGTAAAATCCAATTTCTTATTTAGATATTGGTTGTATATATTATTTGATTTCTTCTACAGATCTATCTATATCTTCTATTTGTTTGTTTGTTTTGATGGGATCGATGATAAAAGTGGAGCATGCCCACCTAAACCATCACCCACGTTCATATATACTCCAATAAACAAGAGTCAACCAAGAAGAATTTAAAAGATACACAAGAATTAATTCTATTTTTAAACTATTATTATAAGAGTTATTCTTGGAATTAATTTTTTTTCCTTTCAAAATACTTTCTTTTACAGCTGGTGAGACTATACAAACCCTTATGGTTATTAAGTCAACAAATTAAATGTGACTGAGAATTGTTGTGGACTAGGAAGTCTAAGAGTTATAACTATTAAGGTCTCACAATTCACCATTCATATACTACACATTTCAATAACTTCACTAAAACAATGTAGTGCTCCGTTTTAAAATTAAAGATACAATTTAATTTTTAAAATTAAATCAAGAATGATATATTAAATTTTAGATTAATATGAATTTATTTAATTTTAATTAATATAATTATTATATTTAATGTATATTAGTAGTATATAACAAAATTATTAATGAATACATATCTTTTACTAACTATTTCGTAAACTTACCCGTAAGTTGCACGGATAGTCGGGTATCACGCTTTGGATATGAAAGACATGGAGATGAATGAAAGGCTTTTGCTCATTTTAGGTTTAGACAGAGTCACTGAAATAGCCTATATTTTAATAGATGATTGAAAGTTACAGTAAACTTTTGTTGTTGCCCTCTAAACAATGGTGGTTTTATGTTGGGAGATTTGGGTGGAAAGCCTTTAGATGGTATGGGGGAGGAGCTCTAACAATTCTTGGTTCTTTGTTAAGAAGCAATTGGCTCATTGGCGGCAACTTCACCCTCTTACTAGGACACTGATGATGATGACGACTGTGGGAGTCTCCTTAAAACTTAATTAGTTTCTATGTTCGTAGTTTTGAATTGGCAACTAAAGTATGGAAAATTAAAAGTAAATATTATGCCCAGCTTTTTTCTCATCAACTGTACAAACTTGCCCGTGTCTTGCATGCTTCTTGTTAACTATTAATTGCTCCAAAGTTCGGGTTATTAATTATTCGTTACTATACTATCAAAGAGAACGGTAGTAGTAGTAGAGTGCTTGGGAAGATTTGATTTGTTGTTACATGGGGGGTTGACTTTGGTGTAAATCCACACATAATTAACTCGAGACAGACAAAAGCATCGACCCAAAAGGACAAAATGGGGCAGGGGACTGACTGTCAGAGTTGAATTGGCTAGGTTTCCAGCGAGTTAGGAGAGAGAAAGTGGGCACAATTAATTAATGGACATAATGTTTATTTTCTCACAAAGTCAAACCCCCTTAATTTGCCGATGGAGTACGTACGTACGTAGGATGATAGAGATGAAGGCGGTGCATGCATTATGCATAGAGGTGCACAAAAGGCCTGAGGCCCGCGGCCTGGCCTAGGTCCGGCCTGGGCCCGGTCTGGTCAAAGCCCGGTCTGGTCAAGGCCTGGCCCGGTCAGGCCTGGCCTGGAAGGCTTGAAAAGGCCACTTTTTTTTTATAAAAATCTGGCCTGGCCTGGCCTGCAAAAAAGTCTGGCCTGGCCTGGCCTTGGGCCTGGCCTGGGTCTGGCCTGGCCTGGCAAGGCCTGGCCTGGCATGGCCTGGCCTGGCATGAGGCCTGGCCTGGCCTGAGACCTTACAAGATTTTTTATCTAATTATTTGTAATTTTTGAACTTTAAATTTATAATTATTCATCAATAAAGTATAAATTTTTACTTATTCATTGTTGTAATTTATAAGTATAATACATTAGTTTTAATTAATACATCAATAAAATTTAAAATTTTAATTATTTATTCTTGATTTCTTGTTGATACATTTAATTACTATACATATTCAATGAATATAACTAGTTAGTATATTTAATATTAATAATAAGTTAGTTACTTAGTTGATTAAATATTAATAATAAGTTAATTTATTGTAAATACTAAAGTACTAATATTTAACAATAAAATTTTAGTAATATTCTTTGTTACTTTAATGTTAAATATTAACATTAATTAATACATCAATAAACTAATTTTTAATATTAAATATTAATAATAAGGTTGTTTCTTGTAAATACTCAAGTTCTTCATTAATTTGGATATGCTAAATTCTTGGGGGGATTTATGATTTTGGTTATGTTTTAGGTATTCTGTTGTACTAATTTAAATAAAAATTTCATAAAGTAATTTGAAAACTAACTGGAATTAATTCTTGAGATATAACCATGTAAGAGTTTAATGATCATAAATGAAAAGATATATGTGTGTTTAAACTTTACAAAATATATGTCCAACCGATCCTAGTACGTACTATAAGAAAATAAAATCAAAACTAACTTTATATTCAAAAAATAAAAGTGTAATCTACAGTATTTAAGTAATCTACAATATTTTCTACGAAGTGCATAGTAGACAATTAGACATATATTCAAGAAATCAATTTGTTTTATATTCAAGTTACATCTAAATTGCATTTTTTTGTAATTTAAGATGAATATATATATTTTTTTTCTAATCATTCAATTTATATTGGTGTGTAGTAGAATGTTAAAATAAAATAAATCTCAAAAATCTTGCATCATTTTTACAAAATTTATTAATTTATATTTTATTATTTATATTTTTAATATTTAATATGTAACATTAAAAAAAAGGACCAGATCAGCCAAGGTCTTGGGTCTGGTCTGGCCTGGCCTGGTCTGGGCCTGGCCTGGCCTGCAGGCCTAGCCAGGCCACAGCCCAGAGACCAAGGCCTGGCCTGGCCTGGCCTGAAGGCCAAAAGTCAACGGCCTGGCCTGGCCTGGTCAAAGCCCAAGGCCTGGCAGGCCCAGGCCAGGCCAGGCCGGGCCGGCCTGTTGTGCACCTCTAATTATGCATGGCCCATTAACTTATGAATTCACTAGAGGTGGCAAACGGACGGGCGGGTGGATTCGGGTTGGGTCGAGCACGGATGGGCTAACAGTGGACCGGGTCAAAAGGCCTTGATTTTGACGGATCAAAAATGTTAGATCCGTGGCCCGTGACGGGCGGGCGGGCTCAGTCCAGTCTGCGGGCTTCTTCCCCTATTTTTTTTTGAAAATTTTGCTACACCAATAATAATAATAATAAATATTAAAAATAATAAAATAATTTATAATAAACAATAATTCTAATTACCTACATTAACTACATACCTTAATCAATTAAAATTTTAATAGTATTATAAATTACTTTCAAAGTATATAATCAAATTTGATTTTTTAAAATTATACTTTGAAATTAATATAATTTATTTAACTTTAAAAAATGCATTCATGACTCCACAAATATTGTTCCAAGAGATATCTAATTAATTTCTGTGGGTCCAAATATAAAATTAGGGTTCACATGACCTAATTGATTTAAATGCGCAATTAGGGTTCCATGGCCTCATTAAATGTGCAAATTAGGGTTTGCATAACCTAATGAAATAAAGACGAAAAAGTCAGAAATAAATGTGCTAGACCCGGGAAAAGCTTCCACGTGTCCCGAGGCAGAAGACTCGTGGAGGCGGCTCGATTTGGGAATTGATTGAGGGATTGGATTGGTGGCTAGAAGGACAGGGCAACATGGGCATTACTCTAATGACTAAAGGGTATTTCTGGAATTTCCCTAAAGGCATGTGCCTTGCACATGACTACTTTCCAGAAAACCCTATAAATACCCCTTCCATTTCATTTGGAAGGGGGACTTCTCTTCAGACTCAAGACTCAAGACTCGGATTCTCAGAAGATCAAAGAGACCCTTTTTTGGTGACTTAAAGGCTCGGAAATTCCACCTAAAAGCACCAAAGGGGTTTGGACATTTCTCTAAACTCGAAGGACACTCAAGAAGGCTCTTGGAATCCCAATAACCCTAACACGGTTCCGGGATTCTAGGGGTTCTGCCACGCGTCATTGGAGTAATCGCCCACCTGTCGTTCTCCCCTCTTCAATCAATCAATCAATTCCGTGCTCTTTGTGGATTTCTCTCCTCCTCAGTCAACACGAAACCCTAACCCTAGCAAGGTACAATTTCCTTGCCCACATTTATTTGGCGACTCCGCTGGGGAGGTGTAGAATTCGTGAAGGGTATGCCCACAACTCGAAGTGGGAGAACTACAGGAAGAACTGCTTCACCAACAAACAACATTACCTCACCGGATCCAGTTCCAAGGCAAGCCACTCGAGCTTTCCAAGCCGCAAACTTGGATTTTGACCAACCACTTATTGAAGACGCTTCAGAAGGAAGTTCAACATCACCATATATGGCCAATCAACAACACACAAGCGCAGGAAGACAAGGCGAGGATGCAGGTGGAGACCCGACGAATGCTGTGCAACTGGAGATGCTCAAGGCATTGAAGGAAGCACGTGAAGGGCAAGGAATGATGATGGCCATGATGCTGGAAATGCAGAGGAAGCAAGAGGAGATGGGGAATTTCCGCCAGCAGTTGATGCAGATTCCCACTTTCAAGGCCATGTTCCCAGGAAGTTCTCATGGGGAACAAGCAGGTGTGGAAGACAACAATAATGGTAGCAACAACAAAGAGAACCAGATTGTACCTCCATTAACGGAAAGTCAATCAGTTCCAATAATCAACTTGGAAGCTCAGAACAGTGGCGACGTGCCACAACCTAGGATGGAAGCAAGCCAACCTCAGGCAAACATCATCTCCGCAACTATTCCATCATTTTCACAGGTGCAAATGCCAATCATTCCAAACAATATCCAGCGAATGAGCCAGCAACTTCCACCAGTGCCAGCTGTTCATGATGCAAGTGTTCATCAACCAATTTCTCTACCATACACACCGTCGATGCAACAGTATATCACAACACCCCAGAGAGTTCACGCTACAAGCCCGTATGTGACGAAGGATGATATGATTGACGTGATCAATCAACTTCGCAGACAGACATCTCGACCCTCGGAGTTGGACTTTACTCCTCCTTACCCTGCACACATTCGGAGGCAACCTTACCCAACAGGGTATATTGAGCACCCCCCGCAATTTCCAAAATACAACGGGGAGAAAGGAAATGCTAGGGAACATATTGCCAGGTTTGTAGAGTCAATGTCTCCGTGGCTCGGATATGACGAAGTGAACAATCACAACTTGTTGATGAGGGAATTCAACAAGACTTTGACGGATAGTGCCTTTAGTTGGTACTACAATTTGGAGAAGGGGTCAGTCCATGATTGGGATGACTTAAAATTACAATTTTTCAAGAAATTTTTTTATGTGCAGAAACAGGTAACCATTGTGGAGCTTATGCGGTTCAAGCAGAAACCGAATGAGGAGTTGTCAGATTATGTTGACAGATTCAGAGCCCAGGCACAGAAGTGTGCAGAACCGATCGAAGAAAAGAACTTAGTCAGCATTTGCAATAATGGTGCCTTGGATTCTTTCAAGCCCCACCTCATCACCAAGGCTTGTGATTCCTTCGCGACCCTCTCATCTTTTGCACAGGACTTGGGAGGAATCGTGACATTTCCCACTAACCATGCGACAGTTACATGGAAGGGTAAGAGGACAGCAACTGTGGCTTTGGCTGACTCTCAGTCAAAACCACAAGGGGGCAAGAGGGAGAAACACGAGAAAAGTTTTGACCGAAGCAGAGGAAAGCCTGGAGACAAATATGCAAGAAAGTCAGTCCCGGAGGCTATCACATGTAGTGAGAAAGCATTCAGGGATTTGTATGAACAATGGGTTGAACACGGAGTAGTGAAACCCCCAAGGCCTAGATTTGCAGTGACAGAAGAAATAAAGAGAAGACCAGACTTCTGTGTATTCCACCAATACGCGGGACACTCAACGATGGATTGTTATAGCCTGCGGAGGATATTCCACGAGAAGCTGGCAAATGGGGAGATTGAACTTGGAAAGGAAAGTAGCGTTCATGACAAGCCACTGCCAAACCACAAAGGGAAAGAAACGTGCAACACTGTTATCCACAGCACAAGCTCAGAAGTGGAGATGATGATGGAAGAAAAGGAGGAGTGTGATCCAGGCCTGCAGGTGATGGCATTGATGAACGGAGCTAAGTTCAGAAATTTTTTCGATCAGATAAGATTGGCCAAGGAAGCAAGGATTGAGGCAACCAGGGCAATTATCAAGGCTGCCGAGACGCAGGAGACTTGCATGGCCATAAGCAAAGGATTTATGAAGACGATGGAGGAAGAAGAAAATAAGATATCTTTCTCTAAAGCTGATAGAGAGATAAGATACCCGCATAACAGACCGTTGTATGTGACAGCAGTAATCAACGGCATCGAGGTGCGGAGGGCATTCATTGACAATGGAGCGTCTGTAAATATTATGCCCTACACCGTGTTCAAACGGTTAGGCCTGCCGGAGAAGAAGATTGTGAAGGAACAAACTAACATTACCGGATTCGCCAATCAAAGCACAAGAACCCTAGGACACATTAAGGTGGACATGCAAGTTGGGAAGATTCGGGGGCCTGTAATGTTCCATGTTGCCGAGGTGGATGCATCATATCATGTCTTGCTGGGAAGGGCTTGGCAAAACGACTACGGGGTAGTACCCTCGGTCTTTCATCAATGCCTTAAAGCTATTTGGAAAGGGAGAGAAGTGAGGGTACCAGCAACTCGGAATCCCTTTGGACCAGAGGAGGCACACATCACCGAAGCAACTTTCTTTGATGATGTCGCTGAAGAGGGAGAGAACCAGATTGCAAGACCTGATTCCCTAAGACTAGCAAGTTGGGAGGAAGTGCAGGAAGATAAGTTCGTGCCTGCAGAAAAAGAAAAGAAGAAGACCTCGGAACGCGGAGAATGTTCTAAAAACAAGAAGCCAGTGGTAGTAGACTTAGAGAAAGAAGGAAGAGAAGAAAAGAAAAGGCCAGCAGACCCTGAAGATGCCAGAAATATAATAAATGACAAGCGGATGGCACGATCTGAGAATGGCCAGAGGACAAAATGGGAGAGGGTTGTTAAACCCGATGGAAAGGTAGTGTTTCGATTGTGACGATGCAAGGGGGAAGAGCCCTTGGAAGCGTGTGAACCCAACGGCTCAGGAGGTGTCCCCCACTCCAGCAATAATGAAGAAGATGAAGTTGTACAACAGAAGGTAGAACCAGCTCCAGAATGTTTCGAGGATAGGCCAAAACCTCAACAAAATGAATTAGAGGAAGTTAATTTGGCAACAGAGGAAGGAATGCCAAGACCGACTTATGTCAACAAGGAGCTGAATGTTAAACAGAAGGAGGAGCTTGTACAATTATTGCGAGAATATAGGGATGTCTTTGCTTGGAATTACGACGAAATGCCCGGAATCGACAAGGATCTTGTGGAGCACAATCTAAACATAAGTCCGGGAATGAAGCCAGTAAAGCAAGCACCTCGCAACTATGCTCCCGAAGTAGAAACTCAAATAAAGGAAGAGATCAAGAAGTTGCTGGAAGTAGGGTTCATCAAGCCAATTCAACATCCAATATGGCTATCCAGCATTGTACCGGTAAAGAAGTCAAATGGACAGCTACGAATATGTGTGGATTTCAGAGATTTGAACAAGGCATGCCCAAAGGACATGTACCCATTACCCAACATAGACACTTTGGTAGATGCAACGGCTAATCATGAGATGATGTCATTCATGGACGGGTTTGTGGGTTACAATCAGATAAAGATGTCCGTAGAAGATGCAGAGTTGACAGCCTTTCGTACCCCGTTTGGGAATTTCTACTATGTAGTAATGCCATTCGGGTTGAAGAATGCGGGGGCAACTTATCAAAGGGCAATGCACGCCATATTTCATGACATGATTCATGATATAGTGGAGGACTACGTGGACGACATAGTAGTGAAATCCAAGAAGGCGATAACTCATGTGGAGGACCTGAGGAAAGTGTTTGAGCGGTGCCGAAGGTATAAATTGAGGATGAACCCAAAGAAGTGCGCATTTGGGATGACGGCTGGAAAATTCTTGGGCTTCTTGGTGCACAATAGAGGCTTAGAGGTGGACCCAAGCAAGGCCAAAGCAATCACAGAGATGCCCCCACCAAAAACGCAGAAACAATTAAAGAGCTTTCTAGGGAAAGTTTCATACATGAGAAGATTCATGCCAGCATTAGCCGAAGTCACAGAACCTTTTGGCAAATTGCTAAAAGGAAAGGCACAATGGGATTGGGGGCAAGACCAACAACAGGCGTTTGAGAAGGTAAAAAGAATTTTGGCTTCCGCACAAACAATGGTAGTGCCACAAAGAGGAATGTCGTTGCAGTTGTACATCACATCTACCAAGAAGTCCATAGGTGGATTGATCACGCAGGAGGTGGATGGAGAAGAAAAACCTGTATATTATATTAGCCGGATAATCCGAGGACCGGAAACCAGGTATTCACAGGTGGAGAGGCATTGCCTAGCATTGGTATTCATTGCGCAAAAAATGCGGCATTATTTTTTAGCACACGAAGTAAAGCTTGCAACAAAAACTGATCCAATCAAATACCTATTAACTAAGCCAGCATTAGTAGGAAGACCTGCCAGATGGATGATGATTCTTTCAGAGTACGACATCAAGTGTGTAACACCGAAGGCGATCCGATGTCAAGCCTTGGCAGACCTGCTGGCTCAATTTCCAAATGGAGAATATGAACCCCCTTCTGAAGATCTTCCGGGTGAAGAAGTAGAATCAATCGAGTTGATGAATGAGGACCCAGAATGGTGGAGTTTGGCTTTTGATGGATCATCTGCAGAAGGTAAAGGTGGAGCAGGAGTGGTGTTGACCACTAAAGAAGGAAATGAAGTGGCCTTGTCATACAAATTGGATTTCCCTTGCACAAACAATGAAGCAGAATATGAGGCGTTCATACTAGGGTTGTTGGCGGCTCAAGAATTAGGAGCCAAACATCTTAAAGTAAAGGGAGATTCAAACCTCATAGTGCAACAAATAAGAGGCCAATTCGGAGTGAAGGAACCTATCTTGGCGTCATATCGAACTGTAGCACAAAAGGTGATGGAGGCTTTCAAGAAGGTGGTGATGGAATATGTGCCAAGAGGACAGAATAAACAACCTGACGCACTAGCAACAGTAGCGTCTCGAGTCTATGTCCAGGGTGAGGATTTGGATGTAAAGGTAATGAAGAGAACCCTCCCAACCACAGTGCTAAATTTGTTCCCCAAAGATATGATAGCTGATTGGCGATACGACATCTCCCATCAATTACAAACAAAGGAGGGAACAATACCTACTGTGAAGTTACAGAAGTACAACATCATCAAAGGTGTCTTGTATCACAAAGAAGCAGACGGTGTGTTGACACGATGCTTAGGGAGGCAGGAAGCAGATAGAGTATTGCAACAGGTGCATGACGAGAACTGCGGATTGGCAGACATAGGCTTGTATCGTAGGCTGCAGCGTCAAGGGTATTATTGGCCTGAAATGAAGAAGGAAGCAGATGCCCTACAACGCCAATGTGTTTCATGCCAAGAATACCCTGGGGAGGATGAATGCGCCTTCATTGAAGACATAGTGGATTGGCGAATCCCTTATGTGGAGTTCTTACAAAGCGGGACTCTTCCGACCGAAAAGAAGGACGTAATTATAATCAAGAGAAAGTCACAACGTTTCTTTTTGCAGAACGAAGAGTTGTTTAGAAGGGGATTCAATGGCAAGCCCCTACGGTGTCTGGAACTAGGTGAAGCCAAAGATTTGGTTTACCAAATGCACAAGGATGAACACCAAGGGGGAGCCAAGTTGTACAAACAACTTATTGATCATGGTTACTACTGGCCAAAGATGGAGGGAGATTGTCTAGAATTTGTTAAAAAGTGTCACATTTGTCAAATACATGGAAACTTGATCCATGCTCCCACCGTGGATTTGCGAACCTTGGCAACACCATGGCCCTTTCATACATGGGGAATGGATCTTATAGGTCCCGTTCACCCTAATTCCAAGGGTAACATATGGATTTTAACTGCCACCGAAATGTACACAAAGTGGGTGGAAGCAATACCCTTGAAGAAGGCCACGGGACCAGCAGTGGCCAATTTTATCAAGGAGCACATCATTTGCCGTTTCGGGATCCCGAAGATAATTTTGTCGGATAATGGAACTCCTTTCATCAATAGGGGCGTCAAAAATCTGATGGAAAGATACAGGGTGAAACATTACAAATCATCGCCCTACTACCCGAAAGGCAACGGACAAGCAGAGGCTACAAACAAAACCTTGATAAAAATTTTATCAAAAACCCTAGACGATCATCCGAAGACATGGGCAGAACAATTACCAATAGCGTTATGGGCATATAGAACTTCAAAAAGGAAGCCTACAGGCGAGACCCCATATGCTTTGGTTTATGGTGAAGAAGCTGTTTTGCCCGCTGAAATAGAAATACCTTCGGCTCGAATGAGACTTCGAAGCTTGGTCGAGGAAGAAAACCGACCAGCAGCCCTGGAGGCCTTAGTTGAATTTCGAGATAAGGCTAAAGAAAAGCTTGAACGGTACCATGAAAGACTGCGACGACAATACAATACCGCAGTAGTACCACGACGAATTTTGGTAGGGGACCTGGTACTCAAAACGGCAACTCAAGTCATGAGGGGGACCCCAACCACTAAATTTTACCCCAAATGGGAAGGCCCGTATAGGGTACGAGAGATCTCTGAAAGCGGGTATTGCAAGATATCTCGTGTGGGATCAGATGCTGTCTCAGGCTCACTGAACTTGAAGTGGGTAAAGAAATATTACACATGAGAAGAGCATCACAAAAAAGTTATACTTTCAACTTCAAAAGTAATCAAGGCACCTGAATAAGTACAGCCCTTGGAAGTTACACTTTCAAACTTCAAAAGTGATCGAGGAACCTGATTAACAGCCCTCGACAGTTACACTTTCAAACTTCAAAAGTGATCGAGGAACCTGATTAACAGCCCTCGACAGTTACACTTTCAACTTCAAAAGTGACTGAGGCACCTGAGTATAAGCCCTCA
This sequence comes from Panax japonicus, assembly GCA_020205505.1. Classification (NCBI taxonomy): domain Eukaryota; kingdom Viridiplantae; phylum Streptophyta; class Magnoliopsida; order Apiales; family Araliaceae; genus Panax; species Panax japonicus. The sequence continues at coordinate 77,399,059 of CM035114.1, read as the reverse complement.
ACCCCGAAAGTTACACTTTATCTTTAAAAGTGGCAAACGTTATGCTTTATTCGACAAAAGCAAGAAAGTTACACTTTACCTCTAAAAGTGGCAATCGTTATGCTTTATTCGACAAAAGCAAGATTTACTAATGAAACGTTATGCTTTTCGTTAAAAGCAATTTTATTATCAATAAATTTACAAACTTTCACTTATACTTGGATGTTATTTTTTAAATTTCTTTAAAAAAAAAAAAGAGTATAAAGTCAAGTTTTGGTTTGTGAAAACTATATATACATGTTTTTGATAAAATTCATATTTACTTGTGGTTGTCTTGTAATATTAATTTGAATAACTTGAGATTCAATGATAAATATTGAATTTTAAGGAATCATTCAAATTAAAAGCAATCAACAAGGTTGAAGAAACTACATTTTGATAAATGAAACATGTGTAAATGAGTTTCTGAAACAGGAAATCGAAAAAAAAAACTACTACAACAAGTTATGATCTAAAGGCCAAGACATATCAAAATGAAGTGGAGGCGCAACTAAAGCTTCTAAGTCAGCAACGGCAGCATCTCGAATCCTAAGATTTGCAGCTTTTAGTTCACTAACTTGTTGGGTAGTTGACTCTAAGTCCCGTCGCTGGCACTCTACCTCCCGAAGACGACCCTCTAAATCTTGAGACTGGATCTTTAATTTGTTGGCGGCTTCATCAAGCTCAGAAAGCTGCACTGAAAAGGATTCATCTTCACACTTACGTACAGCAACCTCTGAACGTAATGAAACAAGATCAAAACATGACTTGAGAAGAGTCAATCTATCACGAAACGGAGACATGTCAACACCTATGGCTGTAAGGTCGTCTACTTTATCATTAAACTTCTTCAAGTCCTCAACTCGCAAAGAATATAAAGAAAGAGTATGCAATCTACAAATAAGGCCTGCGAGCTGATCTAGGAAGAAGGTTTGGGTGGAAGTCTCCTTAATAATTAATCGGTCAAGTATATGCGGGAACCGAGTTAGGAGACGCTCCAGACTTTCCCGACTAGAAGATGATATCTGGAAACCCCTCCAAGAAATAAGATCCCCATTTGGATTGAAGGAAGCTGTGGTAGCAGCTACTTTAGAAGCCACCATTGAATTTGTCGAGTCAAGGGGTGGAGGAGTAAAAAGATGCTGTATGGCTGAGGATTCCTCGAAACCTTGGTCACCTGGAGGATAACCAAGGTCACTATATGGCGAGTGGGAAACATCTGGATGGAGAGCATCAAATAAAGCGAGTGCCTCAACAGGCAAAGGCAAGTCTTTCATCTTCTCGCTCTGAAAAAAAAAAATGTCAAAACACAATATATTAAAAAATAAAGAAAGAAAGGGAATTCAAGACAAATCATACGTTGATTAAAGAAGGATACTCACAATATAGTCAATGGAAAAAGAGTCGGGAGATGCCACAGAAAGGGGAATGTTATTCAACCCACCCAGAATATTATCCATACTGCCCTCCCGAGCAATCACAAACTCGGTGGAATCCTTCTGGGGAGGATGAGCATCACCAATTATTTCAGAAGGATTCCCCCTCGGGGAAATAAGAGCCTCATCAACATCTTCACACTCATCATGAGGAGCAGTCACAGGAGGGTGTGAAGAAATAGCTGTATCACCCACAGCAGGACTCGAGCTCACATCAGATAAGGTATCCTTAGCATCAAGGCTAACACAATCATCACGAGGAGTAGATGACTCAATATCAACAAGTACAGGTTGAGAAGGCTCACGACTAGTGGAAACCGTCGCGACCGCCTCATTGGCAGTACTACACATAAGCCCAAGAGGAACATCATCATCATCCACATCTTCATCGTCCACGATGACCTAAAAAAAAAAAGGGAAACAATTACTTAACAATATGTGAAAGTAGTAATACAAGGGATGAAAGAAAAACGAGAATAGTACAAAAAAAAAATAATAAAAAAATAAATAAAAAAATAATTATTACCAAATTTCTACGGCGTTTCTTGGTTGGATCCTCAGCTGCTGGTATATTAGAATCAGCACTATCAAGAGGGCGTTTTGCCAATGGCTTTATGATAAGCCTAATAGGAGGAAGACGACTGACTGAAACCACAGCAGAAACAATAGAAGGAGCTACTTCAGAATCAGTAGTAATAACCGCTCTCGTTTTAGAACGAGTAACTCTCATTGCCTCGACATCAGAGGATCCTTGGGGAGGAGCTAGAGGAGACACCCGAAACGAATCCCGTGGTGGAAGACTCCTGGAAGTAGTGGGAGCCTGTGCAGGAAAAGTATTCGGATCACCTCGAGGAGGAATGTCTGCTAAAGGAGGAAGAGAAGACTTAGGCATCAAGACCTCGTGCTCAACCAATCGGCTACTGGCTGGCCAAAATGTTGGACGGATATTGGTCTTAGGAGAGCATAGCAGTCGACACCATTGGAGACGCTTTGGAATAGAAACTGGCAATGAACAAATCAAGGTATCATCCTCCCATCTTTTAAGATTGATTTGCCAGTAATTACGTTCGCCAGTAGTATATCGCCCGCTCCGGGAATTATCTGGTATTACAAAAGGAAGGGATCTATGAGGATCACTTTGTAGCCTCGGAAATGCCCATGTAAAAGAGGGGGGAGGTACAGACGAAATTGAGAAGAGCAGCCTCATAATTTCCTCGGCAGGTGTGACCAAAAGGGCGTTCCTGGTCATATCCGAATTGTCTCATGACCCGGTGAGGAGAATACAGTACAGTGCCAAAACTATTATTCTCGAGGAAGTAAGGAAGCTCTGTAGACCGAAGGAAAATGAACCAAGATAGTGCAGAACCACTCAAGCTGGTTCTGTTGAGGCTTGAGTAGGTACGAAATTGGCGCTTGTAAAAGTGAGGTAGATGGCCGCAACCCTCTGAAACAATGGTATAGGGACGGGCAGTGAACAAAGTATAATCATCAAGAAAAGGCCGCAAATCCGCACTATCGAGTCTAAGTCGGTGATCAATCCAACGTGCCATGCGAGGAATGACGTTGGGTGATGAAAAAAGAGGAGACTTCTTCTTTTGCTTAGAGGAATAGGCCGAAAAACGTTCAAAAAGAAAAATCTGAAGAAAGGAACATGGAATGAAGCAATTGACATCATACCTGAAGGAATAAAAAAAAAAAAATCAAATAAGAAAAAGGTTAAAGGAAAAAATATATATAGGGGATTAAAGGAAAAGAAGTGCGGTTGGAAAGACAAATAATATATATATAGGAAAGTGATTACCTCCCAACAGATTCTTTCATGGCAATGATTGTTTCATCTAGGCGACGATATAAGGTCCCTAGGAAGAGAGAAGCAAGGGGAATCTCTGAACCTCGGGATAATAATGCTGCCAAACTGAACACACGGACAGAAGGACCGTCTATGGGAGACCTAGGGAAGATGAAGCGGGATAGCCACATAGCCAGATAAGCTGCCAGAGGAAAAGGACAAGTCTCTCCACGGAAGGCAAGAACAGATTTGTCATGAATAGAGCTGTCCCATTGGTTGGTCTTGTAGTCACGGAAGAAGTAGCGTACCCAGGATAACCAAGAATTTTTCTGCCGACTGGAAGTCTCGAAGTCTGGAAGGAGTGTATCGCCCTTGAAGCGGGAGATGAAACGGGAAGATTGCTTGAAGGCTTCCATCAAGTAGGCAACACATTCGTTATCTCTAGTGGACATGTTAGAAGGGCCGCAGGAGTTCGAAGCAACGACGGGAAGGCTACAAGATGAGATTCAAAAATAAATATATATGTTTCAGAAAAATGAGAATGAATGAAAGAAATAAAAGAAGAGAACTTACTGATAAAGGGCATAGACATCCTCTAGAGTAGGGGTGAATTCCCCCCAGACAGTGACGAATGTGCAAGTAGAGGAACACCATCGTGAGATCAACACAGTAAGAGCGTTATGGTCATGGTGGATGCGTAGGTCTCTACACAGTTGAACACAACGAAAGATGCTTGCGTTTTTTAGTATTTCCATGTATTCAGCATTTCCAAGGATTTCGTCGGTCCAATCCTGCCATCCTTGAATGCGACTAGATGAATCAGATAGGAAGTGAAGAGGACTGAAAGGGTATTCTTTCTTCTCTATGCATAGGCGGGGAATGCAATTAGCACGAGGGAAGTCATCCCAACCTCCAGAAGCTGGGGCATACAGAAATAGGCTTCCTTTCTCTGGTGAAGGAAAAGTTGTACGGTCATAGTCCTTAACTTTATCCCAGAAGGTGTCAGAAGGACCGAAGAAGGGAGCCCTTCCCCAATCAGTGATGAAGGGGGACTCCCGAGTGGTTTTTGGTTCTGCGGAGCATTCAGGTGAAAGGGCCTACAAGCAAGGAAAGTTCATCATAAGAATTCTATAAAAAAAAAATGCAATGTAAGGATGTCAAAGGGAAAAGAAATGTTCACCATGACAAAGAAGAAGGTTTGATATGTAACCTCAAAGACACCTGAAAAGAAGAAAAAAAATGTCAAAAGGAGTCTAGACATTGAGCTGTTCTCCCAAGTTGGAAGCATATGAAGACTTTCTCATACAAGAGGTGTCAGAATTATCAAAGCTACAGTCATTTTTGCCCAAAGAATTATCAAGGCTTCAGTTTGGATGCGAGACGTGCTCATCAACAGGACCTCTCAAAAATAAGATAAGTAAATGTTTTATTTATTTATTTGGAAAAATAAGATAAGATTTTATTTTATTTTATTTAAAAAAAAAAAAAAAAATCAATTAAAAAATTAAAAGGGTTCGGCATCTCCCTACAGGGTTCGGTCAATAGGCTATATATCTCTAAAAACATGAAGTATTATTATCAAGGATATTTAATTTTAATATTTTCATGTATTTCTGTCATACTTAATAAACGTAAGACCCATTCTGAAAAAAAATCACATATAAACATCAAAGTTAATATCAACCATAATTATTTATTTAACCTGCTCAATTTATCAAGATTCTTAAAAAAAAATAAAAAAAAAATAAAAAAAAAAATCAAATCAAATCAAAAAATTAAATGGGTAAACTCCATTATATGTCTCGACTCTCCATATTACTCCTGCCTAACTTCACATGGAACCTATGAAACATGGCCGGAAATTTGGAAAATAAAATGACTATTACTGAAAACATTTTCACTCATTTTTGAAACAATTTCAACAAACAAATGTTACTCCTTATTTTAGAAGGGCAAGCTGGCTAAATGGGTTCAGCTATTGGCGGCATCAGGACCACCGTCTACCTATTGTATCAATTGCTAAATTCACACCTCACCGTACAGCCTATTGTATCTACCTATACTTTAGATTCAACATTAATAAATACACAGTAGATTACTTATTCATATGATATGATGACCAAATCAACACAAATTGTAGCTCAAGACCCATAAAGAAAATTCCCAAATTTATCAACTACAAAATCCAAATATATATATAATAATAAAAAAAAAAAAAAAAAAGTCTTCAAAAATCAAACCCACCAGCATCAAAAAAAATAAAAATAAATATATATATATATATATATATAAAATATATATATACATATATATAAAATGCCAACCTTTCTTTATTATCCGAGGGAAAAAACCGAGATATAATCAAGGTAATGGGGCTCGGAAGACAAAAGAAAGAAAGATAAAAAAAAATAATAAAAAAATAAAATAAAATAATAATAAAATAAAATGCCAACAACGAATCAAGAATCCCACTATTGCTACCTAATGTATGTAAAAAAAAAAAAGAGAAATAAAAGTGTATAAATATAATCTTGTTAGTCAAAAAAAAAAAAAAAAGTAGGGTTCGGCACCCCCCCTATAGGGTTCGGCCAACCCAACCTTTAAAAAAAAAAAGAAAAAAAAAGAAAAAAGAAGAAGATATTTTAGAATACCTCAATTGTTGTTTGGTTGTTCTTGTTTGTTTGTGGGTTACCTTCTGCAGATGATAAAACATTTACCACCCTTGTCCAAAGTTTTGAGGTTTTGGTGTAGTGACCCAGAATCGGCCAACCCAACCATAAAAAAAAAAAAATTGCAGTAAGAACTTTAAATTGCAGATGATGTTTTGCTTATTTTGGAAGCAAGAAGTAAGAACTTTTTGTTGGCTAACTTCAAAGGTCTTTTATTATGGAAGAAAAAAGAGGCGTGAGTCAAATCTTTTTGGAGGCATAATCATATGATTTTATTTTATTTTCATATGATTTTATGGTTTTGATTTGATTTTAAAAAAAAAAAATAATAAAAAAATAAAAAAATCTTTTTTTTTTTTAATTAAGAAAGATTTGATTTGATTTTCCAAAATAAAGGAAGATTTAATCGTGGAACCAAGAATCTTCATACACCAGCATGCCAATATTCGGGCAATTCTTATTGGTCCTATAATAAAGATCAATAGCCCAAGATCCATGGCCTCTTAGATTGTTTGGTTGGAAACACATGCCACCAAGCCGTATAGCTGTATCAAGATTTAATTTATTTGATTTTATTTTATTTCAAAAATAAAATCAAATCTTGATTTTTTATTTCCACAATAAATTATTTTTTTAATAATAGGAATATTTTATTTACTTTTCAAGAAAATAAAGATTTGAAAGATTTGATTTTTTTTTCAAAATAAAGAAAGATTTTATTTCTAAAATAAAATCAAATCTTAATTTTTATTTTAATAATACAATCCATTCATATTTATTGATATTTATTTCTTGTCTAAAAATCTTCCTGGTATTTATCAATACAATGTATAGCACAAATTCAATAGGTAATCAAATCCATCAACATATTAGTTTTATTATTTACAGCAACATATTAGCCGGCCTCTTCAAATCATTGCAAAGAGACTCAAGATGAGGAAGCTGGAGGAATCGTTCGTGAGACGGGAATCAAAATCCGACATGAATGAGACATGATCGTCGTACCAACATAGAGAAGATTTTTCAATATGTCCAAAGAAGAGCCTTGCTAGGTCTTGCCTTCCTAGGGTTTAACTCTAAGGGTTTGGCTCCCTAGGGGTTCCCTCTTCTAGGACCATTGTCTTCAAGACCAGTAAAGTGAAGTCCTGCAAAATCGTTCAAAGGCTTGCACTTTTCTTGCACGATCGTCTATTTGGAAATGCGACTCTCGCGCAGGGGGCAAATGTGGGTCCAAATATAAAATTAGGGTTCACATGACCTAATTGATTTAAATGCGCAATTAGGGTTCCATGGCCTCATTAAATGTGCAAATTAGGGTTTGCATAACCTAATGAAATAAAGACGAAAAAGTCAGAAATAAATGTGCTAGACCCGGGAAAAGCTTCCACGTGTCCCGAGGCAGAAGACTCGTGGAGGCGGCTCGATTTGGGAATTGATTGAGGGATTGGATTGGTGGCTAGAAGGACAGGGCAACATGGGCATTACTCTAATGACTAAAGGGTATTTCTGGAATTTCCCTAAAGGCATGTGCCTTGCACATGACTACTTTCCAGAAAACCCTATAAATACCCCTTCCATTTCATTTGGAAGGGGGACTTCTCTTCAGACTCAAGACTCAAGACTCGGATTCTCAGAAGATCAAAGAGACCCTTTTTTGGTGACTTAAAGGCTCGGAAATTCCACCTAAAAGCACCAAAGGGGTTTGGACATTTCTCTAAACTCGAAGGACACTCAAGAAGGCTCTTGGAATCCTAATAACCCTAACACGGTTCCCGGATTCTAGGGGTTATGACACGCGTCATTGGAGTAATCGCCCACCTGTCGTTCTCCCCTCTTCAATCAATCAATCAATTCCGTGCTCTTTGTGGATTTCTCTCCTCCTCAGTCAACACGAAACCCTAACCCTAGCAAGGTACAATTTCCTTGCCCACATTTTCCAAATTTATACTGTTGGAACTTGGAGATTCCAATATTTTAGCAATTTGAATATTTAAATTGATTTTCAGAAGATTTGCATGATATGATTTTAGGCATTACCCAATATCTCATTATTAACAACCATATCAATTAAGAAATTTCAAACTACAATTATTATTTACTACAACTACAATAATTAAAAATATATTTTTATATTGAAGATTGCATTAAAATTAAATAATTGTTGTAGCTCAGTTGGTTTGAACTCTTATTTATTTACTTACAAGTCTGGTGTTCAAGCCTCATAACCCACAAGTAGCAACTTTTTGCAAAAAAAAAAGGTTTCATGGGCCACGGGCCGGGCCGGGTCGGGCTTTCACGGACTGGGCAAAAAATGGCCCAAATTTTTTGGGCTAAAAATCACGACCCAAAGCCCAGGCCCGCGGGCCGGGCCTTTCACGGACTGGGCCAAAAATGGCCCAGATTTTTTTGGCTAAAAATCACGGCCCAAAGCCCAGTCCGTGGCGGGCCGTGCCGGCCCGCGGGCCTGGGCCATCTTTGCCAGGTCTAAAATTCACGTGTGGATCGGTTCGAGCTGTCTGTCGACTTTTAATTGGCCCAGACTAGCTAAGTGCTGGTTCTCCTTGTTTCGAAGATAATTACGTCTTCTTAAACTAACTGCATGTAGCTGTAATTTTGTACATGAAAAACGTACGACTTACTTATTTATTAGTAGTAGTTTTAAGTATTCACGATCAGTTGGCAGAATTATTTGTCCTTGTGAATCCTACTCCCGATATTTATACATTACCACTTGGTTTGAGGAAGACTTTAAGTCAAGATCTCTCCCGATATTTAGGTTGTTCTACATATAGGTCAACGATTATTTCAATGGCACATGACATAACTTTTATAATTTGAAAATCTAATTAGGATAACAGAGATTCAGAGAGTCTACTAGTGTGCTTCGGATTGGGAGAAAATTTTACAAGTCCTTTAATATTTCAAGAATCCAAAATCTAAAGAGAGTCCCCTTCCCAATGGGATGGAAGGGGTATTTATTGGGTTTTCTAGAATTAAAGTGGTCATGTGCAAGGCACATAAACTCGGAAAAATTTCAGAAATACCCTTGGTCACCAGAGTAATGCCCAGATCGTACTGCCCTTCTAGCGACCAATCCAATCCCTCAATCAATTTTCAAAATGAGTCGCCTTCATGTGTCTTCTGTCTCGGGACAAGTGGAATCTTCTTTCAGGTCTTTCTTATTTATTTTTGACTCTTTAGTCTTTTCATTTAATCATAAGGTGAACCCTAATTTGTGCATTTAATTCAATTAGGTCATGTGAACCTTAATTTGCACTTGGACCCACATTTGTCTCCTACGCGAGAGTCACGCCTTCGTTGTAATGATCGTGCAAAATACTTCAAGTCTTTGAGTTCTACTTCAATTTTTTGAACAACCCGTGAAACTCAATTTTGCAAGTCTTGAAAACAAAAAATCCTAAGAGAGGGAACACTTAGAGGAGCTCTCCCAGGATTTCTTGGACATCGTTTATCAAATTTTCCAAACCTTACACAATCTTTATTTTTGTGGGCAAGGAAATCGTACCTTGCTAGGGTTAGGGTTTCGTGTTGGCTGAGGAGGAGAGAAATCCACGAAGAATACGGAATTGATTGGTTGATTGAAGAGGGGAGAACGACAGGTGGACGATTACTCCAACGACGCGTGGCAGAACCCCTAGAATCCAGGAACCGTGTTAGGGTAACGAGGATTCCAAGAGCCTTCTTGAGTCCTTCAAGTTGAGAGAATGTCCAAACCCTTTTAGTGCTTTTAGGTGGAATCTCCGAGCCTTTAAGTCACTAAAAGGGTCTCTTTGATCTTCTGAGAGTCCAAGTCTTGAGTCCGGAGGGAATTCCCCTTCCCAATGGAATGGAAGGGGTATTTATAGGGTCTTCTGGAAAGTAGTCATGTGCGAGGCACATGCTTTCAGGAAAATTCCAGAAATGCCCTTTAGTCATTAGAATAATGCCCATGTTGCCCTGTCCTTCTAGCCACCAATCCAATCCCTCAATCAATTCCCAAATCGAGCCGCCTCCACGAATCTTCTGCCTCGGGACACGTGGAGGCTTCTCCCGGGTCTAGCCCATTTATTTCTGACTTTTTCGTCTTCATTCCATTAGATTATGTGAACCCTAATTTGCATTTTTAATGAGGTCGTGGAACCCTAATTGCGCATTTAATTCAATTAGGTCATGTGAACCCTAATTTTACACTTGGGCCCACATTTGCCCCCTGCGCGAGAGTCGCATTTCCAAATAGACGATCGTGCAAGAAAACTGTAAGCCTTTGAATGATTTTGTGGGACTTCACTTTACAGGTCTTGAAGACAATGGTCCTAGAAGAGGGAACCCCTACGGAGCCAAACCCTTAGAGTTAAACTCTAGGAAGGCAAGACCTAGCGAGGCTCTTCTTTGGACTTATTGAAAAATCTTCTGAAATCTTTCTATATCTTGTCCAATATTTGTTTCTTTACTGGGGATTCGGCGGCCATAAAACACTGAATTTAGAGGGTCTGATTCATTGAACGATGGATCTGAATGCACATAAATGGAGTAGAGGCCCCGGTTTGGTTTTCCTTTGAAAAACAAGTCCCACAGGGGAGCTAATAAAATCGACTGCCTTGTCAAGAACATAAATGCAATCTTTGGAAGCCGAGTCACCGGAAATTCTCGTATTTTTGGAACCATTGAAGCTCTCCATAGAAGTTCTTGGTCGGTGGTTTTAGATATTCTTCTAATCCCACACGCATTCTTCTTGATGCGGCCAACTCCGCTGGAGGATTTGTCGGTGGTGAATATGTAGTGGAGAGAGAAAATTGAGTGAATTGTAAGTTCACTGACAAATTTGGCATATGAAAGGTAAGTATGATTCTGAATGTTAAACCAATAGCAAAGAAAAGGATATAATAAAGGAGATTAACAAATTGTACTGAGGCTTTAAACATCTTTGTAATCGAGGGTAGAGGACTTTGATTCTTCATCATATATATATATATATATATATATATATATATATATATATATATATATATATATATATACACTATATATGTACCTTTCTGTATGCACGCATATGTGCTTGTTTATAATTTGTTTGAAGAGAGGAGAGATCAGGAGAGAGGAGAGAGATTTTTTTTTTTTTTTTCAAGTCAAATAAAATCAAATCTTAATATTTATTTCCAAAATAAAATAAAATCTTAATTTTATTTTGGAAATTAAAACTTTCTTTGTTTTGGAAATCAAATAAAATCTTTCTTAATTTGAGAATTTTTTTTTTTTTTTTAAAACAAACAAAATCATAAAATCATATGAAATCATATGATATCATGATAGCCCACAACCTCTATTCACGCGGAACCCCACTGTGTCCGATATTTTTTTTTTTTTTTTTTTTTTCTTCTTCTTCTTCTTCTTCTTCTTCTTCTTCTTCTTAACAAAATAAAAATAGCCTAACAAAATGTTTTACTTATTGCCTCCTAAATACGTGATACTGCAGTAGCACTTTTGGGAGATATAATTATATAGGCTATTATATATATAAAAAAAAATCCTCCCCTGCCAAACCTTTTTTGACTCACGGTTGTTTTTTTTTTTTTTTTTTAATAAAAAAATGCGACAATATATTTTAATACTATCCTTAGTGATCTTTACTACTATTTAAGAATACTCCCAAGCTAGCAGCCCACTTGTAATAAATTAAAGAAAAAGATATGCCCCCAATTTCTTCTTCAATGTTTGTTGTCGTCATTCTCTCGTTGTGTAATCAATCATATAATTGATCACAAGATATATTTATTAAATGCTGAGGCCACCAAAATGAAGGCAAAAACTCCGGTCCTGTAACATCCACACCAGTTGTTCTTGCTTCTGAATCCTCCGGAGTTTATGGAAATTGAAAAACAAATCCAATCCTCTTTTCAATCAAACAAAAGATTTTCTTTGACTGATATAGGAAATTAAGCAGCAGTCAAAGAAAAGAAAAAGAAAAAAGAAACATTTTAATGGGTCTCTGAATTTTGGAGAGAGAAACATTTTAATAACATGCATATACTACTACTAATCTCAAGAGATTCACGAGATAACGTCATAAAGTTAGACCACAAGTTTCTTGAATTTCTCTTGAAAGGAACCTTTGTTTTTGAATTTGAGGAGAGTATTAGTTCAAGTCTTGAAAGAGAAGATATATGGAGAAAGCTACCAGGTGGTTGAGAGGCTTGTTGGGATTGATGAAAAAAGATAAAGAAAGTGTGGATAATTCCAATTTGAGTGACGAGAAACAGAGGAAGAGGCGGATCAGAGGATGATGATGAAGAAAACGAAACCGGTGGCGGGGTCATGTTCACAGTGCGGTCGAGGCGCAAAAGTTGCAGACATGGAAATTTCCACAAGATTTTGTTTCGTCCCTTTCTACTGGAAAACTTGGAAAGCTATTGTGTGTACTTTATGTGGAGCTACTCTTAAATCCTACAGATGATCATTTCTCTTTATGTTTCTCATGCATGTTTACTCTAGTCGTGTCAATTTTTCGTTTGGTTAATTCTTTGTGATTGCTTCACCGATTTTTCTTTTCAGGTAACGGTAGTATTTCTTTTTCGAACCACAACACCGCAACGAGGAAACACCTATTCTGGGCCATTTCACTTTAACAAGGATCTTGGCTCGGGTAGTCTCGAAGGAAAGGCAACACCACAGTAAGGAAGCATCCATTCCGAGCCATTTCACCTTAACAAGGATCTTGGCTCGGATAGTCTCAAAGGGAAAGCAACACCGCAAGGAGGAGGCATCTATTTCGAGCCATTTCACCTTAACAAGGTCATTGGCTCGGATATTCTGACAGAAAGGAACACCGCAAGGAGGAGGGATCTATTCCGAGCCATTTCACCTTAACAAGGTCATTGACTCGGATATTCCGGAAGAAAAGGACAACCCCGCAAGGAGGAAGAATTTATTCCGAGCCATTTCACCTTAACCAGGTCATTGGCTCGGATATTTTGAAAGAAAGGACAACATCGCAAGGAGGAAGAATTTATTCCGAGCCATTTCACCTTAACAAGGATCTTGGCTCAGATATTCCGGTGAAGTAGCATTCATTCCAATAAGTTGATTCAACGAGTAAGGAGAAGTTAAATGTAAGAGGGGAGAGCTCCTTAGGTGGCTAAACCCTACTGGCTAACCCTTAGGGGAACCCACCTAATGGCCTCCTCCTTCACATTTTGTCTAATTCATCTAGCCGCCTTCGGGAATGGTAGCATTGGATCAACGAGGAACTTAATTGAGAATGTTGATTATGTGGATGTAATAAAGAAAAAGCTGACATTTTTCGTTGCATCCAGCTATGCAGGGACACTCGTATTCAATGGAACCGTGGTGCTCCTCCACATGCATATTCGTCACTGCTTGGGGGGAATGCACCTTTACTCTGGAGGATGTCTATGTCATTTACCAGTAAGCATTTGCCCCCTGCGCGTGAGTCACGCCTTTGGTGAGATGATCGCGCAAAAATATTTTTAAGTGTTGAAGTCTTCACTTCTTAAAGCTTGATGTTTTGCAAGCCTTGAAAACGAAAGTCCTAGGAGAGTGAACCTATAGGGGAGCAAACCCTAGGAGGGCAAGCCCTAGAGGAGCTCTTCAAGGATATCTAGGTATATCCTATCTTTCCTTAGACATGTCTCCCTTCCATGTTAGGTTGGATCTCTTTATTTCCAATCATCATGTTGTTGCACTTCGTTCGGAAGTCACTTCACGTCTCCATGAGAATGACTTACTTTTTGTAAACTTTAGGAGCTTCAAGATGCCATAGATAAATTGAAGACCAAGCTTTTGGGAAATTGAGTCAGCTACCCAAGACCTTGAAGGCTCGATAACCTCCAATACGAAGGCTCAGGGCACCACCATTGTCGACTTGGAGGCTCTAGTTATTCCCCTCTCTTCAATTCGACAGGTCGTGGCTTCTAGATCATGGCTTTCGTATATTTTTTTCTTTTCCTGTATCAGAAAATTCATGTACATATATTTCATGCAAACTAACACTTGAATCCATACTTTTTTTTTTAATAAATCAGAAGAAATAATCAAGTATAAGTGAAAGTTTCACAAATTTATTGATAATCAAATTGCTTTTAACGAAAAGCATAACGTTTCATATAATAAATCTTGTTTTTGTCGAAGAAAGCATAACGATTGCCACTTTTAGAGGTAAAGTGTAACTTTCTTGCTTTTGTCGAATAAAGCATAACGTTTGCCACTTTTAAAGATAAAGTGTAACTTTCGGGGTTGAGGGCTTATACTCAGGTGCCTCAATCACTTTTGAAGTTGAAAGTGTAACTTCCGAGGGCTGTTAGTCAGGTGCCTCGATTACTTTTGAAGGTGAAAGTATAACTTACGAGGACTTATAGTCAGGTGCCTCGTTCACTTTTGATGATAAAGTGTAACACTCGGGTGCCTCGTCACTTGGGTCGTCCAATTTTTTGGCAAGTGCAGTCTACGAGGACTTGAAATCGGGTGCCTCGTCACTTGGGTCATCCAATTTCTTGGCAAGTGCAGTCTACGAGGACTTGACCATCATTTAGAGTGGACCACCATCTTGGGTGGATTTTTTTTTTTAATTCGTCAATTCTTGTGCCTCCTCCCTTGGTCATCCAATTACTTGGCAAGGGATATTCCTGAGGACTTAAACTACCATTTTTGGTGGACCACCATCTTGGGTGGATTTTTAATTCATCTGTAGCTCAGAGTTTTTCGATAGTAGAGCTAGTATTTGGGTTCTTGACTTCCAGGACTGCACCATGGGTGATAGTGTTACACGTTTCTTCTTCTAGTTCAATCTCCCCGGCCGCCAGCTTCTCATGGTATATCCTCCGCAGACTGTAACAGTCCATAGTGGAATGTCCTACGTACTGGTGGTATACACAGAAGTTTGGTCTTCTTTTCATCTCTTTCGTTACAACCAACCGGGGCCTTGGAGGCTTCACCACTCCATGCTCAACCCATTGTTCGTACAGGCTCCTGAATGCCTTCTCGCTACATGTAATAGCCTCCGGAACTGGCATTCTAGTATACTTATCCTCATGTTTTTCTCTGTTTCGCTCAAATTTTTCATTCTTTTTCCTCTTGCCCCCTTGTGGTTCTGACTGAGAATCCGCCAAAGCCACAGTTGCTGTCCTTTTGCCCTTCCATGTAACCATCGCATGGCTGGTGGGAAATGTCATGATTCCTCCCAAGTCTTGTGCAAAAGATGAGAGGGTCGCAAATGAATCACAAGCTTTGGTAATGAGGTGGGGCTTGAAGGCGTCTAAAGCACAATTGTTGCATACGCTAACCAAGTTCTTTTCTTCAATTGGTTCTATACACTTCTGTGCTTGGGCCCTGAACCTATCCACGTAATCTGATAGCTCCTCGTTTGGCTTCTGCTTGAATCGCATGAGCTCTACGATGGTTACCTGTTTCTGCACATAGAAAAATTTCTTAAAAAATTGCAATTTTAGATCATCCCAATCATGGACTGATCCCTTCTCTAAATTGTAGTACCAACTGAAGGCACTATCCGTCAAAGTCTTGTTGAATTCCCTCATCAACAAGTTGTGGTTGTTTACTTCATCATATCCTAGCCATGGAGACATCAACTCTACGAACCTGGCAATGTGTTCTCTGGCATTTCCTTTCTCCCCATTGTATTTTGGAAACTGCGGGGGATGCTCAATATACCCCGTCGGATAAGGTTGCCTCCGAATGTGTGCAGGGTAAGGTGGAGTAAAATCTAACTCCGAGGGTCGGGATGTCTTCCTGCGAAGTTGATTGATCACATCGATCATATCATCCTTCGTCACGTACTGGCTTGTGGCGTGAACTCTCTGGGGTGTTGTAATATACTGCTGTATTGGCGGTGTGTATGGCGAAGAGATTGGTTGATGTACACTTGTATCGTGCAAAGCTGGCATTGGTGGCCTTTGCTGGCTCACTCGCTGGACATGGCTTGGGACAGTTGACCTCTGCACCTGTGAACATGCTTGAAGAGAAGTTGGGATGATGTTCATTTGAGGTTGGCTTGCTTCCAACCTAGGTTGTGGCCCGACACCACTGTTCTGGAGCTCCAAGTTGATTACTGGAACCGATTGACTTTCCGTCAATGGAGGTACAATCTGGTTCTCTTTGTTGTTGCTGCCATTGTTGTTGTCCTCCACTCCTACTTGTTCTCCATGTGAATTGCCTGGGAACATGGCCTTGAAGGTAGGGATCTGCATCAATTGCTGGCGGAAATTCCACATCTCTTCTTGCTTCCTTTGCATCTCCAGCATCATGGCCATCATCATACCTTGTCCTTCTCGTGCTTCCTTCAATGCTTTGAGCATCTCAAGTTGCACAGCATTCGTTTGCTCTCCACTTGCATCCTCGTCTTGCCTTTCTGCGTTGGTTTGTTGTTGATTGGCCATGTATAGTGATGTTGAACTCCCTTCCGAAGCGTCTTCAATAAGTGGTTGGTCAAAATCCAGATTTGCGCCTTGGAATGCTTGAGTTACTTGCCTTGGAACTGGATCCGGTGAGGTAATGCTATTTATTGGTGAAGTAGCTCTTCCTGTAGTTCTACCACTTCGAGTTGTGGGCATACCCTTCACGAATTCTACACCTCCCCAGCAGAGTCGCCAAATAAATGTGGGCAAGGAAATCGTACCTTGCTAGGGTTAGGGTTTCGTGTTGGCTGAGGAGGAGAGAAATCCACGAAGAATACGGAATTGATTGGTTGATTGAAGAGGGGAGAACGACAGGTGGACGATTACTCCAACGACGCGTGGCAGAACCCCTAGAATCCAGGAACCGTGTTAGGGTAACGAGGATTCCAAGAGCCTTCTTGAGTCCTTCAAGTTGAGAGAATGTCCAAACCCTTTTAGTGCTTTTAGGTGGAATCTCCGAGCCTTTAAGTCACTAAAAGGGTCTCTTTGATCTTCTGAGAGTCCAAGTCTTGAGTCCGGAGGGAAGTCCCCTTCCCAATGGAATGGAAGGGGTATTTATAGGGTCTTCTGGAAAGTAGTCATGTGCGAGGCACATGCTTTCAGGAAAATTCCAGAAATGCCCTTTAGTCATTAGAATAATGCCCATGTTGCCCTGTCCTTCTAGCCACCAATCCAATCCCTCAATCAATTCCCAAATCGAGCCGCCTCCACGAATCTTCTGCCTCGGGACACGTGGAGGCTTCTCCCGGGTCTAGCCCATTTATTTCTGACTTTTTCGTCTTCATTCCATTAGATTATGTGAACCCTAATTTGCATTTTTAATGAGGTCGTGGAACCCTAATTGCGCATTTAATTCAATTAGGTCATGTGAACCCTAATTTTACACTTGGGCCCACAATTTTCCTAATACTTATATATATATATATATATATATATATATATATATATATATATATATATATATATAGGGAAATGATCCATAGCATGTATTTGCTTCCTCGCATTACCTTTCTGCGCCTGTCTACATGACATTTGCTTGTTGTTGACCATGTATGGTGATGTTGAACTTCCTTCCGAAGCGTTTTTGAGGATGGGTTGATCGAAATCTAGTTTCACGCCTTGGAAAGCTTGATTTGTTTGCCTTGGAACTGGATTCGATAAAGTAATGTTATTTATCGGTGAAACTCTTCCTGTAATTCTCCCAATTCGAGTTGTGGGCATACCCTTCACGAATTCTACACCTTCCTAGCAGAGTCGCCAAAGAAATGTGGGAAATGAAATCGTACCTTACTAGGGTTAGGGTTTCATGTTGGCTGAGGAGGAGAGAAATTCACGAAGAGTTCGAAATTGATTGATGAATTGAAGAGGGGAGAAGAACAGGTGAGCGATTACTCCAATGACGTGTGGCAGAATTTCTAAAATTCGGAAACCTTGTTAGGGTAGTAGGGATTCAGAGAGCCTTCTTGAGTGCTTCAGGTTGAGAGAGAATTTTATAAGTCCTTCAATCTGCCAAGAGTCCAAAATCCAAATAGTCTTTCCTAATGGAATTGAAGGGGTATTTATAGGGTTTTCTGGAAAATGGTCATGTGCAAGAAATTCCATGACCTCGGAAAAATTCCAGAAATACCTTAGTCACCAGAGTAATGCGCATATCATCCTGTCCTTCTAGCCACTAATTAATCCAATTCCTCAATCAATTTCCAAAATGAGTCGCCTCCATGTGTCTTCTGCCTCGAGACACATGAAAACTTCTCTCAGGTCTTGCTTATTTATTTTTGGCTCTTCCGCCTTTTCATTTAATTATAATGTGAACCCTAATTTGTTTATTTAATTCAATTAGATCATGTGAACCCTAATTTGCATTTGAGCCCACAAAGTGAAATATAACTTTTGATAATATAAAAACACTTTGATTTTACTTGCTTCAAATGAACAATGTACAAGACTATTTGTAGGACTCGGATACTTTTAGAGTTACTTTAATAATGATCAAATACATGTATATGAACCTTACACTTACATACATCCATGTATATACATGTACTTAATTAGATATCACTTATTTATGTACTATTAACACTAATTAAGATAATTCTTGAACAATCTAAAAATATTTCTATATTTGATTTAGTTAACGATAAGTACAATAGTACTCCCTCCGTTCCTTAATATAAGTCGTTTTAGAGAAATATTGTTGTTCCTTAATATAAGTCGTTTTAGAATTTCAAGTAAGCATTAATTGCTTAGTTTCCAATATTACCCCAAGTATTAAATGTAACTTTGGTTCTCTCACTATTTTCTGTCCAATAAATAACAATCTCTTCTTTCAATACAAAGGCAAAATAGATAATTGATATTATAGTTAATGTTATACAATCATTTCTTTGATACTTGTGCACAACTCTAAAACGACCTATATTAAAGAACGGAGAGAGTACTATATTATGTAAAAATTTACAATTCCATGCATCATTTATTAAGGTGTTATAAAGTTTTTCTGCAAAAAAAAATGAACTCCAAATCTAATTGGGGGGGCGTCCGGTTCCTTAACGACCGGTACGTCCGGTGCCCCTTTTTTTCACAATTATGAGAAAAAAAATAAAAAATAGTAGAGCAATTTTGAACAAAAAACTGTAAAAGGAAGTACGTTTTTTATTGGAAAAACACTGTAAACTGTTTACAGTGTTTTTTAAATAAAAAACGTACTTCCTTTTACAGTTTTTTGTTCAAACTTGCTCTATTATTTTTTTTTTTTTTCATAATTGTGAAAAAAAAAACAAAAAAAAAAAAAAAACAATTAACACTGTGTACCGGACGTTAGTCCGGTACATTTGCACCGGACGCCCCCCCACCCCCCACCCCCCCACCCCCCCACCCTCCAAATCATGCATTTTCCATTTTAGAAGTCAAAACTCATAACTGAAAGGAATTTAAATCAAAGTCACCCTTAATTTCCCGCCCAGAAAGAAAGACACGGGCGCCGCCTCATTTGATTGAGAAGAGTCAAATAACGCGGTCAAAGTGGAGCCACCACGTAACGTGGAATCCTGAGCTAAAAGAAACACGTCCGGAACACTCCATTAGTCATTTTAGAAAAATATTTTTGTTCTTAAATATAAGTCGTTTGAAAATTTTAAATAAGTATTAATTGTTTAGTTTTTAATATTACTCTGAGTAATAGATATAACTTTGATTCTCTCACTATTTTTGTCCTATAAATAACATTCTCTTTTTCTAATACAAGGATAATATAGACAATTGATAGTATATTTAATATTTTATAATTATTTCCTTAATACTTGTGTACAACTTTAAAACGATCTATATTAAGGAACGGAGAGAATACTATACATAAAAATGTTTCATATATTGTTTACATACAATCACATACTCACATTCATATCGGTATGGTTCACGTACATAGCAAATCATGTAGATCATGTCAATATATATGTGAGTGTATATGAGCGATTTTATGAGATAGCAGTATTACTTATCTGTCACTAACGCTATCTTCTTCCATTGAATTTGTATAACTCTTTCTCCCCACCTTCTCCACTTCATGCAAATCTGCCCGAATTAATTAAGGAATTCTTTATAAGTTCCATCCCTCTATCTCTCTTTTAAATACACACACATATATGTATAGGGTCTCCATCCACAGCAACCGGTTGTTGGGGAGTAACCCCTTTTTGTCCAGCCAGTACAGCTTATAAAAAAAAAAAAATTCTAAGGCCGGTACAAGCTGTTACGGCTGGCCAAAAATGGATTGCTCCCAACAACCGGCTGCTGTGGATGGAACCCCATATATATATATATATATATATATATATATATATATATATGAGATTCCATCCACAGCAATCGGTTGTTGGGAAGCAACCCTTTTGGCCCAGCCGCTACAACCTGTACCAACCTTAGACAATTTTTTTTTATAAGCCACTACAGGTTTAGCGGCTGGGCCAAAAGTGATTGCTCCCAACAACCGGTTGCTGTGGATGGATACCCTATATATATATATATATATATATATTGTCAAGATCAAGGGAGCTATACTTATATATATACACATATACATGCAGATAAAGATGGAGGAAGAATGCAGTATACCTAAGCAACCGGAATATCGAATTCCGGAGGCCTTAGTATGCCCACCGGCACCCAGAAAGAAACCGGAAGAAAGAAGGAAGCGGGACCAGCCGAACAAATATTTCCGTCCACCTGATCTTGACACTTTGTTTGCCATGGATCAAGCAAGAACAGAAGCTTGGGGTAAATAGTGGTTTGATTGTTTCTTTTTCAAGAATACTAGTAGCTACGTAGTACTAGTAGTATTTTTATCTTTCTTGTTAGGGAGTCGTGATATATAAAGTTGTTGTAATCTAGGCTTATAGATATAATAATTAGTATGTCCCAAAAAGTTAGACGTTTTAAGGTGTCTAGGTTTGAAATGTTTAGACCTTATATAGTCCATAGATAAAATTATTTCATTGTTTTGTGAATATATATATATATATATATATATATATATATATATATATATAGAAAACTGATCAGGTCCGGACTCCCGGACCTGATCAAATCCGGACCCAATTTTTTTTTTCTTTTGTAGAACAACTAAAAAAAAAAATTTATGAAACTGAAATTTTTTCATAATACAGTGTTTTAGATGTATTTTTAATACTTACACCAACCAATGTATGTACAGTCTGCCCAGACTGTACAGACATATTTTGTTATAGGCATCCAAATCACGCCCAAAACACTGTATTATGTAAAAATTCCAATTTCATAATTTTTTTTTAGTTGTTTCAAGAAAAATAAAAGCAAAAAAAAAAAAGATCCAAATTTTAAACCTGTCTGGACTCCCGGACAGGATCCGGCCTCTATATATATATATATATATATATATATATATATATCAGGTCTCTTGTCTAATTCATTGAGGTTTACTCTTCAATCTTCTGTGGATACTCTTCAATATTATGAACTATCTATATTATCCGTATATACAGTATTTTGATCATTGCGCTATAACTGAGATTATATTGATAAATATTTAGTGTACTACACAAAATTAAAGAGAAAATGTAATAAACGTAGTCTGCGATAGTGATTTTTGAGTTTTTTTTTTTACTTTTGAAAGTGATAGCATTAATAGAAAGAATAAAATATAATTAAACCACTTTTAACATCTCTCACCCTCCTAACGTTCTTAATTAGTACATTAATTAAAGATAGGGAAATTAAATATAATACGAATGAATTATTTTATTTACGATTGTGCAAAAAAAAAATATATATGTTTGAACTTAATTGTTTAGTTTAAGTATACAATATTTTTAAATACGACTGCATGCATAAAAAGTAAAAAGATTTTGCCTATGCTATTTTTTTATATAAATTTCTTTTTGTACATGTAATTTTACCCCTTTTTAGTGTTATGGAGTAATTTTTTTTACTACGTACCTAAAAGGCCCTTGGATTTACGGGCGGATGTTTTGGATGGGACATCATTTTCAGAGAATTTGGGAGAAAAGAACTTACCTACTACTACAACTACCAACCTACACCCCCATTAATTTCCGACAAAAACTTGGGAGAAGAGAACTTGCCTACTACCGACCTTGACCACATTTTCAACAAATTCCTTTTTTTTCTCAAATTTTCACTATCGTTACTTTCAAATTTTCACTCAAATTCAACATTTTTAAAATTAATTTTTTTATTATTTTTACTAAAATATAGGTGAAGAGATTATAACCAAAAGAAAATATATAAATATAATTTATTATTAATTCTAATTTTTATAGTTTTAGAAATATATTTATATATGCTTAATTATTAATTCTAAAAATAATAAATTTGACTTAAAAAAATCAAAACTGAGCAATTAATTTGGGACGGATAGAGTATAAGTATGATAATTATGAGAATTTAAAGGTATTAAAAAAATTGATATTATATTTAATTTATACCATTATTTTCTTAATTCTTGTGCATAACTGTAAAACGTCAATTAGTACCGGAGAGATGGAGTAAATGATAGGATACTGTTTAGGATTACTGAATTCGGTGAAGCTTTTCCATGAGATTACAATTCTCTCCAATATAATTCTAAGAAACAAATATAGCATGAGGAAATTAATAAATGCACTTTAAACTATTCTCTCTGTTTCAAATTATAAGATTATTATTAATTTTTGGAAGTCAACTTGATACATTTTTAAACTTAAAATTGAGATAATTTATTAAAAATTACAAAATAATAAATAGTACTTTTTGGATAGTTTCTAATAGGCTTAAATATAAATTACTACCCTAAACTAGTAGTCTTTTTTTACTTCAATGATTGACCTTTTAATTTTTTCAATTAAATTATTAAACTATTAATTTTTTCCATTTCACTTAGATCCAATTTAAGTTACAACATCATAAATTGATGATAAGGCCAAGCCGACTAGACAAACTAATGCTTATGTACAATTAAAAAAAATTAGACAATTAAACTAAAAAAAGAGTTATTTTGTAATTTATTTAAATCATCTTTTTGTCTAATATTAAAACTAAATAAAATAGCTTCTGACTAGTTAGTCTTCCTCGTCTCCTTCAAACAAGCATCCATAACCTCAATCACTGCCTTCTAAATTCCGACCATATATGTAATTCGTCGTCGGAACCCTAACATCCACCACCTCCGACGGCTTTCTCTCCAAATCCTGCAACACATACACATGAAACCTTGGCAAAAGATGCAGTTTTCTCAGGTAGAGACATATTAGGGTTTTCTCTGCCTTGGCGAAGCCCGACACCATCGACTACGGGTTATCAGAGAAGAAGCGGACATATAAGGAGTGATTAGATGACTGGAGAATTCGAATAATAAAGGCTTCGGTGGAGGTGGAGGAGAGAGAGTGTGCGTTAAGGAGAATAACGCCGGCTACGACGGAGGGGTGGAGGCGGGAAGAGAGGAGGTCGACAATGAGAATTTTGTCGATGATGAAGCAGATATTTTCAGATTTATAGAAAGAGAGGCGGTGGTTCAACGACAAATCAGAGGGAATCTCGGAGATGGGGACGCCGCTGCCTACGGCGTCATTTTGGATGGATTGTTTTTGGGGAGGGACAGAAGAAAGTTGGAGAAGAGCGCATTGGGAAGGGTGATGAGACGAGATTTCATCATCATTTTGTTCTTTTCCTTTTTTTTTCTTCGATTTATTTTCTTTTCCGATTAGAGTTGGGGTTGGTGGCTATCGACAATTGTTGAAGCACTGAGTGGTTTTCGATCAATGATTACTAGCGGTGATTGTTGAAGCATTGTGTGGTGTTTGAAGTTTAGGGTTTTGATTTGGAAATTTTTGTCAAAGGAAGAGGAATATGAAGCAACGAGACATTTGATCTTATTTTGTTTCTGCATTTATGTTAGTTATTAATGTTTGTTTTTGTTATTAAATAAGTTTGAGTTAAGTTTAATTATTAATTTTGAATGTATTAATTGATTAGCTAGGTTTGTTGGTTATTAAAATAATATTTTTTTTAATTACATAAGCATTAGTTTGCTTAGTCAGTTGACCACATCATCAATTTATGATGTGGCAACTAAAATTGGATCGAATTGAAAAAAATTAATAGTTTAATGATCTGATTAAAAAAAATAAAAGGTCAATCATCAAAGTGAAAAAAGACTAATAGTTTAGGGTAGTAATTTATATTTAAACCTTTGTAATATTCATCATTGTATCAACTAAATTAAATAAATTTATAATAATTTTGAGTTAGAAAATGTTTTAAATTAACTTCAAAAATTCAATAATAATCTTATATTTGAGAACAAATAGAGTATTATTTTTTTTACTTGTAAAATAATAGCAGGGTAATAAATTTTGCTTCATTCCAAAGTCCAATCTAGGTGAAGTGATTGGTGAAACCTGCAGCTCATCTCTAATCTCTCATCTTCTTTTATTTGTTAAGGAAAGGTCAAAGTGATTAGTTCAACTTAATTTATCAACACCCGAACAAATTAGTTATGTATATTAATATTAACGATCTGGCTTTAATTAATGTGTGATTAATACAAATGCTAATACACCCTTTCCCAAAATAGATAAGACATAATAAGATATAGCTATTAGCCTATTATCACACTTAAAAACTTAACTAAGGGTAAATGTTAGGAGTCTTAATTTTTCTTTTTTATCGTGTTGAATATTTTAATGATAATTTATACCAAAAATTTGGGACCCGTCACCCATTATCTAATATATAAAAGAATTAAATTCTTGCTTTTAATATAGTAGTAATAATAAAATTGTTCTAGTAATGTTAATTTAACAGGCAATAGAGAGACTAATCTAAATTACTTTACCAACACTCTAAAGTTCAGCTTGACCAATCGGAGCGGACAAGATGTCCATCTCCACGACTGACGAAAACGAAAGAAACTCCATGAAATTTAATTAATGGTCACAACAGAATTCTTAGCTACATGATTATTATTATCATCATTATTTAAATCCCCAGGTACCTGGAATTAATGTTCAAACTTATTCTTTGATCTACCATCTCACTAAAGCCATGGCTCCACTTGCTACTCTACTGCTTACATTTTGTTTCCTAACACTATTGCCTGAGTTTGTATTGTGCAGAACAAGGCATTACAAGTTCAATGTAATTATATGTTTTTTTTTCCACAAGCATTTGAATATTTGGGGCTTCATGTTCAAATTTTCGGCTCTAAATCTTTTATTATTAATTGTTTCTTTATTTTTTGCTAGATTGTTTCGCACAATGTGACAAGATTGTGCCACACCAAGAGCATTGTTAGTGTCAATGGGCGTTTCCCAGGCCCTCCGATAGTAGCAAGGGAAGGCGATCGACTACTCATTAAGGTGGTTAACCATGTCGCAAACAATATTACCATTCACTGGTAAGGAAAATTATGCCAATGATTCATATATCGAGTCTATGTATGCCAACTAGATTAGTATAATAGAAAGTTGACCATAACTATAGCGTATAAATTTATGTCTAGTCAACAAACAGTCGATTCAACATATTAATCAACTTCATTATGGGATGGGAGGGGGCACTCACGGTGTTTTGAATGAAGTTGCTGCATGCATGCTAGCTCTTTTAAGGGTCATCGGCACCAGTTTATGAGTAGAACAACAAAAAACACATGTTTGATTGGTAAAATAATGCAGGCATGGTATTCGGCAACTTCAAACCGGATGGGCTGATGGACCGGCTTATGTAACACAATGTCCCATTCAGACCGGACAGAATTATATCTACAACTTCACGATCACCGGACAGAGAGGCACTCTGTTTTGGCATGCTCATATATCCTGGCTGAGATCAACCGTATATGGACCCATCATTATCCGACCTAAACGCAACGAATCTTACCCATTCAAAAAACCCTACAAGGAAATCCCCATTATCTTCGGTAACTAGCCAAAAATCCCCAAGCAAATTAGTCTACCCTAGGAAGGAGATTCTCTTAATCCAGTTAATTTGTTTTTCTATGTTCAGGAGAGTGGTGGAATGCAGATCCAGAGGCTGTAATCAACCAAGCTCTTCAAACAGGAGCTGGTCCAAATGTTTCAGATGCTTATACCATTAATGGTCTTCCGGGACCCTTGTACAATTGTTCTTCAAAAGGTATTATCAATTCCTATAATGCTATTTACAAGATACCATACTTATTTTTACTTGTTTTTTTGTGGGTAATAATAGCGTAGTAGTCTTCTTGCCTTTCATGTATTGAAGGGATTTGGATCTCATGTAACTTTGAAGCTTTCTGTTGCATTTGCTACAAGTAAAAGTTGCATTTGCTATTTTTGTCATCGAATGCCCTTTTCATGGTCATGAATGAATGCAGCATTTGCTACAGCAAATGCAACAAAAAAGCGATAGACTTGCATTTGTTTAAGCAATAATGCAATAATACTGTGGTGACTAAAGAATGGTAACAAAAAAAATGATGTGTAAAGTTATAGTTGATTGTAATAAATGAACACCCATGTACTGTAAAACATTAAACTAGTTACAATTTGACGCATCATTTTGTAACTATTCTCTTGCAATTATGTTTTGTCACCATAACATTACTCTTGTTTAAGAATGACAATTTAATGAAATTCAGATCTGTATTGAAGGCATAGTTTGGGTGTTGCAGATACATTCAAGTTGAGGGTAAAACCAGGAAAGACTTATTTGCTGCGTCTTATAAACGCAGCAATGAACGACGAACTCTTCTTCAGCATTGCCAACCACACCATGACTATAGTCGATGCAGATGCAGTTTACATCAAACCATTTGAGACCGATGTAGTTCTTATCACCCCGGGCCAAACCACAAATGTTCTGCTAAAAACTAAACCTAATTCCCCAAATGCAACCTTTCTGATGACTGCTAGGCCATACTTCACTGGCCTTGGCACCTTCGACAATTCAACTGTTGCAGCCATTCTTGAATACGAAAATCATATTTCCACTAATAAAAGTTTGCTCTATAAACCAACACTACCACCAATTAATGCCACCAGTTTTGTTGCTAACTTCACAAAGAAGTTCCGCAGCTTAGCAAATGATAAATTCCCTGCTAACGTTCCACAAACTGTTGACAAGCGATTCTTGTTCACTGTAGGACTAGGGTCAAGTCCATGCCCTGCAAACACGACTTGCCAAGGACCTAATGGCACAAAATTTGAAGCTTCGATTAACAATGTCTCTTTTGTTATGCCAACAACAGCTCTTTTACAATCCCACTTCTTTGGGCAATCTAATGGTGTTTACACCGCTGATTTTCCAACAAACCCACCAAATCCATTCAACTATACTGGAACTCCACCAAACAACACCATGGTAAGCAATGGAACTCGTGCTCTAGTGTTGCCATTCAATGCGAGCGTGGAGTTTGTGTTGCAGGACACCAACATTCTTGGTGCAGAGAGCCATCCTCTTCACCTCCACGGTTTCAATTTCTTCGTAGTCGGTGAGGGGTTTGGAAACTATGACCCAAACAAAGACCCTTCCAACTTCAATCTGGTGGATCCTGTTGAGAGAAATACATTTGGGGTTCCGTCTGGTGGCTGGGTCGCCCTTCGCTTCCTAGCTGACAATCCAGGTGAGTATTGCAGAAGAAAAACGTTTTAAGTACCTAAAAAAACTAAATGGCAATAGGTAGAGAGGCTACATATCTTGTGTACTAATTTGAATTCTTAGTTGCTCTTATGGGACATAACTAGTATCCTCTGTCTACTTTGTCAACAGGGGTATGGTTTATGCATTGCCACTTTGAAGTGCACACAAGCTGGGGTTTGAAGATGGCATGGATAGTGTCGGATGGGAAGCTACCAAATCAAAAGTTGCCACCGCCTCCGGGAGATCTTCCAAAGTGCTGAGTGCTGACCATGATCATTTGCTCGGGATAGGCTTTACAATTTTTGAGTGCTTTGTATTAATTTTTTGGTTCTTTATTTAGGTTAAGTAATCTTTTGCTGTGTACCTGATTATAAAGCAACCACTAATTGTATGTCATGTTGGTTGGTTGGCCAAAAGCAAGGGGTGTAAAGCTTGAAGAGTGTAAATGGGGTTGGTTAATGTAATAAATGTTACGAATGAATGAGCATTATATGAGATGGACTTGACAAAAACAAAATACTATACCTTCAATGACTAATTTCCCTTTATTTTAGAGGGACTTCTTAATCATCTGAATGCAAGTTTCTTACTAATGTCCAAATTCTGTACTCATCAGATAACCACTAATTTCTATCAAGCCTTTATCTTTTATTGGAAGATTAACCTTTATATACCTCAGTCCAAACCATCAGAGCGTGACAAGATTAAGATCCTCGATCCATTTAAGTTCTCTTATTAAAAAGGTTCCATATCAGGATCAAAGCCACACAAATTCTACATACTGTTTAGGCATTATTTCACAGTTTGCATCATTTATTCAAAATCTTTTACACTAATTTGATGCACAACTACAATATTGACTTACCTCCCTCAAAAAGGGCAATGCAGGAACAACAGAACAAGACTGTCAAGCATAGACAGAGAAACTTCTCTATAGCCACTATTATCTTTGATTTCTCTTCCAGTTTTTGTAAACTAACATCATAGCCTCTAAGAAGTTCAGAGATGAAGAATTATGACCACAATAAATAGAAGGGAAATTCCCAGTAAGTAATATAAATAGAAAGTGTGCAACACTTGACAAGCAAACCAGGGATACAAATGTACACGTGAAGAGTAGAAAAAAGTACTAATACTAGCAGTGAGAAACTCTGTTTAAGGAACTGAAGTGGGCACCGATGGCATCTCTATTGAGGAGGTGCTGCCTATAACCTCTGCCCTTAGCAATCATATCGTAGGAAGTAAAAATGAGATTAATTTAAAGATAACATGGATGTGAATGTCATCTCAAATAGGAAAATCTTGATTGTATCAATTTTGCAAGCCAGTAGTAAAACACATACTGGATCAAGGAAAAACAGAAAGGCAATGTTAATCAGAGTAATTTTACATATTACTACAAATTACTATACATAAATTCTTATGTTAGTCACTACAAGATTTACTTACAACAAACATTGTAGCACCAGATATTAATTAATCTTTGCTACAGCATAAGTGTGGAAAAGTACAGCTCAAACTCTTTATCAATGGTCAGTTTCTCTGTGGCTGGTTGGGTCTCTGCAATCAACAATGTCAAATATATGAGCAAATGACAAAAACAAAATTAAGACGGTGAAACTAGTTTTGCACCATCTATACGGATATTTTATCAAGAAATAGGAGGACGACATGATCTTTTATTTATCTTAATTACCGCGAAAAGAAGAAAAGATGGGATCGCCAGTGCAATTGCAAGAACCAAGACAATTGTAATCTTCATATCTTCATCAAAATATGAAAAAAATCCACTACCACAAACAAAATACCTTGGTTGTTGACATCCCATCTTCCAGATGAAAGAACAAAATTATTTGCATTCTCACTACTGGTGTAGAGCAAATCTTGAAGGTCGTTATCTTCCCCAATGTTGTCATCTTCGTAGTCTGAGCAAGCGTAATGTACATTGTTTTCGTACTCTAGGAGCTGCTCATAATTCAATGGTGCAAGCAATCCAATATCATGAGGGGGAGAATAACGCTCCCCATCTTTAAATGGTGATTTGTCTTTAGCAGCACTAGATTTTGTCACTGACCTGCTGTCTAAAGAATACAAACCGCTCTTGTGAAAGTCACCGCCCCAAGTAACAGACGGAGTTGATGGGTCATCACCTGAAAATGTCTTCCACAACAAGTCATTTTTATATTCACCATATACAGACATGTTAGAGTCAGCATCTCCAGCAATGCTGTTGCTACCATTTCCGGAATCTAGTTCTGATTCATCATCTCCTTCCTCTACATGTATTTTCCCCTTGCTTAAGACTGTACAAAAGTCTTCTCTTTCTGGGATTTCGTTAGATGGTGAACCAAATTCGGAAGCAAAGCCTCGATCCCAACTGTTATGCTTTGACAGAGGCAAGCCCAGCTGGTCCGCTTGTAATTTTCTTTTCTTGTTCATGTATACAGTGCTGGCCTCAAATACGTTTTTGAAATCAACACTGGGAGATGTAATTAAAATTCAATGAGAGAGGTAAACTTTTGCAATGGTTTAGGCTAATGGCAATAATTTACACAATGAATTCAGTAGATAAATAAGTTATCAATGCACATCGTAGGTTTGTAAAACAAGGTCAAATACCAATACCAGTACCAGTGAAGGCAGAAAAACAATAGAATGAAAAGTTTAGCTGCTATCATCTGTAGCTGGAAATAAAGGGAAATTACTAATCTCATGTAGAGTTCAAAATGAGTCCTTGGCACCTTTACAAGTTGTATTCTATCCCCCACAAATACACACGAATGACTTCTTCATGTAACACACCTATGATAAACAAGCTATGAATTTACAAAACCCCTCACTGTTCCTGCTCCCACAGGTCTGATCATTGAATTGGATCAATTCACATACAACATACTCTACTTTATTGACGTTACATGTAATAACCCGAGGCCGAGTCCGGAACAAATATTGGGTTAATCCAAAGTCCAAATAAAATCAAATTCATATAAACAAACCTTAAACCACCGATCTAATAGTATTTTCTTGGGTCATTTTGACCCATCACAACCACAAACTCACCCTAAATGTCCTAACAATTTATTTCCATACCTATTTGGGACCGGGTGTTGCATTACAAACTTTAGTAAAAGTTCCACCAAATTGCAGATCGGGGCCCCAATTCGCTGTGAATATTCATTCCAAATATTGTCACATATTTAAAGTAAATTTTATTTTATTTTTTTGTTTTGTTTTGGATCCAACTGAGAAAATACCCGTTTAAAATTTTCCAACTATCATATCCTCAAGAAGCATAAATACTAGATTCAGTTAAATTGCAAGTTTAAACAATTTACACCACGTGAAAAAGTGAAATTAATTTAAGCAGTAATGAAGTTAAATCTCTAAAGATGATCGGACATTAAAATTCCAAAGAAAAACTACTCAAACCTGTTAATTTCAGATGGGTTGTAATGATCTTCCACCATTTTTAGGAAAACAAAATAAAAATCTGAGCTTGAGCTTGAGCTTGAGCTTGAAGTTGAGAGTATTATAATTTCTTGCCCAGAAACAGAGCCTGCCTGCCTGCCTGCCTGCCTGCCTGCCTATGAATGAATGAATGAAGAGTTGAAAAGTGGAGTGACGCTATAGACGAATTCGCTAGTTCGTTGATTTTATTCATTTGCTTTTTTCCATATCCGATGATTTTCTCTCCCCTCCATTATATGTGCGACATGTTCTAACACCATTCTCGTTTGAACAGCGTGTTATACACGATCCTTAATTCTCAATTGCGTGTATCATCTGTTTCTGAGATAGGGCGTCAGACATAGATGCGATCAAGCTTCGGTTACTGACTCGGACAGGACCATCTTGTGCCCATGTGGCTAGTAGTAGTTAAGGATACACATGCCGACGTGGTCCCTTGCTTTAGGAATTAATATTTTCACATGTTAATAACCTCACTTCAAGAAACAATTTATTATATTATTATTATTATTTATAAAAATATTAATTTTCTTACTTTACTATACAACAATATATTTTAAACTCATGTACATGAACTTTTTTAGTTTTAATAAATATTATAAATTATTTAAAAATACTATTAATTATTAAATTTATTCTTTTAATTATTAATAAATTATATTAAGTTCAAGTTTAAATATTATTTTAAAATAAATAATAATGGCCTTATCATTTAAAAACAGAGAATATATATTTATAAATTTTCTTTTTGGTTAAATAAGCACTATTGTAAGACCCCAATTTTTTTTTAATAATAAAGATAATTTTTCTATAAATATCATTTTTAAATATTATGGAATGAATTTGATATAATTTTATAGTTGTGGGTAATATTTATAAATTTTTCAAAGTACGCAAGTTGTTATATAATATTCGATTGGTCGGGGAATATTCGTTTTAACATGGAATATTCGTACGACGGCATAATCATTGGTGGACCCCACAACGGAATTATTGTCGGATTGAGAAAACGACAAAAATATTTTATAAAAATAACGGCGAAAGTTTTACCGTTAACTGTTGAAACACCCGGTGTTAAAAGTATAGTAATATGCGTGGTTGCACAGTAGCACACGGTATTGATTATTGATGCTTACGTGAGAAATCACTCAGTTTTGTTCAATTAGCTTCAGTAATTGTTGAATAGTATCTCACGTTATTTGATTCAATTATTATCAATATTTTATATATTATTAAATCAATAATTAAGATGACAAAATTATTAATATTATTATTTGCAATATTAACGATGTCTAGAAGTTCTGTCAATGAGAGGTTTGGTCACCTAATTGTGCGCCAATAGGGAGAAATCCTAATTGGAAAACCCTCTCTTTCCTGGGAACGACCTGATCGATTAATATTGTGAATTATAATAATGATGATAAATGTTGTTAAAAATATTGAGGAGATTTTTATGGAGTATTTGTTGTAAGTTTGGCGTATTATTTGGACCCCCCACTTACTCATTTTTCAAAATAGTGTGTGTTATGAATATGATAATATATATATATATATATATATATATATATATATATATATAATCATGAAAAGGGGTGGGAGGAAAATGGGTGTTACGTCGGAATGGGGATGATATTTAGTCAAGGGATGAGAGAATTTTTATCAAGTGCGTGGAAAATTTAATTGGTGATCACATGGGGAAGTATTATTCCATTATTATATGTATGCAAGATTGAAAAGCATGGCAGAAGAAATCAATTGAAGTCACAGGGTTTTCACCCGTGATATTTGTCTACACAGGTTATATATATGATATATATATGATATATATAATATAATATAATATAATATATTATTTAAAAGATTTTGTTTTATTAGAATATTTTATTAATACTGCATAGTAAATTAATATGGACCGTCCGTTTAAAAGTAAATCAATCTGGACAGTTCATGAATTTGTTTCTATTCAGTTCATTCTCCTATAAATATAAACTCATTCCTTCATTATTTCTTACGAATTCATTGAAACTCTAGAGAGAGAAACTATAGAGAAAAAGAAGAAAAACATTCGGCTACTTCACTACTCCTATATCCAATTTCTTCTAAGGTAAGGGGTATTATTTCTTTCTTTCGTCTTCATGAAGAGAACTTCTGTTATTATATTCTTTATTATTATGTTGGAATAACCTATCTATGCGAAGTACCGCATACATGGTGAAATTCTTCTGTTATTCCATTCTTTATTATTATGTTGGAATAACCTGTCTATGCGAAGTATCGCATACATGGTAAAATTCTTCTGTTATTCCATTCTTTATTATTCTATTGGAACATCTTGTCTGTGCGTTTACGCATGACCTGGTTCCGTTATTTATTATTCTGTTGGAATATCCTGTCTGTGCGTTTACGCATGACCTGGTTCTGTTATTTATTATTCTATTGGAATAACTTGTCTGTGCGGTCTATCGCATGCATGGTGATTTCTTTTGTTAGTCCATTCTTTATTATACTTAGTTGGTTAAAGTTTTGGCTTTTATACTCCATGAAATTAGTGGAATATCCAATTTCCTTGATATTTGCGCTTCATCCAGTATCTTTTCATGAAAATATTCTTCTGAGCATTCTTGAGTTTTACCCCACAAAGAAGTATCATGTTGACAATTTGGACGTTATTGGTTCTTAGATAAATTAATTCTTGAACTTGTTTTATTGAATTCTTATATCAGTGTCATCATCCTTATGTTTATATTATGTTGAAAGTCATCTGTGGCCTGTAGTGCATAGATGGACTTGGTATGATTATGACCAGGGATTATTCGGTATAATCATGACCATAATGTTACAAATGATGTGGTAAAAGTCCTCATTGGCCCGTAGTGCATTGATGGACAGTTGTTGGCATGATCATGACCATTGATAAATACACGAATATCCTTGACCCGTAGTGCATGGATAATTTGTGGTTGTGATACTAATGAATATCCTTGGACGTAGTGCAGGGATGAAGTGGATTATTTATTAAGCTGAGTCTCAGCGATAAAAGTGATGAAAAACCTTTTAAATCATAAAAGATAGTATATTTTATTCTCTACTTAACTCTTTTAATGGATTACTTGTTCCGCTGCAGTTAAACTTGATGTCTATTATATTTTATCAGTTTAATATTGTTGAAAACTATTGATAATTTATTCTGCATTATCTTAGTCATAATATTTCTTACTGGGCTAGTAGAGCTTACCCTTTTACTTTCATTGTTATCTTCAGGAAATGAGAACGTAGCAGGGACTAGTCGGGGAACGGAGTGACAGTCCAGATGATAGCATTAGTAGTCCTCACTATTCTATGAAATAATGTGATAATAAATGTATTGAGGACTTATTTTGAGTTTGAATACTGTCTAGAAGACAATATTTGTATTAAAACTCACAGCTCATGTTGTATATTTAAGATTGTATTTGTATTCTGTACCATGTATTTGGCGACCCATGATGGGTGATGTATACCTATTTTTGAGGGCGTCACAGTTGGTATCAAAGCTTAGGGATATGATCCCTGGCTGAGATGTGAGATAAGAACTAGGAGGGGAGAGACGGGGAATTCCTTCGCTAGTATGACCTACCTAAGTTTATTTGGCATTTAATTGGTCGGTTAGAGTTTAGGGATAATATATTACATGTCAATTAACCTTTGTTTTGTGGCAGTATTTAAAAATGGCATCCGAGAATGTTGAGAATAGCAATGGAGCACAGGAGACCGTTGAGTCTCCACAGATCAATAATCAGGACAATGTGCATCAGGAAGGCGACAATCCTCATGCAAACAACAACACTGACCAAATGATGAACGATGGAATATTCAGAGGCTTTCTGCAATTCATGCAGCATCAGGCAAGAGAGATTTCTGTCCGAAATACAGGTGGAAACACTGACAACTATCGGACTGTCACTGCTAAGCAGTTCAAGGAGCTGGGACCACTGGAGTTTTTTGGAGAGCCAAAACCACTTAAGGCAGAGACGTGGATAAAGCAGATCAACAAGATATTTGATGTCTTAGAATGCTTCGACGAGCAAAAGGTTCCCTTTGCCACCTTCATGTTGCGAGGAGAGACAGATTATTGGTGGGAATCTATAAAACGTACTCAACCTGCCGCACTGAAGATGCCTTGGGAGAAGTTTCAAGAACTGTTCAACGACAATTACTTTCCTAAAAGTATTCGTCACATGAAAAAGGTAGAGTTCATTAAACTGGAACAAAACAACATGACCGTGTCGTAGTACGAAGCCAAGTTTGTCGAGTTATCCCGATTTGCGTCCCATTTGGTTGATAATGAGGAGAGAATGACGCGAATGTTTCTAAGAGGATTGAAACCCGAGATACGTCAATATCTTATCTCTCATAAACAATGTTTGTATTCAGATGTTGTTAATAGGGCTCAGTTATTGGAGCACGATAATGAATCAACCCAACCAAAAGAGAGCACCCGACAAAATGATAATACCAGTGATAACAGTCATCGAAGCAGTGACAATAAGCATGGGGGGAATCAACATGCCAAAAATGGTAACCACTTCGGTGACAATATGCATGAATGAATATAAAAGTACAAAATTCTCAAAGAACTACAAAACAGAGCTTTATCGATCGTCAAACATCAGCATCTTGATTAGCTACCCTCGTCTAACAACTTAAAGAAGTCTTTGGCATCAGAATTCATAGGTTGCTCTCTACCTTGTTCCCAATCAAAATCTGGCCCTGCAATCTCATGAACCATTTCATTTAAACGATGAGTACTACTGCCCGAATTGTGTATTTCTGTGATGCCACCATCTCTTCTCTTCTCATGTGCCCACCAGTATTCTTCGTAATTTTTTATGAACCCAAAAACAAGTAAATGATAGTTTACCACATCTCTGTCCATATAATTTACATTCTTACACTTCAAACATAGACATCGTATCTGCGACTGATCCCATTCATACATTCTGGATGACTATACGCATACTCCAAAAATACTTGGCAACCATCTCTAAATTCAGCTGTAGCACCTATCTGGGCACTTGACTTTCGTCGTTCCATCCAACTACGGTCTAGATAGAAGTCCATGATTCCACGGTACCTACTACAGACAACATTATAAATGTTAACATATGACTTGAGCATACTTGCAACCATATGACTTGAGCATACTTGTAAGCATATGATTAACATTTAAGCATACTTTAAGCATATAATTAGTTCGTTAATATTATAAATGTTCGCAACTACCCGACAAAAAAAAATTGCCAGAGTCTCCCCTATAATATGGAATAGCCACATGCACGACGACATGCATATATGGTCATTTCTAGGCACCCAAGACACAAACCAAGAGAAATATACAAATTCTCAATATAATAAGACCAAAACAATAACGAATGAATGCAAATTAAAGCATTAAAAATTTATATACTTGAATATGATTTTGAGTATCTTGGAGATTCATTTATATCAACCGAGCCTCAACAGCTCTCATTTGCTAATTTCTATCTTACAACTCACATCATTAAATACAACCAAACCTTTAATAGGTTATAATAGGCATGGCGTAGTATTTGACATGGTGGTGCTCAAGAAGATCAAACTTGACTTAATGACTTCCTTGCAAATCACGAAAGAAGTTGAGATATCAAAGTACTCATTTTGAAGGTTATTTTTGTTACTAAATTATTCTAATAGTTATTCAATAATTTTAACATATATTTATGTTTTAATTTTTGCAATTAATGCCTAGTTATTATCGATTAGTAATGTGATGTTTGAGTATTTGATATTCAATTATATATTGGGATTTTGTTTTGTATCTCTGCAATACTTTTAGGATTATTCATAGATTAATTAAGATGATTATTATATTATTATATTTTTGTTTATCAGTCTTATTTTATGATTAAGTTATGAAAGATCTTGTATTCCTCATGAATAAAGTTAGGTTCCATCTGTTTAGCAGTCTTA
Source organism: Panax japonicus (assembly GCA_020205505.1). Lineage (NCBI taxonomy): Eukaryota > Viridiplantae > Streptophyta > Magnoliopsida > Apiales > Araliaceae > Panax > Panax japonicus. Next base: position 77,362,119 of record CM035114.1, on the reverse strand, counting down.
TTTTATAACTAAGAAACTAATGATTATGCCAACTCATGCTTTGACTCTAGACCAACTACTAATCTGCCAACGGATTGAAGACGAAAGCTTTTTTATATATAAATAAAACCTGAACAAAACTTTTTTGATGGAAAAGGACTCATAATTGCAAATTGATCTGAAAACCCATCCCACCTTCTGAGCATGTCCCTTCTAGAGTTGTCCTAGTTTACATAAAGAAGATAGGGAAGAAAAACACAGCGTAACAACTTATAAGAAGAAAATGATTGCGGAAACCACAGGGAAAAAATATTTACAATAAAGAACCTGAATGAACAGGTACAAGTTTATCATATTGCTTGGGAAAATACCCAAACAATGTAATCCAGGATGCATAATAACACATAAACAAGTCTCTGTAGAAACTTGGCAATTCCTATAAAAAAAATAGGTTATCAACCTAGTGGCGGACTAAGGAAATGATACCCAAACAATGGTTAAAAATAGATGATATCTCCACTTTAAAAGATCTGGAATCCACTAAAAATGATTTTCATGTTCCAGACCAAAATGATGTTACCTCTTTATTACAACTACATACCCACAAGAGTTAAACATAACAAATTAATCTATTTGAATGTGTACTTAGATGCTCACATTCAAAAAATACATAAAGATCTCAATGGTAGCCATGTGTATTGATGAACCAGCTAGCACGTTACATCTATTGTTCACAAACCCAAATAGTAAATGCAACTCCTTTTTCTTCACAAAATTTGAAAAAACTGTACGTGTAATTTAACTAAACTAGGGCTCTTGCAAGGTATATATAAGCGAAAATGCACCAAACTTATGCTTATAAGAATCTGATTTTTAGAAACTTAATATTTTATTTTCCAAAGATTTTTTTACATGTTTTTACTTCCCTTGTGCAATTATAACACTTGATACTGATAGAAACTTAACATTAAGCACTAAAGCTATGTTTTACCTCAGCTCATAGGTGGTATAACTTATGAGAAATAGATCTATAATAAGAAATAGTTTGGAAACTTTCTGTAGAGTTTCTGTCAGGTAATGCTTTAAACAAAAAAAATGTAGATTGCTAGCTTTATAAACTAGAATTAAACCATAACAATAAGTTATATATGGATACAATAATTTTGAAAAATGGGTGAAATTACTTATCACCTTGGGCTCAAGAACTCATAATATGAAATAAATTACATACTACCAATAAGGTAGAATACCCGAACTCAAAGAATAATGCAGTAGGGAAAAAATTCCATTAATAGAATAACATCTGGCCTTGCATTAACAGTTTAATAAGCTGAAATTGACACTTATGATTAAGTTAGAACCCTTTCTTTTTGCTGCCCTGCTATCCAAATTTAACATGGGTCAGTTTATATTTAAACTATCTTGCTCCAATTCAGGAATACAGAGAATTAGGGTTACCTGTAGCGGCGGCGATGGCAGTGGGCAGTGGTGGCGAGCGAGACTCCTATTCTCCCCCTTTCTCCCTCTTCTCTCTGAGCTCACTCTCTTCTTTTCCTCTCGTCTGCTGTGTCGTGTGAATACCTGAAACTAATTACATTTAGTTTGATCAGTGATCGGCTTCTGCGACCGCATGCGGTCGCTATTTTTTAATGACTTGGACTTATCAGCGACCGCATGCGGTCGCTGATTTTAAGTGGTCGCACAAAACCTTGCCGCCAACATTTCCTGCCAAATTTTGGGAGGCAAACTTATGATAGCGACCGCATGCGGTCGTTGATATATAATAGCGACTGGATTAAATCACGGTCACAGATATCAGTCGCAGATAGTAGTATTAGCGACCACATATGTGATCGCTGATAGTAGTGGTCGTTGTTAATTAGGCCTTTTTCTTGTAGTGGTTGTGCTCACCCTTTTGTTTCACAATTTCTTTCAGGTAATAAGAGTGTATCTGGGTCGAGCGGGGGTAACAGGGGAATAGAACGGTGGTCTATAGCTATTGAGGTTCTCCCTAAAAAGTATGAAAATAATTTTATTAAGAATTTAATATAAGTGTGTCGTATTTTATACGTCATTTTAACCGTTGATTTTGGTGAACCGAATAGGGTGTGGTGAACCCAACTTTGGAAGGGTGTTTTTCCACTATCATACAAGATGTCTAATGACAGACGACTTCGTGTTATCATAAGACAGGGTTGTGCACATGCACTTGCTGATTATATCTACGAGCACTACCTATATAATCTTGGAGTTTGATTAAAATATAATTCTTAATTGGAGACAATGTAGATAATTATATATCAAGAGAAAACTCACCATTGGAAAAAACATGATAGTAATCTTCTCGTTTTTCTTTGGGGTCTATTGGGTCAACCAAGGATAATTCTCGAGTCATATGATATCTATTATAACTTAGATGCATGGCCTCCCATGTACGAAGGTTTCCTTGAGCATTTTCTAAAGATTTTAATTTCTAAAACAGTTATTGACTGTACCTTTATGTAATGTATCAATGTGAGGTGCTATCCAAGTAAAGGGATGAGAGTCACAGTTGGTAATAAAACTCATAGTATATGTGTTGTCGTATTTTGCATGACAATTGTAATAATAAAGTTGTAGTTCTTTTCTGTACCATGTATTTGGCTACTCAGAATGGGTTGGATGGATTGTACCTATTTTGGGGGCATCACAGAAAACTTATTTCTGGTGTCATTTTCAATTCTAACTAAGCACCCTATTTATAGGAAAAAGGCTAGAACGCCATAGTTGACAAAATGAAGGGATGGCATGCCATTTTAGAAAAAATAATTCCCACGTTGCAGCACACCACACTTGAATTCAGCTTTTTTCCCACAAAATACAGAAGTGGGGCCCACCCATATTTTTAATAAAAATATTTATATTCGAAACTTCAACAATTCATAATAAATAGCCCTTTTATCAGAAAAATACGAATTTTATGTCCATTCCATAGGAAATCAAATTCTCTTCAACTTTGTAGCTTTAAGTTTTTCCAAATTCCAAATAAAAAATGTCCGAAATTCATATACGGACGATTTTTAATACCTCCATTCCAACAAAACACCTCAACATTAATTTCTTCATTTATATCCACATAAAATAAATATTTCCTTATCATATAAATCAATAATTAATTATTACAAATAATATTACAGAATCACAATTATGACAACCAGGTCGTTCCCAGGAAAGAGGGGGCTTTCCGATAAGGATTTCTCCTTACTGGCGCACAATTAGGTGACCAAATCCCTTTCCTAGACAGAACTTTCTTAGACATTGCCAATAATGTTATCTAATAATATTATTCGAATAATATAAATTATTGATCTGGTAATAGAAAATACTGTGCAATGACAATTATTGAAACAACAATAATATAAAATATCAACGCAGCAATTATTGAATCAATAAAATAAAATATTGAACAGTAATTACTGTAACAATTATTGAGTAGTGCATTCTTACGTAAGAATTAATAATTCAAAAATACTGTGCAATACCGTGTGCTACTGTGCAACCACGCGTATTACTGTATTTTAACCACCGGGTAATCCAACAGTGTTAACGGTAACAATTACGTCGTTATTTATAAAAACTCAGACTTGTCATTTTCTTCATCCGACCGTTTTTCTTTATGGGGCTCACAAATTGCTGCGCTGTCGTATAAATATTTCCCGATAGCAAGAATATTCCACGACCAAACGAATATTCCCCGACAACAATGAATATTTTATAATCACTTGCTTATTTTTCAAAATTTACACATTTCACCCATAACCAAAGCATTAAATCAAATTAACTCCTTATTATTTCAAGATAATGAATAGAGGAAATTCAATTTTATTTATAGTAAGTTGGGATCTTACTCATTGCCAATAATGCTATCTAATAATATTATTCAAATAATATAAATTATTGATCTGATAATGAAAAATATTGTGCAGTGATAATTATCGAATCAATAAAATAAAATATCAACGTAGCAATTATTGAATCAATAAAATATTGAACAATAATTACTGTAACAATTATTGAGTAGTTGTTTCTTACATAAGAATCAACAATTAGTGCAATACCGTGTGCTACTGTGCAACACCGCATATTACTGTGTTTTAACTATCGGGTATTCCAACAGTGTTAACGGTAACAACTAAGTCGTTATTTATAAAAACTCACACTTGTCGTTTTCTTCATCCGATCGTTTTATGTTATGGGGCCCACTGTGACGCCCCAAAATAAGAATACATCACCTATTCTGAGTCGCCAAATACATGGTACAGAATAAAAATACAATCTTAATTATACAACAAGAGAGCTATGAGTTTAAATATAAATATTGTTTTCTAGACAATATCCACTCTCAGAATAAGTCCTCATTACATTTATTATCACACTATTTAACAGAATAGTGAGGACTACTAGCTAATACTATCATCCGGACCATCACTCCGTTTTCCGACTCGTCCTAGCTACGTTCTCATTTCCTGAAGAGAACAGTGAAATAAAGGGTGAGCTCAACTAGTCCAGTAAGAAATATTATGACTAAGATAATGCAGAATAAATTATCATTAGTCTTCAACAATGTTAAACTGATAATATACAATAGACATCAAGTTTAACTACAGCGGAATAAGCAATCCATTAAAAGAGTCAAGTAGAGAATAAAATCTACTATCTTTTATGATTTAAAAATATTTTTCATCACATTTATCGCTGAGACTCAGCTTATTAAATAATTCACATCATCCCTGCACTACGGCCAAGGATATTCATCAGGGTCACGACCATAAATTATCCATGCACTACGAGCCAAAGATATTCGTGTATTCATCAATGGTCATGATTATGCCAACAACTGTCCATCAATGCACTACGGGCCAATGAGGACTTTTACCACATCATTTATAATATTACGGTCATGATTATACTGAATAATCCCTGGTCATAATCATACCAAGTCCATCTATGCACTACATGCCACATATGACTTTCAATAAAATATAAACATGAGGATGATGACAATGATATAAGAATTCAATAAAACAAGTTCAAGAATTAATTTATCCAGGAACTAATAACGTCCAAATTGTCAATATGATACTTTTTTGTAGAGTAAAATTCAAGAATGCTCAGAATAATATTTTCATGAAAAATACTGGATGAAGCGCAAATATCAAGGATATTCCACTAATTTCATGGAGTATAGAAGTTAAAATTTTAACCAACTGAGTATAATAACGAATGGAATAACAAAAGAAATCACCATGCATGCGGTACTTCGCATAGACATGTTATTCCAATAGAATAATAATAACGGAACCAGGTCAGGTGAAATTCACACCGATAGGATGTTTCAACAGAATAATAAGTACGAAATAATAATTAATAGAACCAGGTCCGGCGTAAAACGCACAGACAGGATATTCTGACAGAATAATAAAGGCGGAATAATAAATAATGGAACCAGTTTCGGTGTAAAACACACAGACAGGATATTCCAACAGAATAATATAAGAATGTCACCAAGTATAGGGTAGTCCGCGTATACAAGTTATTCCAACAGAATGAAAAAGAAATAGAATAACAGAAGTTCTCTTCTTGAATACAAAAGAAATAACACCCCTTACCGTAAAAGAACTGAATATAAGAGTAGTTAAGTAGCAGAAAACTTTTCTTCTTTCTTTTTATAATTTTCTCTCTATAGAGTTTCAGTGAATTCGTAAGAAATAATGAAGGAATGAGCTTCTATTTATAGGAGAATGGAAGTGCACTGTGCATGGATGAAATAATTCTGCAGACTTACGTATCAAGGTTTTGATATCATACCAATGCAAATGTCAATCAACTAACCAATAGGATCCAAGCAAAAATTAAAATATAAGACATATATTTATAAACACATGCTATATATATATAATATCTACCACTTAATTTTTCTCCCCCATAACAAACATCAATCCCCCACCCACCCAAAAATCAATTTCACTACACTCTTACACATCACTATCACACTATCACTTTTTCACCATTTTCCACTCACACACACATCACACACCTATCACTTTCACATATCATTTTCTTCCACCATACACTCAATACATACATATACTTCCATACGTATACTCTTCCATTTCCAAAATCATTTTTTCAACACAAATGGGCCCCACATGTGGGCCCCACCTTTATAAAAATTTTCTACTGAATATTTTGAAAAATGGGTAAATAGGGTCCATAAAATAAGCAAATCTTCATAAAAATCACCTTAATAATTTTAACAACATTTATCATTTTTATTATAATTCACAATATTAATCGACCAGATCGTTCCCAGGAAAGAGGGGGCTTTCCAATAAGGATTTCTCCCTATTGGCGCGCAATTAGATTATCTAACCTCTCATTGACAGAACTTCTAGACATCGTTAATATTGCAAATAATAATATTAATAACTTTGTCGTCTCAATTATTGATTTTAACAATATATAAAATATCGACAATAATTGAATCAAATAACGTGAGATACTATGCAACAATTACTATAGCAATAATTGAACAAAACTGAATGACTTCTCACGTAAGCATCAATAATCAATACCGTGTGCTACTGTGCAACCATGCGTATTACTGTACTTTTACTACCGAGTAGTTCAACAATATTAACGGTAAAACTTCCGCCGTTATTTTCATAAAAATATTTTTGTCGTTTTCTCAATCAGACAATAATTCCATTATGGGGTCCATCAATGATTGTGCCGTCGTACAAATATTCCCCGACACAAAGAATATTCCCTGACCAATCGAATATAATATAACAACTTGCATACCTTGCAAAATTTATAAATATTACCCACAACTATAACATTATATCAAATCCACACCATAATATTAAAAAAATATTTCGAGAAAATTAAATATTAATTCATAAAATCTGGGGTCTCACACCCACTAAAGGTTGTGTCGTCGTACGAATATTCCACGACCAAACGAATATTCTCCGAAAACAATAAATATTTTATAACCCCTTACTTATTTAAAATATTTACACATTTTACACATAACTAACCACATTAATCAAATCAACCCCTTACTATTTTAAAATAATAAATAGAGAAAATTTCATTTTATTCATAAAAGTTGGGGTCTTACAATCCCTATTTCAAAATAAGTTCTAAATCATACAAAAGCTTGAGCCCAATATCGAAGAGCAGTCACCAAAGCTTGAGCCCAATAGAAGAAATCATCATTTAAAATTTGAATTCAGATGAGGGGCCCAGCTTTAGGCCAAAGTAAACCATAAGAACATCAGAGCATCACCCCCGAGGCCAACCTCGTGATTTGCAGATCACCAATTTGCCCCTCAAGAAATTCGACGATGGAGCACCCACCGGAAATCGATCAACACAGGGCCCAAACCAACAACCAAAATCAAAACCCATTTTGGCCATTCCCAAACACAATCATACCCCAGCCAAGAACATGCATGAACCAGATCAGAAAATCATGGACCTCACCCAAATTCCGGTTCCAGAATATGCAAATTGAGAAACCATAGCTTCGACCGATGGAAAAATCGAAATCCCAAAATCTATAACACAAACAGATTAAGGAAAGCAGCAGCCCAATCAGAACATAAACAGAGAAAAACATGAAGCTCGATCGAGATAAATCGTGGATCGACCAGAATTGTTGAACAATTTGTGATTAGGGCTTTTTTTTGTCGAATTTGGGGCTTGCTTTTGATCGATTGTTATTGATTTACAACTTTTGATTTGTTTATTTTGTCTTAATGTATGGGATGTGACCATTTTACCCTCCATTATATCAAAATTGTTTAATTCATAATTTAAAAATTATTTTTTTTACACACATTAGCTTCTTATGGTTCCACCCAGATAGCCACGTCAGCAATTTCTGACGTGGCGGCTCAATTTGTTGGAATTATAAAAAAATAATAGTTCAATCATCTAATTGACAAAATTGAAAGGTATATCACCGAAGTGGAATATATGACCTATAATTTAGGGTAGAAAATTATATTTAAGCCTAGTTTTTTCTTGGTATATAATCAATTAATAATTATTAGTTTACCAAAAATGATGGGAACTTCTTTATAAGGTTGGGGAAAAGGGTAAGCAACGCCGCGTTTGGGAAGGATAACAATGGGTCCATATAGTGTAGCACGCAGACATGAAATGTGGGCATGCCAAAACAAGGTCCCTCTTTGGCCAGTAATGGTGAAGTTGTATACATAAGTCTGCCCTGTCTGAATCGGACATTGTGTTATGTATGCTGGTCCATCTGCCCATCCACTCCTCAGTTGCTTCACTCCATGCCTGTTAATACACACATTAATATTTTCCTTTCGTCCCCTAAACAATATATTAATGTCACAACTGATGTTTTATTTTTTGCAGTGAAAGCGCTTTGAGTTACTTTTGCAATCATTCCATGCAAAAAACAAAACCCATGCATGTAAGTATGTAACATTCTTTAATTTAGTTGCTAGATGGAGGTAATATTAGTATTTAAAACAGACAGAATATAAGAAAATTAAAAATATACCAATGAAGGGTGACAATACGGTGTCACCTTCCCTAGCAATGACGCGAGGCCCTGGAAATTGCCCGTTGACTGTTATTATGCTCTTTGTTTGACACAATCTTGTCACATTTTGTAGCTTGATCTACAAATATTAATCCCACCTGATTAAAAGATGTGATCCGCATGCATGAACTTCAAAAATACATAACAAAAAAAATGCCATGCATGCAAGACGTACGTCAAACTTGTATGTCTGGTTACGCCACCATGTTTTGCAAGTACAAGCTCCGCAAGCACCCAAGAAGTGCTCAATACAAAGACCAGAGTCCTCTGAAAGCTAGAACAGGCCATGCTCGGGTCACTATTTCTAAATTTGGAGAAGATCTAGATTATGAAAGAGAATATGGCTAGCTGTTTTAAGGAAGCTATGGCCTGTGAGTGAGAATGTTTAAGTTGGTTGTGGATATGCAATTAAAGGCAAGTGAGAGTTTATATATAGTAAGTGTGAAAGAGAGATGGTTAATTAGTTAGGTGATTTGATTGGAATCATTAACTCTAGTTCCGATAACTAATTGTATGTTGACCCTTGACAATGCTGCTGGACGTCCGACAATGCTACTCCCTCTCCTTTTAATATTGAATAATACTAGAGACACAAACTATTCTACAAATATTTTATAAATTGTTGATGTGGCATACTCCATATCAGCATATTGTGTGAGGTCGGAGACTGCATTAAAACAATTTGTAAATCAATATGCTGAGATGGAGTATACAACATCAACAATTTGTAAAATGTTTGTAAAATAGTTTGTGTATGTAGCATTACTCTTTTATATTTGCCGTTTTAGAGTTGCATGTGCACATATATTAAGAAATTTAATTACTTCTAATTAAAATTGTTATTAAATGTCCAATTAAAACATCATTTTATTTGTCTATTTAATTATCTACTTTCTTTTTCCTCATCTTTAATTAATAAGTTGCATGTGCACATATATTAAGAAATTTAATTACTTCTAATTAAAATTGTTATTAAATGTCCAATTAAAACATCATTTTATTTGTCTATTTAATTATCTACTTTCTTTTTCCTCATCTTTAATTAATAAGTAGTTATTCTGTAAACTCAATTTCTTATATAGCTGATTTTCCACGCCCACTCCCTTTATTTACATCATCTCACTTCTCTTATTTTTTATTTAATTTTTTTTATTACTTGCAGCCTAAATTTTTTGTTAGTTCTCTCTTTTTTTGTTTTCCACCATTTTCCTTATAATTAAAAATTTGTTCCATAGACTATAGAGTATTGAGATTACATATATATGTTCTTATAAAACAGAACAAACTAAACTATATATTTCACCATAGATTCAGTTAATTAAAGAAATAAATTTAAATATTCTGCAATTAAAAATACACAAGATTACTTAATATTAAAAATAAACAAAATTATTTTTTAATATGATAATATGCTGTCCAATAGAAAAAGAAATCAGATAGGCATTACGCAATCACAAGGACAATTATACATGTCATTCAACAGGGCATTTTTCTTTTTCTTTTTGTTCATTAATTAATTACTATACTTGTTTGAAAATATTACCTCCTGACTTTTTTGAAATCAACTTAATTAAGACATTTTTAAATTTAAATTTTATTTGATTTTTTCAGCTTTAGTCAATTAAATAATGAGATTTGTAAACAATTTAACAAGTACCGTTCTCATAATTTTTGATAGACTATCTCAATTTTACGTTTATAATTATTTTAAATTAAATTTTAAAAGTCAATAATAATCTTACAATTTAGAAAGGAGGTTGTATTACTTATGTGAGTAGAAAATTAAATGAAAGGTCCATATAATCAATCTTTTAAGGGAAGGGAGATTGAATATGATTTAATACGTTAAGTGGAAAAATGGTTGTGTAGTAGCCTTCAGCCTCCTATATATCATATATGGTTGATATAAACTTGCTAATCAAGGCTGAAAAATATATATAGGAAGTCCCGTCTTATCACCATCATCTAGTTAGCTGTCGGTCGGATCTAACTTACTACTCTTAAATAGCACTATTTCTCAAATATCACTCATTTATTAAAATTACGTTATTTTGAAGATTTTTTAAAAATATAAAATAATATTAAAATAGAATGATCTTATTTACTTTTCTTTTATTTACAAAAATATCACTCGCGGCCCCACTTATTTTTTAAAAGAATCTCTAAAACGACTTAATTTTAATAAATGAATACTATTTAAGAGAGAGTGATATTTAAGAAAAATGCTTTAGATTTGTCCTATATATATATATATATATATATATATATATATATATATATATATATACACACACACACACACATGTTAATTATTTCTGTTCGGATAAACATGATTTTTAGTTCAAGTTAGTGAGATGAATTATCATATATAAAAGGCATGGAAACATTTGGAGGTACATCAAAATCAGGTCTTGTTGTCTTTGCAATCTTAGCAAGTAAAGTTTCAAGATCAAGATAGTGTCTTTATTTTTTTCACGATCAAGATGTGTCGACAAATAAATTAAATTGGCGTTGACACTACTCTAGAGTTATACTCTGACCTGTTTTCTAATGACCAAAAATTTAAATTGAACAAATAAAGTTTGTTGAACCTTGTTCTTTGTCTATTATTTTTTCATCACCAAACACGTCTCTAGCTAGCTAGTCTGTACGTATGCAACTATTTATACACCATTGCGCCCAAAAGCTTTCATCAAGCAGTGCCAAACAAAGAGAAGGTTAATTAAGGCTAGCTACATTATATAACCTATATATCCAAATAGAAAAGAGAGAGGAAGACAGCAAAATGGGTGCTTCTATTCTTCCATTGACAACTGCTATGGGAATTTTTTTCTTATTGATTTCCTTGTTTATTCTTCCGGGGATTGCACTAGCTGAGCATGCAGGAAAAACCAGGCAGTACAAGTTCAATGTATGAAGTTTATTTATATATTAAGTATGCATTTTCAGTTTGACTTTAAAATTTTTGTGTTAGTTTAATAGTGTTGACATATAATAACTTTTGTAGATCAAATTGCAAAACGTGACACGATTATGCCACACAAAGAGCATTGTAACTGCTAATGGCAAATTTCCTGGACCAAAGATCATTGCTAGGGAGGGTGATCGCGTCCTAATTGAAGTGATTAACAATGTTCAGAACAATATTTCCATCCATTGGTACGATTCTATTAATTTAAGTAACTACGTACATCTCATTTTCTTTGAATTATCAAACACCATAAATTGAAGTGCGTGATACTTAAGATTTATTACTTATTTTTCTTTTTTTTATCAGGCATGGCATCCGACAGCTGCAAAGTGGCTGGGCTGATGGACCGGCTTATGTTACACAGTGTCCCATACAAAGTGGCCAGAAATATGTGTACAACTTCACAATTGTTGGCCAAAGAGGGACTCTATTTTGGCATGCTCATATCTCATGGTTAAGATCAACTCTCTATGGACCTCTCATCATTCTCCCCAAACTCAATGTTCCTTATCCCTTCACCAAGCCATTCAAGGAAGTTCCTCTCATCTTTGGTAATCAATCAAATATCTATAAATTAATAGTAGTAAAAAATATTCAATGCTAGCATTCTCCATAAATATCTAAATTGGCTATCATGTATACATTGCAGGAGAGTGGTGGAATGCGGATACTGAGGCGGTCATTAATCAGGCTACACAAACTGGGGGAGGTCCAAATGTGTCTGATGCTTATACCATCAATGGACATCCAGGGCCACAATATAACTGCTCTGCCAAAGGTATCTAGTCACTCAACGAACTATCATTCTTCTCCAACACTACCAATTTTCTTTAAACATAATGTAGTAATCAAGTCAAATTATTTAGGAACTTTCAAGCTGAAGGTGAAACCGGGGAAGACTTATCTTCTTCGATTGATCAATGCTGCACTTAATGATGAACTCTTCTTCAGTATCGCGAATCATACTCTTACAGTAGTTGAAGCCGATGCTATTTATGTCAAACCTTTTGAGACAGATACACTTGTTATAACCCCGGGACAAACCACAAATGTTCTTCTCAAGACTAAACCCCACTTCCCAAATGCTACTTTCTATATGATGGCTAGGCCATATGTGACCGGCCTTGGCACATTTGACAACTCCACTGTGGCCGGTCTCCTTGAATATCATGACTTGTCATCAAGTTCCCATCGTGCTCTCCCCAAGAAAAATCATCTGATTTTTCAACCATCCTTACCTTCTTTAAATGACTACTACTTTTGTCACTAACTTCACAAACAGACTTCGTAGCTTAGCCAATACTCAATTCCCTGCTAATGTCCCTAAAAGAGTAGACAAGCACTTTTTCTTCACAATAGGCCTTGGAACAAGCCCTTGTGGGCAAAACCAAACCTGCCAAGGACCAAACGGGACGAGGTTTGCAGCTTCAATCAATAACATATCCTTTGTCCAGCCAACAACTTCCCTCCTCCAATCCCACTTCTTTGGTCAATCGAAGGGTATTTATAGCCCAAACTTCCCGGTTAGTCCGGTGCATTGGTTTAATTTTACTGGAAACCCTCCGAGCAATACTTTTGTGAGCAATGGCACTAAACTTGTGGTTCTTCCATTTAACACAAGTGTGGAGCTAGTGATGCAGGATACAAGTATTCTTGGTGCTGAGAGCCATCCTTTTCATCTCCATGGCTTCAACTTCTTCGTTGTTGGGCAAGGTTTTGAGAACTATGATCCCAATATGGACCCTAAAAACTTCAACCTTGTTGATCCTATTGAAAGAAACACTGTGGGGGTGCCCTCTGGTGGATGGGTTGCAATTCGATTTCTAGCAGACAATCCAGGTAGTTAAAATTTAATTTCTAACTTTTAGCACACACCTATTAGTTTAAATACTTCAAGTAAGTAATTGATTGTTGAGGTGTTAATAAGTATTATATGTTCCAATAGGGGTGTGGTTCATGCATTGTCACCTGGAAGTTCACACAAGCTGGGGTTTGAAGATGGCTTGGCTTGTCCTTGACGGAAAACTTCCCAATCAGAAGCTGCTCCCTCCACCTAAGGATCTCCCCAAATGCTAACCACTTGGGTGGGAATGTAATGCCTTGAGTTTTTTGTTTTTTTTTTTTTGGCGTTGTACACGTTTTAACTCTTTGAGTTTTCACTTTTACCTCTGATGTCCATACATCAGTTTAATTATTGTTCTTGGAGAGTACTCCATGGAGAACTATTCATATTGTTTATAACATGCAGAATTCAAAATGTTTAGAAAGCGATTGAAATCAATGAAATTGTGGAAGGTTCCTTTTTGAAGTTTTAATTTCAATTTTTTTCCATAATTAAGGTTGTTGACAGTGATAATATTAACGATGTCGCGAGAGGAAATATGCATATCTACATTTCTTCACTTATTTCAATTAAGACATTGTCACAATCAAAGATACATACTTAATACTCCCGTAATATCAATAATGTTCTTGCCGGCATTGTCAGCGGCCATAATACCTAGTAACTAATTGAACTCAATAAACTTGTGTCAGTTGCACTGTTCTGCAAACATCTCGGTGCTAACTATAAGTTCTGTATCCACCAAAAAACAAACGGTTTTTGGCTTCTGTAGCTTTTCTTTTGTCGCTATTACCACCCTTAATTAGTGTTAGAATTTGAGCCTAAATTAATATGAGTGTCATTAATTATTTGTAATGATTCCATATATCAGTGTACGTATTCTACTTTTATGAGTAAATTAAATTAAGTACTCCCTCTATTCCTAAATAAGTGACGTTTTAGAAGAAAAAATTTGTTCTAATTTATTTGTCGTTTACAACTTTCTAGGAGAATAAATTATTTACTTTCTTATATCACTCCTACATTCTCTCATTGTCCCAAAAAATTCTCACCCTTAGTAATAATAATTTTTAACTTCCCATAAAGGGGTAGTGATGAAATTTTACACATATTTTAACTATTAAATGATAGTATTAAATGAATTTCATAATTCATGTGCAAAAACCTTAAACGATACTTATTTAGGAATGGAGGGAGTATTTGAAAGCTCAAATCCATGGAGTAATGAATGAGATATTAACTCCCAAAAATCACTTTTGAAAATAATAAATGATAATAAATACATGTGGGAAGCCAAGTCCCACATCGATTAAGAACTAAAGAATTAATAGGCATTAAAGTTGCACTTGAGTTTGGGTCCCAAGGGGCATCCCACTTTTGTGAAAGGGAGAGTACCTAGCCAAGACTTGGTTCAAACTCACATGCGTGCTGGGGCAGCCATTTCATTAATTCAAATTCAAATCAGCAAAGCATAAAGCATTCTAGACTCCCCATTTCATTAATTCAAATTCAAATCAGCAAAACATAAAGCATTCTAGACTTCTTCTTCTTCATTTCATTAGCAGTTTGTTCATTTTTTGAGAGAGTTTTGAGCATTTCTTTGATTCGTTAAGTATATTTTTTGTTATGCTGCTAAAGTATAAGTTAGGAGGGGGCAACCATTTCATTAATTCAAATTCAAATCAGCAAAGCATAAGCATTCTAGACTTCTTCTTCTTCATTTCATTAGCAGTTTGTTCATTTTTTGAAAGAGATTTTTGAGTATTTCTTTGATTTGTTAAGTATACTTTTTGTTGTGCTGTTAAAGTATACGTTAGGAGGGGGCAGACATGCATTTCATTAATTCAAATTCAAATATGCTATCATAAGCATTCTAGACTTCTTCTTCCTCATTTGATCATTAGCAGTTTGTTCATTTTTTGAGAGAGAGTTTTGAGCATTTCTTTGGTTCGTTAAGTATATTTTTTGTTGTAATGCTAAAGTATACGTTGTTATTGTATCTTGGGAGACAAATGCTATAAAACTCCAAGCATCGTACGGATGGCCTAATTGGACATAGTATAAAGTACTAGTATTGACATACTAATTTTCTATATTGGTGTACAACAGATAAACTTATATATATATATATATATATATATATATAATGGTCATTCATTTTCTATAACAATTAGTACCTCAAACTTATTTGACAACTCTAGAGAATATTGAAGGTCTTTTGTGGTGCCCCCAAAATAGGTATACATCACCCATCTTGAGTCGCCAAATACATGGTACAAAATTCAAATACAACTTAATTATACAATAGTTGTGTAAAATTCGACAAAACATATGCTGTGAGTTTTAATACAAATATTGTCATCTAGACAATATCCACACTCAATTGAGTCCTCATTACATTTATTATCACACTATTTAACAGAATATTGCGGACTACTAATGCTATTATCTGGACCGTCACTCCGTTCCCCGACTAATCCCTGCTACGTTCTCATTTCCTGAAAAGAACAATGAAAGTAAAAGGGTGAGATCAACTAGCCCAGTAAGAAATATTATGACTAAGATAATACAGAATAAATTATTGTTAGCCTTCAACAGTGTTAAACTGATACAATATAACAAACATCAAGTTTAACTGCAGCGGAACAAATAATCCATTAAAAGAGTCAAGTAGAGAATAAAATCTACTATCTTTTATGATTTAAAAGGCTTTTCATCACTTTTATCGCTGGGACTCAGCTTAATAAATAATCCACATCATCTCTGCACTACAACCAAGGATATTCATTAGTATCACAACCACAAATTATCCATGCACTACGGGCCAAGGATATTCGTGTATTCATCAATGGTCATGATCATGCTAACAACTGTCCATCAATGCACTACGGGCCAATGAGAACTTTTACCACATCATTTGTAACATTACGATTATGATTATACCGATTAATCCCTGGTCAGAATCATACCAAGTCCATCTATGCACTATAGGCCACAGATGACTTTCAACATAATATAAACTTGAGGATGATGACAATGATATAAGAATTCAATAAAACAAGTTCAAGAATTAATTTATCGAGGAACTAATAACGTCCAAATTGTCAACATGATACTTCTTTATAGAGTAAAATTCAAGAATGCTCAGAAGAATATTTTCATAAAAAGACACTAGATGAAGCGTAAATATCAATGATATTCCACTAATTTCATGGAGTATATAAAAGTCAAAACTTTAACCAACTGAGTATAACTAAGAATAGAATAACAAAGAAATCACCAGGTATGCGATAGACCGTATAGATAGGTTCTTCCAACAGAATAATAAATAACGAAACCAGGTCATGCGTAAACGCACAGACAGGATATTTCAACATATTTATAAATAATGGAACCAGGTCAGGCGAAATTCGCACCGACAGGATGTTCCAACAGAATAATAAATAACGGAACCAGGTCATGCGTAAACGCACAGACATGATGTTCCAAAAGAATAATAAAGAATGAAATAAAAGAAGAATTTCACCATGTATGCGGTACTTCGCATAGACAGGTTATTCCAACATAATGATAACGAGTGGAATAACAGAAGAATTTCACCAAGTATAGGGTAGACCGCGTATACAGATTATTCCAACAAAATAAAAAAAATGGAATAACAAAGTTCTCTTCATGAATACGAAAGAAATAATACCCTTTACCTTAGAACAAACTGGATATAGGAGTAGTGAAGTAGCATAATACTTTTCTTCTTTCTCTCTAGAGTTTCTCTCTCTAGAGTTTCAGTGAATTCGTAAGAAATAATGAAGGAAAGAGCTTCTATTTATAGGAGAATGGACTGAATAATAACTAATTCCTGAACGGTCCAGATTGATTTACTTTTAAACGGACGGTCCAAATTGGTTCACTATAAAATATTCTAATAAAACAAAATCTTTTAAATAAAATATAATATATATATATATATATATATATATATATATAACCGGTCATGCACGGCATAAATGTAATATATATATATATATATATATATATATATATTAGCATACAATAATAATACTCCCTCCTACCTACGGCAACAATATCAATCCACCTCCCTTTTTTTCTATCATGGTATCCCCCACCACAAATGAATACACACACACACACATGCAATATATATACTTCCTTCCACCATCACTTTCACCCACCACCACACACACACTCCTACACACACGATACACACACACAAACACATGTTTTTAAATTCTACCCACACAAGTCCCTTTTATATATATATATATATATATATATATATATATATATATATATATATATATATATATATACTCTATCGATTATTTTGAAAAATGGATAAATGGGGGTCCAAATAATAAGTAAAAGTTTACAACAAATACTTCATAAAATTCCTTCAATATTTTTAACAACTTTATCATCATTATTATAATTCACAATATTAATCCTCCAGGTCGTTCCCAGGAAAGAGGGGGCTTTCCAATAAGGATTTCTCCCTATTGACGCGTAATTAGGTGATCAAACCTCTCCTTGGCAGAACTTCTAAACATCGTTAATATTGCAAATAATAATATTAATAACTTCGTCGTCTCAATTATTAATTTAATAATATATAAAATATCGACAATAATTGAATCAATTAACGTGAGATACTATGCAACAATTACTGTAATAATAATTGAACACAACTGAGTGATTTCTCACGTAAGCAACCACACGTATTACTGTACTTTTACTACCGAGTAGTTCAACAGTTTTAACTGTAAAACTTCCGCCGTTATTTTCATAAAAATATTTTTGTCGCTTTCTCAATCCGACAATAATTCCGTTATGGGGTCCACCAATGATTGTGTCGTCGTATGAATATTCCCTGTTAAAATGAATATTCCCCAACCAATCGAATATTATATAACAACTTGCGTACTTTGCAAAATGGAGTCATGCCAATACTTGATTGATAACTGTTATTCTATGAAAACTCCACCAACGGTAAGAACTTGTCCCAACTTCCCTTGAAGTCAAGGACACAGTCTTAATAAATCTTCAAAAGTTTGAATAGTCCTCTCTGATTGTCCATCCGTCTGAGGATGATATGCCAAACTAAATCGTAAATTCGTGCCCATAGCTTTTTGTAAACTAACCCAAAATTGTGAAGTAAATCTTGGGTCTCAATTAGAAACTATGAATACTGGCATACCATTCAGTCTTACAATCTCGTTTACGTACATATGAGTAAGACGTTCAAGTGTATAAGTTTTTCGTATTGGTAAGAAATGAGCAGACTTGGTCAATCTATCAACAATGACCCAAATTGCATCTATGTCTTGAGAAACCTTGGGAAGACCAGTAACGAAATCCATGGTAATGTGCTCCCACTTCCATTCTAAAATTTCAAGTGGTTGCAATGGACCTTTTGGTACTTGATGCTCCGCCTTGACTCATTAAAAAGTTAGACACCTTAAAATAAACATTACTATCTCTCTCTTCATATTACTCCACCAAAATGTATGTCGAAGATCATGATACATTTTGGTACTCCTAGGATGGATTACAAACGGTGTGTTGTGCGCCTCCATCATAATTTTATACTTTAAATCAGGGTCATTAGGAATACAAAGTCTGGAGTTGACTCGAAGTATTCCTTCTTCATCGATTCTTGCTTCCGACATAACACCTTCTTGCACTTTCTTCCTTATACGTATCAGCTCCAGGTCTGTAGCTTGAGCAGCTTTAACTTTATCGATTAAAGTCGGTTCTACTCGTATATTCCCCATCATCACGTAGGTCCATGGAGTCTTTATCTCTATCTCCATCCTTTATAAGTCATACAAAATGGGCCTCTATGTTGACAATATCGCACTCGTACCCGCATATGATCTTCTACTCAATGCGTCAACTACCACGTTTGCTTTTCCAGGATGGTATGATAATAATCTTTCAACAGTTCAAGCCAACGTCGCTGTCACATGTTGAGTTCCTTCTGAGTGAAGAAATATTTGAGGCTTTTATGATCCGTAAAGATCTCCACTTTCTCCCCATACAAGTAATGCCTCCAAATTTTAAGTGCGAAGACAACAACTGCCAACTCTAGATCATGAGTAGGATAATTCTTCTCATATTCTTTGAGTTGTAGAGAGGTATATGTTATGACTTTCTCATGTTGCATGAGAACACATCCTAACCCTTTGCCTGAAGCATCACTGTAGATGACAAATCCCTCCGAGCTAGATGGTATTGTCAGAATATGTGCTGAAATGAGTCTTCTCCTGAGTTCTTGAAAACTCTTCTCACATTCCTCGCTCCAACCGAATTTTGTATCTTTCTGAGTCAGCTGAGTTAATGGAGTAGCGATTCGAATTTTTTTTTCCATGAATCTCCGATAATAACCAGTTAAACAGAGAAAACTACGTACTTCGGTCACTGATTTAGGTTGTTCCCAGCTTTGAATTGCTTCAATCTTTGTTGGGTCAACAGATATTCCATGACTTGATACCACGTGCCCAAGGAATGCTACTTCCTCAAGCTAGAACTCATATTTCTTCAACTTGGCATAAAGCTTATATTCACGAAACTTTTAAAGTATCAGCCTCAAGTGTTGCTCACGATCTTCACGACTTTTGGAATAAATAAGGATGTCATCAATAAAGACGACCACAAAGTGATCCAAATATTTCTTGAATACTCAGTTCATCATATCCACGAAGGCAGCAGGAGCATTAGTCAATCCAAAAGACATGACTAGGAATTCATAATGCCCGTACCGAGTTCTGAAAGTCGTCTTTGGAATGTCATCGGTTCTAATCTTCAATTGGTGATATCCGGAACGAAGATCAATCTTTGAAAAACATTTGGCACCTTGCAACTGGTCAAAGAGGTCATCAATGCGAGGCAATGGATATCTATTTTTGATAGTGACATGGTTCAACTCCCGATAATCAATAGAAAGTCGCATACTCCCATCTTCTTCTTCACGAATAGAACAGGAGCACCCCAAGGAGACGTACTAGGACGAATGAAACTGATGTCTAATAATTCCTGCAGTTGGGTCTTTAACTCCTGAAGTTCAATAGGAGCCATTCGATATGGGGCTTTGGAAATGGGTTTTCTACCGGGTTTAAGGTTGATACAAGATTCAATTTCACGCTCTGGGGGTAGGCCAGGAAGTTCTTCTAGGAATACGTCAGGAAATTCATTAACAATAGAAATATCATTCAAAACTGACGTATTTTTGTTTAGATCCGTGACATGAGCTAAGAAAGCTCGACATCCATTTTTTAATAAACGAATACCTTTATGGCTTGAGATGACAGTGATTGATTTTAATGGTTTGATTGCTTGAATTCGCATAATAGGTTGGTTAGGAATATGAAAGGTAACAATCTTACGAAAATAATCAATTTTTGTATGATGAGTAGTTAACCAATCAATCTCTAGAATTACATCAAATGCAAGTATTTTCAATAAAATAAGATTGACAGGTAATGTGAGGGTACCAATTTGAACCAAACAAGACTTATAAATAGTGGATGTAATGAAGGTTTCTCCCAATGGAGTTTCAACAGATAAGTCGAAGTCTAATTTCTCCAGAGTCAAATTTAAACGTTGAGCGCAAGTAGGAGAAATAAAAGAATGGGTAAAATCGGTATCATATAAGGTATAAACTTTGCTAGAGTTTATGATAAGCTTACCCGTGATGACCTCGTTCGGGTTCCTTGCTTTCTGGGAGGTCATGACAAACGCTCTCCCTTGCACTACTGACTTTGACTTTTTTGGAACGTCCTTTGGTGCCTCCATCCTAGCTGAACTTGTCTTCAGTGAACGATAAAATTGGGCTAGGTGACCTTCTTTTCCACAATTATAACATGCTTTGGACAACATCGTATAGTTTGTACTGATGTGTCCCTCCCCTCCATATTTGAAGCATATGATAGGTGGTCGTTTTCCTTCCTTAACAACGGGTGCTGGTGTTGACGTCTTTTCATCATTGTTGAATCTCCTTTTCTTCAAATATCCATTCTTATTGTTTTGGCCATGATTACCACCGAAGTGGTTACCGTTTCTGGCATGTTGATTCCCTCCACGCTTATTGTCACCGCTTCGATGACCGCTATCACTAGTATTATCATTTTGTCGGCTGCTCTCTTTTGGTTGGGTTGACTCATTATCGCGCTCCAATAACTGAGCCCTATTAATAACATCTGAATACAAACACAGTTTATGAGAGATAAGATATTGACGTATCTCGAGTTTCAAACCCCTTAGAAACATTCGCATCATTCTCTCCTCATTATCAACCAAATGGGACGCAAACAGGTATAACTAGGCAAACTTGGCTTCATACTGCGACACGTTGTTTTGCTTTAACTTGATGAACTCTACCTCTTTCATGTGACGAATACTTTCGGGAAAGTACTTGTCGTTGAAAAATTCTTGGAACTTCTCCCAAGTTATCTTTAGTGCGGCAGGTTGAGTACGCTTTATATATTTCAACCAGTAATCTGCCTCTGCACGCAACATGAAGGTGGCAAAGGGAACCTTTTGCTCCTCGGAGCATCCCAAGACATCAAATATCTTGCAGATCAGCCTTATACACGTCTCCGCCTTAAGTGGTTTTGGCTCTCCAAAAACTCCGGTGGTCCTAATTCCTTGAACTGCTTAGCGGTGACCGTCCGAGAGTTACCAGTGTTTCCACATGTATTTTGTACAGAACCCGCTCTTGCCTGATGTTGCATGAATTGCATAAAGCCTCTGAACATTCAATCGTTCATCATCTGGTCAATGTTGTTGTTTGACTAAGAATTTTCGCCTTCTTGATGCACATTATCCTGATTATTGATCTGTGGAGACTCAACGGTCTCCTGTGCTCCATTGTTAATCTCAACATTCTCGGATGCCATTTTTAAATACTGCCACAAAACAAGGATTAATTAAAATATCACATATTATCCCTATACTCTGACCGACCAATTAAATACCAAATAAACTTAGGTAGGTCATACTAGCGAAGGAATTCTCCGTCTCTCCCCTCCTAGTTCTTGTCTCACATCTTAGCCAGGGATCATATCCCTAAGCTTTGATACCAACTGTGACGCCCCCAAAATAGGTATACATCACCCATTTTGAGTTGCCAAATACATTATACAAAATTTAAATACAACTTAATTATACAACAGTCGTGTAAAATACGACAAAACATATGCTGTGAGTTTTAATACAAATATTGTCATCTAGACAATATCCACACTCAATTGAGTCCTCATTATATTTATTATCACACTATTTAACAGAATAGTAAGGACTACTAATGCTATTATCTGGACCGTCACTCCGTTCCCCGACTAATCCCTGCTACGTTCTCATTTCCTGAAAAGAACAATGAAAGTAAAAGGGTGAGATCAACTAGCCCAGTAAGAAATATTATGACTAAGATAATACAGAATAAATTATTGTTAGCCTTCAACAGTGTTAAACTGATACAATATAACAAACATCAAGTTTAACTGTAGCGGAACAAATAATCCATTAAAAGAGTCAAGTAGAGAATAAAATCTACTATCTTTTATGATTTAAAAGGCTTTTCATCACTTTTATCGCTGGGACTCAGCTTAATAAATAATCCACATCATCTCTGCACTACAACCAAGGATATTCATTAGTATCACAACCACAAATTATCCATGCACTACGGGCCAAGGATATTCGTGTATTCATCAATGGTCATGATCATGCTAACAACTGTCCATCAATGCACTACGGGCCAATGAGAACTTTTACCACATCATTTGTAACATTACGATTATGATTATACCGATTAATCCCTGGTCAGAATCATACCAAGTCCATCTATGCACTATAGGCCACAGATGACTTTCAACATAATATAAACTTGAGGATGATGACAAAGATATAAGAATTCAATAAAACAAGTTCAAGAATTAATTTATCGAGGAACTAATAACGTCCAAATTGTCAACATGATACTTCTTTATAGAGTAAAATTCAAGAATGCTCAGAAGAATATTTTCATAAAAAGACACTAGATGAAGCGCAAATATCAAGGATATTCCACTAATTTCATGGAGTATATAGAAGTCAAAACTTTAACCAACTAAGTATAATTAAGAATAGAATAACAAAGAAATCACCAGGCATGCGATAGACCGCACAGATAGGTTATTCCAACAGAATAATAAATAACGAAACTAGGTCATGCGTAAACGCATAGACAGGATATTCTAACAGAATAATAAATAATGGAACCAGGTCAGGCGAAATTCGTACCGACAGGATGTTCCAACCGAATAATAAATAACGGAACTAGGTCATGCATAAGCGCAAAGACAGGATGTTCCAACAGAATAATAAAGAATGGAATAACAGAAGAATTTCACCATGTATGCGTTACTTCGCATAGACAGGTTATTCCAATATAATGATAAAGAATGGAATAACAGAAGAATTTTACCAAGTATAGGGTAAACCACGTATACAGTTTATTCCAACAGAATAAAAAAATAGAATAACATAAGTTCTCTTCATGAATACGAAAGAAATAATACCCCTAACCTTAGAACAAACTGGATATAGGAGTAGTGAAGTAGCAGAATACTTTTCTTCTTTCTCTCTATAGTTTCTCTCTCTAGAGTTTTAGTGAATCCGTAAAAAATAATGAAGAAATGAGCTTCTATTTATAGGAGAATGGACTGAATAGTAACTAATTCCTGAACGGTCCAGATTGATTTACTTTTAAACGGACGGTCCAGATTGGTTTACTATAAAATATTCTAATAAAATAAAATCTTTTAAATAAAATATAATATATATATATAACCAGTCATGCACGACATAAATATAATATATATATATATGTACTCTCCATGTGTCGCATATATATATATATATATATATATATATATATATATATATATATATATATATATATATATATATATATATGGGAGCCCTTCCATAGCAACCGGTTGCTATGAGTACTGTGCAACACCACCTTTTTGTACCGTTGATAAAGTGAATTGATGGCTGGGATTAGCTTTTGTGTTTGATAAGCCAACACAGGTTGTTGTGCCTAATTATACACCTGTACCGACTTCTATTTAATAAGTGAATATTAACTTGTCAGTATAGTTATAAAAAGTGAATATTTACTATTAAAATAATCCGGCCGGTACAGGCTGATACGGCTGGTACATTTTATTTTTAATTTTTTTTTTATTTTTTTCGGTCGGTACAGGCTGATACGACTGGTACATTTTATTATTTTTTTTATTTTTTCCGGCCGGTACAGGCTCATACGGCTGGTATATTTTTTTTTAATTTTTTTTTTATTTTTACCGGCCGGTACAGGCTCATACGGCTAGTACATTTTTTTTAATTTTTTTTTATTTTTTCCGGCCGGTACAGGCTCATACGGCTGGTACATTTTATTTTTAATTTTTTTTATTTTTTCCGGCCGGTATAGGCTCATACGGCTGGTACATTTTTTTTATTTTTTTTTTATTTTTTTCGGCCGGTACTATCTCATACGGCTGGTATTAAAAAATTGAAAAAAAAATCGGCCAGTATAGCTTGTCACGGCTTGTATTAAAAAAATAAAAAAAAAATATTTTATTCAAGCAACTCGCTGCTAAACAGACTCGAACTCGCAACCTCAAACTCCAAACACACGTCATATGACCACCCGAGCACCACGGGCCTAGCTGTTAATTTCAGCCAAATATATGTCTTTATATTAAAACTTCACCATCCCCCAAAATCTATATTCTTGCATTATTATTATATTACGATTTATTATTATTAACAAGTCTATATAATACATATGGGGGTTTGATATTTAGAAATAAGTTAATATCTATATTTATTAAGCAATGATTATTAGTAATGATTTTATATATTAAGCAATGATTTTATTATTTAAAAATGATTTTATACATGTGATACATTTTTTTATATATTTTAAACATTTGATACATTTTTTGATATATTTTTGATAATTGATATATTTTTGATAATTAATATATATTTGATACATTTTTGATACATTTGATACAATTTTGATACATTTTTGATATATCAAATATATATTTTTGATATTATATCAAATGTATCAAAATTGTATCAAATGTATCAAAAATATATCAAAAATGTATCAACAAGATTTTTTGAGCCGGATGTTGATGTTCAAATGTATCAAAATTGTATCAAATGTATCAAAAATATATTAAAAATGTATCAAAAATATATTAAAAATGTATCAAAAATATATTACTTGTAACACATCTTTCGGGTAACACATCTAACTAGATTCTTTGAGCCGGGTGTTGATGTTCCGCTGGAGACGGAGAAGTCAGTTGGATCGCCGAAGATTTCGGAGGAATAGGAAAAGCAACAACCAACGAGATCAGTGACGACACCAAGTCCAGACAGCTATTGTGAAACCCCAGATTTTATGAATAAAAAATTAATTTTCTCGAAATAATTTTTTAATATTATGGTGTGAATTTGAGATAATATTATAGTTGTGGGTAGTATTTATAAATTTTGCAAAGTATGCAAGTTGTTATATTATATTCGATTGGTCAGGGAATATTCTTTGTGTCGGAAAAATATTCGTACGACGGTACAATTATTGGTGGACCCCACAACAGAATTATTGTCGGATTGAGAAAACGACAAAAATATTTTATTGAAAATAACGGCGGAATTTTTACCGTTGATACTGTTGAACTACTGGGTAGTAAAAGTACAGTAATACGCGTTGTTGCATAGTAGCACACAGTATTGATTATTGATATTTATGTGAGAAGTCGCTCAGTTTAATTCAATTATTGTCGATTAATAATATGAATTATTATAGCGATGATGACGTTTTGTTTTATTCGTATTATTAACGTAATAAAACAGAAACATCTTTTTATATAAAACAGAATACTTTATTACAGTTATTCTATAAATAGAATATATTATATTTTATTATGCATAGTGTCGCATAGTGTTTTGCATAGTGTTGCATAGTAAAAATCTTTTTATATAAATAGAATATATTATATTTTATTTAAAAGATTTTTCTTTAAATATGGACCGTCAGATTAAAGTAAATCAATCTGGACCGTTCATGGATTAGTTACTATGCATTCCATTTTCCTATAAATAGAAGCTCATTCCTTCATTATTTTCTTACGAATTAATTGAAACTCTAGAGAGAGAAATTATAGAGAGAAGCTATAGAGAGAAAATTATAGAGAGAAAGAAGAAGAGTATTCTGCTACTTCACTACTTCTATATCCAGTTTCTGTTACGGTAAGGGATATTATTCTTTTGTATTCAAAAAGAGAACTTCTGTTATTCCATTTTTTTTATTGTTCTGTTGGAATAACCTGTATATGCGGTCTACCCTATACTTGGTGACATTCTTCTATCATTCTGTTGGAACATCCTGTCTGTGTGTTTTACACCGGACCTGGTTCCGTCTTTATTATTCTGTCGGAATATCCTGTCTGTGCTATACGCCGGACCTGGTTCCATCATTTATTATTCCGCATTTATTATTTTGTTGGAATATCCTGTCGGTGTGAATTTCACCTGACCTGGTTCCGTTATTTAGTATTCTGTTGGAATAACCTGCCTGTGCGAAGTTCCGCATGCATGGTGATTTCTGTTGTTATTCCATTCTTTATTATACTCAGTTGGTTAAAGTTTTGACTTCTATACTCCATGAAATTAGTAGAATATCCTTGATATTTGCGCTTCATCCAGTATCTTTTCAGGAAAATATTCTTCTGAGCATTCTTGAATTTTACACCACAAAACAGTATCGTGTGGACAATTTGGACGTTATTGGTTCATGGACAAATTAATTCTTGAATTTGTTTTATTAAATTCTTATATCATTGCCATCATCCTCATGTTTATGTTATGTTGAAAGTCATCTGTGGCCTGTAGTGCATAGATGGACTTGGTATGATTATGACCAGGGATTATTCGGTGTAATCATGACCGTAATGTTACAAATGATGTGGAAAAAGTCCTCATTGGCCCGTAGTGCATTGATGGACAGTTTTTGGTATGATTATGGCTATGGATTCTCTTCGGCCGTAGTGCAAAGATAATTGTTTTATGGCATGATCAGGACCGTTGATGAAAACACGATTATCTTTGGCCCGTAGTGCATGAATAATTTGTGGTCGTGATACTAAAGAATATCCTTGGCCTGTAGTGCAGGGATGATTTAATGATGTGGATTATTTATTGAGCTGAGTCTCAACGATAAAAGTGATGAAAAACTTTTTAAATCATAAAAGATAGTAGATTCAATTCTCTCTACTTGACTCTTTTAATGGATTACTTATTCCGCTGCAGTTAAACTTGATGTCTATTATATTTTATCAGTTTAACATTGTTGGAGACTAATGATAATTTATTCTGCATTATCTTAGTCATAATATTTTTTACTGGGCTAGTTGAGCTCACCCTTTCTTTCACTGTTCTCTTCAGGAAATGAGAACATAGCAGGGACTAGTCGGGGAATGGAGTGACGGTCCAGAGGATAGCATTAGTAGTCCTTACTATTCTGAGAAATAGTGTATTAATAATTGTAATGAGGACTCCTTTTGAGTTTGTATGATCTCTAGTAGATAATTATTGTATTCAAACTCACAGTTGTATTTTGTCGTATTATACACGACAGTGGTATTAGTAAGTTGTATTTGAATTCTGTACCATGTATCTGACGACTCAAGATAGGTGATGTATACCTAATTTTGGGGGCGTCACAGTTGGTATCAGAGCTTAGTGATATGATCCCTGGCTAAGATGTGAGACTAGAACTAGGAGGGGAAAGACGGGGAATTCCTTCGCTAGTATGACCTACTTAAATTTATTTTGTATTTAAATTAGTTGGTCAAAGTTTAGAGATATTATGTTACATGTCAATTAATCTTTGTTTTGTGGCAGTGTTTGAAAATGGCATCCGAGAATGTTGAGATTATCAATGGAGCACAGGAGACCGTTGAGTCTCCACAGATCAATAATCAGGATAATGTGCAACTAGAGGACAATACTCCTCATAAAAATAATAACACCGATGAAATGGTGAATGATGGGATGGTCAGAGACTTTATGCAATTCATGCAACAACAGGCTAAGGTAGCCCCTGTCCAAAATACAGGTAGAAATACTGATAACTCTCGGACGGTCACTGCTAAGCAGTTTAAGGAGCAATTCATGCAACAACGGGAGAAGGCGGCTCCTGTTCATAATGCAGGTAAAGACAATGGCAACCCACGGTTGGTCACCGCTAAGCAGTTCAAGGAGCTGGGACCACCGGAGTTTTTGGGAAAGACAGAACCACTTAAGGCGGAGACGTGGTTAAAGCAGATCACCAAGATATTTGATGTCTTGGGATGCTCCGAGGAGCAAAAGGTTCCTTTTGCCACCTTTATGTTGCGTGAAGAAGCAGATCATTGGTGGGAATCTGTAAAACGTACCCAGACTGACGCACTCAAGATGTCTTGGGAGAAGTTCCAAGAGCTGTTCAACGACAAGTACTTTCCTGAAAGTATTCGTCACATGAAGGAGGTAGAGTTTATCAAGCTGGAGCAAAAAAATATGACCGTGTTGCAGTACGAGACTAAGTTTGCGGAGTTGTCCCGGTTTGCATCCCATTTGGTCGATAATGAGGAGCGAATGGCGCGAATGTTTCTGCAAGGTTTGAAACCCGATATACGTCAATACCTCATTTCTCATAAACTTTGTTTATATTCAGATATTGTGAATAGAGCTCAGTTAGTGGAGCGCGATAATGAGTTATCACAACCAAAAGGTAATGACCAGCAACACGATAATAATCATACCGGTGGCAACGACCATCGGAACAATGATAACCATCGCGAGGGAAATTATCATACCAAGAATGGTAACCACTTCGGTGGTAATCATGGCCAAAATAATAAGAATGGACATTTCAAGAAGAGAAGGTTCAACAATGACGTAAAGACGTCAGCACCAGCAACCGTTGTTAAGGAAGAAGAACGACCACCGGTCGTATATTTCAGATGCGGACAGGAGGGACACATCCGTCCAAACTGTACGCAGCAGTCCAAAGCATGTTTTAATTGCGGAAGAGAAGGTCACCTAGCTCGATTCTGTCGTATGATGAAGTCAATTCCAGCTGGGATAATGATGCCAAAGGATGTCCCAGACAAGTCAAAGCCGGTAGTTTAAGAGAGAGCATTTTTTTTTCTCTCGTGACGAGGAACCTGAATAAAATTATCACGGGTAAGTTAATCATAAGCTCTTACGAAGTCTATACCGTGTTAGATACCGGTTCTACTCACTCTTTTATTTCACCTAGTTATGTTCAATGTTTGTACTTAACTCCAGAGAAGTTAAACTTTGATTTATCTATTGAAACTCCATTGGGAGAAACCTTCGTTACCTCCACTGTTTATAAATCTTATTTGATTCAAATCGACACTTTCACGTTACGTGTTGATCTTGTCTCTTTGAAAATACTTGTCTTTGATTCTATTTTAGGAAACGATTGGTTAACTACTCATCATGTTTTTCGTAAGGTTGTTAGCTTTCATATTTCTAACCAACCTATTATGCGAATTTAAGCAACCAACCCACTAAATTCAATCATTGTCATACCAAGCCATAAGTAAAGAGCCCCGATCCTTTTATTGATGACTTCCTTGTGTGGAATGGACCGAAGCCAGACTTTCTGTAGGCGACGTCGTGAATAACGATAACAAGTTGATAGGTATCATTGTGAGGTGCTATCTAGGTTAAGGGATAGAAGTCACAGTTGGTATCAATGTGACGTACTATCCAAGTCTTGAATGGGAGTAACAGTTTTGAATGATATTTTTATCATTAATAAATTTCTTGACGTATTTCTGAAGACGTCTTAGCTTACCCCAGAGCGTGAAATCGAATTTGGTATTGACACCAGTACAAAACCCATTTCGTAAACCCTCAAATATTTTCTTCACCTAAAACGAACGTATAACGTGCCAAAGATGTTGGCTCGAGCTGTTGAATATTACGATCGTACCATGCAATATTATCGTGGGAAAGCGAACATAGTAGCTGACGTGTGAGTAGAAGATCGTATGCGTTTACAAGTTCGAATATACGAACTCACGTGAAGATAACGAATATACAAGTAGAATCGACTTTAATCGACAAAGTTAAAGCCGCTCAAGCTACACACTCGGAGCTGAAGAATGTGAAGAATTAAGAAGGTTCAAGAGGGCGTTATTTTAGAAGCAAGAATTGACGAATAGATGAAGTCTAAACACTTGATTTTATTGGCCCATTTGAAATTCTTGATTGAGTAGGAACTATGACTTATAGACTCGTTTTACCGCCAAATATATTGCGTGTTCATAACGTTTTTTTTTCGTATCGATGTTACGTAAATATGTGGACGACCCGAACCACATTATTAATTTAGAACCGGATGAGATAGCGGATGATTTAACGTTTGAAGAGATACGTGTTACAATCTTGGATAAGAAGAATCGTATTCAACACTCAAAGGTTATATCTCAAGAGTTAGAATTGGAAGTGAAGTCAAGGTAGTCTCACCTGTTCGGCATACCAGGTACGTACGTAAATTTCGAGGGCGAAATTCCATAAGGAGGGGAGATTGTGAAACCCCAGATTTTATGAATAAAAAATTAATTTTCTCGAAATAATTTTTTAATATTATGGTGTGAATTTGAGAAAATATTATAGTTGTGTGTAGTATTTATAAATTTTGCAAAGTATGCAAGTTGTTATATTATATTCGATTGGTCAGGGAATATTCTTTGTGTCGGAAAAATATTCGTACGACGGTACAATTATTGGTGGACCCCACAACAGAATTATTGTCGGATTGAGAAAACGACAAAAATATTTTATTGAAAATAACGGCGAAAGTTTTACCGTTGATACTGTTGAACTACTGGGTAGTAAAAGTACAGTAATACGCGTTGTTGCATAGTAGCACACGGTATTGATTATTGATATTTATGTGAGAAGTCGCTCAGTTTAATTCAATTATTGTCGATTAATAATATGAATTATTATAGCGATGATGACGTTTTATTTTATTCGTATTATTAACGTAATAAAACAGAAACATCTTTTTATATAAAACAGAATACTTTATTAAAGTTATTCTATAAATAGAATATATTATATTTTATTATGCATAGTGTCGCATAGTGTTTTGCATAGTGTTGCATAGTGTTTGCATAGTAAAAATCTTTTTATATAAATAGAATATATTATATTTTATTTAAAAAAAATTTCTTTAAATATGGACCGTCAGATTAAAGTAAATCAATCTGGACCGTTCATGGATTAGTTACTATGCATTCCATTTTCCTATAAATAGAAGCTCATTCCTTCATTATTTTCTTACGAATTCATTGAAACTCTAGAGAGAGAAATTATAGAGAGAAGCTATAGAGAGAAAATTATAGAGAGAAAGAAGAAGAGTATTCTGCTACTTCACTACTTCTATATCCAATTTCTGTTACGGTAAGGGATATTATTCTTTTGTATTCAAAAAGAGAACTTCTGTTATTCCATTTTTTTTATTGTTCTGTTGGAATAACCTGTATACGCGGTCTACCCTATACTTGGTGACATTCTTCTATCATTCTGTTGGAACATCCTGTCTGTGTGTTTTACACCGGACCTGGTTCCGTCTTTATTATTATTCCGTTAGAACATCCTGTCTGTGTGTTTTACACCGGACCTGGTTCCGTCTTTATTATTCTGTCGGAATATCCTGTCTGTGCTATACGCCGGACCTGGTTCCATCATTTATTATTCCGCATTTATTATTCTGTTGGAATATCCTTTCGGTGTGAATTTCACCTGACCTGGTTCCGTTATTTAGTATTCTGTTGGAATAACCTGCCTGTGCGAAGTTCCGCATGCATGGTGATTTCTGTTGTTATTCCATTCTTTATTATACTCAGTTGGTTAAAGTTTTGACTTCTATACTCCATGAAATTAGTAGAATATTCTTGATATTTGCGCTTCATCCAGTATCTTTTCAGGAAAATATTCTTCTGAGCATTCTTGAATTTTACACCACAAAACAGTATCGTGTGGACAATTTGGACGTTATTGGTTCATGGACAAATTAATTCTTGAATTTGTTTTATTAAATTCTTATATCATTGTCATCATCCTCATGTTTATGTTATGTTGAAAGTCATCTGTGGCCTGTAGTGCATAGATGGACTTGGTATGATTATGACCAGGGATTATTCGGTGTAATCATGACCGTAATGTTACAAATGATGTGGAAAAAGTTCTCATTGGCCCGTAGTGCATTGATGGACAGTTTTTGGTATGATTATGGCTATGGATTCTCTTCGGCCGTAGTGCAAAGATAATTGTTTTATGGCATGATCAGGACCGTTGATGAAAACACGATTATCTTTGGCCCGTAGTGCATGGATAATTTGTGGTCGTGATACTAAAGAATATCCTTGGCCTGTAGTGCAGGGATGATTTAATGATGTGGATTATTTATTGAGCTGAGTCTCAGCGATAAAAGTGATGAAAAACTTTTTAAATCATAAAAGATAGTAGATTCAATTCTCTCTACTTGACT
The DNA here is from genome assembly GCA_020205505.1 of Panax japonicus. NCBI lineage: Eukaryota > Viridiplantae > Streptophyta > Magnoliopsida > Apiales > Araliaceae > Panax > Panax japonicus. The sequence continues at coordinate 77,329,049 of CM035114.1, read as the reverse complement.
CTTTTAATGGATTGCTTATTCCGCTGTAGTTAAACTTGATGTCTATTATATTTTATCAGTTTAACATTGTTGGAGACTAATGATAATTTATTCTGCATTATCTTAGTCATAATATTTTTTACTGGGCTAGTTGAACTCACCCTTTCTTTCACTGTTCTCTTCAGGAAATGAGAACATAGCAGGGACTAGTCGGGGAATGGAGTGACGGTCCAGAGGATAGCATTAGTAGTCCTTACTATTCTGAGAAATAGTGTATTAATAATTGTAATGAGGACTCTTTTTGAGTTTGTATGATCTCTAGTAGATAATTATTGTATTCAAACTCACAGTTGTATTTTATCGTATTATACACGACAGTGGTATTAGTAAGTTGTATTTGAATTCTGTACCATGTATCTGACGACTCAAGATGGGTGATGTATACCTATTTTTGGGGGCGTCACAGCTATAAATGTAATACTCGAAAAAAAAAATAATAAGACAATTATTTATTTTAACAACATGTTCTAATTGGACCTTTTCTTGTATTTGGGTCAAACTAGTCATTTATTTTGGGCTAATAAGTTAATAAGTGTTGAATAAATTAATTTAGTACAATTTGGACTTTTAATATTAATTGGGCTTAATTTAATTAAATGTGGGTAATAATAAATCCAATTATAATTAGGAGAATTAATAAGATTTTTTTTATTTAAACAAATAACTAGACCTAATTTACTTGAGCATTATACCTAATACGTAATTGGGAAAAAGAAGAAGTCGCCGCTGCGAGAGAAGGAACGAATTTATTCTTATCAGGCAAGTAACTTGTGATTTCCAGTACATGTATATTTTTTATTTGGCATAGATGATCAGCACGTCATGGGTTCAAGTAGTCTGTGAATTCAAGAGAGTATAGGAACCTTTATGCAATGAATTAGATTTTATTTTGTTTAAAAGTCTTGCAAGTTGATTTGGCAGGCATTACCTTGTATATATATATGGTATAGTGCAGGCTTGCAGCAGTATTGCTGCAGGCGTCGGTTTTATTATTATTATTATTATTATTATTATTATTATTATTATTATTATTATTATTATTATTGTTATTATTATTATTATATATATATATATATATATATATATATATAGGATAAGGATCAGGTCCGGACTCCCGGACGGGAGAAAATTCGGACCTGATATTTTTTTTTATTTTTTTTGTAGAACAACTAAAAAAAAAAAAATTTATGGAACTGAAATTTTTCAATAATACAGTGTTTTGGGTGTGTTTTTAATACCTACACCAACCAATGTATGTACAGTCTGCCCAGACTGTACAGACATGTTTTGTTATAGGCATCCAAATCACGCCCAAAACACTGTATAATGTAAAAATTCTAATTCCATAATTTTTTTTTTAGTTGTTTCAAAAAAAAAGCAAAAAAAAAAAAAAAAAAAAGGCCCGGATTTTATGCCTGTCCGGTAGTCCGGACAGGATCCGGACCTTATATATATATATATATAAGAAGATCAATATCTTATGGAACAAAACAATCTGTAACCACGTGTAAAAAAAAAACTTAATTATTAATTTTTTTTGTGTGTTCACTCTTAATAAAAGTTATACGTCTGTCATTATATATATATATATATATATATATATATATATATATATATATATATATATTAAATATTAATAAACTTTTGTCCATGAAATTATTATGGAATTAGTTAATCAATTGAAGTTAATATATTAATTTGAATTAATTAATTTTTTTAACATAGTTATAAAACAATTTAATAATAAATTTTAATTGTATTATGTTATTAATGATTGGATTGTAATAAAATTTTATTAAATTATTTAGATTGAACGGAGAGAGTCTAAACGAGTTTTATTGAAATTTTGGGTATTACATTGCTTAATCCAGGTACAGATTTCGTACTCTTTCAGCGAGATTCTTTTGTTTTTAATTAGTTCGTTTCGTTATGCGTTTTGGAAATTAGCATTGCCTCTCATGATTATATCTTGTCAAATTCATTGTGATAGTTTCGTTTGGCGTTCATAGTTGGAACTCATATTTGTACTCTATAAACTAGTACAACATATCTAAATTTATTTTGATATTGTAGTAATGTGCATATTAATATTTTTGGAGACTTTGTGTTAATATCTCGTTTCAGTTTAACATGTACATGTTAGAACCCCTTTGTTGTGTCGCATGTGTTGTGACATGGTATCCTTGTTAGAATACCGTAGGGTATACCTGAGCTATAACCACCTGTGGGGGTACCACAGGCATGTCCTCTTGGCACCGAGGCATGACACCTTCCGTGACGGTGTGATCAGTCCACGGCGTCTCCGTTTTGTACTCCAGTGGGAGTTGGCCATTTGGTGTTTTGTTGTGGGAGGCGTATGGGTCGACCCTAGTTTTCTATTCTGTTCTGTTCTGCGGATTGGTGATGTTTGTGCCAAACACACCTTCCGATTTTGCACGCATTTGGATTGCGCAGTCCGATGTGTGATTGCCTGTGTGACATTATTTGACTTGCCTGTGTGGCAATGTATATTACTATTTATTTTGAGCTCGGTATGAAATAACACCCAGCCATTTGATTCAGCCTATTATTTTGTTGTGTTAGTTTTGTTCGTTTCGTTTCAGTTCATTTCATCTCATTTCATTTAATTGAGTTAGTTATTTCGGTTCATTAATTGTATTCTATATCCGTACTGGGCATTTGAGTCATGCTGTATTTTCTTCCGGCAGGTAATCAGGGGGATCAAGGGAAAGTGTGACGAGAGCTTCCTTTAATCCAATGGTTTAGAAATGTTCTGTTTAGGCTTGATATGTCATTTATTTAGAACTGTAATAAATTATTTAGATTGTGGTTTGAGCCGGTGTGGCATTTATTATGGTTTGTCTTGTGATATTGAATTATTATGAGATTACTCTTTTGTGGTTTAGAGCCTTGTGATTTTCCTTAGTTCTGTTGTGTTTTGAGTAACCTCTCTTTCTATTTCGAAAAGGGGTGTTACAATAAACCACCTCAATCAACTGAGTTCCGTTCACCGGCGTCGGTTTATGCATCGTCGAGTAAAATGCCGCCGAAATCTCCAATCCCTCTTCCGCTATTTGAATTAAAACAAGGGACAAGATATTCATGGAAGTACTGCAAAGAGTCTCTGAGGCTCTCACTAGACAGCAGAGCCACATTTGATGCTGCCAAAGGAAGCCTTTACGTCAAGCAGATCCGATCAAAGTCAGGCGATGGGGTTGACGATAAGAACCGACAATCATGGCCGATTAAAAAAAATCATGGCCGCCTCGGAAAAATACTTTTTAAAATTAATATATTATTTTTGTTTTTAAAATTAATATATTTATTTTTATTTTTTAAAATTTATATTATATTTTTATTTTTAAAATTTATTATTTTTAAAATTAATATTTTATTTTTATTTTTATTTTTAAAATTAATTATTTTTAAAATTATCATTAATCATGGCCGGTTAAAAAAAACATGACCGCCTTGGAAAATTAATATTTTATTTTTATTTTTAAAATTAATATTTTATTTTTATTTTTAAAATTAATATTTTATTTTTATTTTTAAAATTTATTATTTTTAAAATTAATATTTATTTTTATTTTTAAAATTAATTATTTTTAAATTTTAAATTTTATTTTTATTTTTAAAATTAATTATTTTTAAAATTATCATTAATCATGGCCGATTAAAAAAAAACATGACCGTCTTGGAAAATTAATACTTTATTTTTATTTTTAAAATTAATATTTTTAAAATACTTTTTCCCATTAATGGGGAAATGAAACAATATTTTTATTTTTAAAAATTTTATAAGTATTTCAAAACATAAAAGTATTTTTATTTTTATTTTTAAAATAAAACATACATATTATAAATATTATAATATTATTTTTTATTAATATTATACATATTATAAATATTTAGGTAAAGAAAAAGAAAGAAAATAAAATATAAAAAAAAATTATTTTTAAAAATTTTATAAGTATTTTAAAACATAAAAGTATTTTTATTTTTAAAATAAAATATATATATTATAAATATTATAATATTAATTTTTATTAATATTATACATATTATAAATATTTAGGTAAAGAAAAAGAAAGAAAATAAAATATAAAAAAATTATTTTTAAAAATTTTATAAGTATTTTAAAACATAAAAGTATTTTTATTTTTAAAATAAAACATACATATTATAAATATTATAAATATTTAGATAAAGAAAAAGAAAGAAAATAAAATATAAAAATATTTTTAAAACCACAGTGGGCCAATTGCATTTTTTTAAAGTGCAGTGGCTTAATAGTATTAAGAATTTGGCTGACTAAGATGTCACGTAGGAAATAATGATTTTTTAATTTTTTTTTCAATGCCACGTTTACAATTTTTTAACGTCCGTCCAAGAAATTGGACGGAATGGGTTGATTGAATATTTTTAAAAAGTACAGTGGGTTAATTGAATATTTTAAAAACACAATGGTGTTATAAAATCATGACTATATATTTATGGATGTCTAGGTTTATATTTAATTATAATGCTCTTTGGTATTTTAGTAACTCCCATGTTCATTAAGTTTTAAACTCATGACTTTTGAGTTTTGAAACTTCCAAGTCCATGTATCTATAAATAAGAGCATGAGCATTGTAATAGAGGATGATGGATATATGAATGGGATATATGAAAATATTATGAGACATGTCTCTTTTCTCTAATCATTTTGTTCTTAATTTTTAGTAATCTTTTATAACACGTTATCAGCACGAATTGCTTTTCACATTTATCTTGAAGATAATCATATTTGATTTGAAAGAAAAGGTATGTTTATCAATCATATATATATGGATACGAAATTTTTTTTAGTATAACAAACTGCATGTTATTCCATTCATAATCTATTATTAGAGTTTGTTGTTCTTGGTTCTAGCATGCTAATGACTCTCATACTCATATGTAAGTCATCATCACACCACCCTCAAATTGTTTTGTTGTTATACGACGTAATATCTAACCTCAATTATTGTGCAGTGTTTATTTTTATAAAAGTGTATTGTAGTTTTGCATTCCTTTTAATTTAAATAAATCAAAAGGTATCTGATAGAATACATGATGTTTTAGTTCTTTTTAGTTCTCGTACTAAAACAATCTTTTGATATATTTATAATGATTTTTGATATATTTTCTTTTGGCATGCATGGTAGCATATTTGATATATTTCTAATGACCTTTTGATTAATTTTTGTATGAAGTTACAATAACAAATACGCTTAGTAGTATTGATTTGTTATCTTTAGTGGAAAAATTTAGTTTCGTGTTTTACTGCATTTCTATAAATTGTTTCATTACAATTAAAACTGAACATATATAATTATTTAATTTGATAGGGAATATGTTTAGTTATTTAATATTTAAAACTTATAAATTTGAATTTGTTGCCCTTGATTTATATCGAGCAAGAGTTGTTTGTAATGGAATCTTGATGCTGAGATTCATATAAAGGCAAAGAACCTTGGAGACACAATTATAGTTGACAATCATGCATCCCTGAAGGATCATGCAAAATTAATGATTTTTATTCGCTATCATCTCCATGAAAAATTAAAAGTTGAGTACATTACAGTAAAAGACTCACTTGTCTTAAGAAATGGTTTAAAGGAGAAATTTTAAAAGCTCATTATAATTGGTTGCACCTGAAGTTGCAAGATTTTAAAAGTGTTGAGTGAAAAACACTAATGAAGACATGTTAGAGAAAATATTTATTATATTTCATGCCTCGAATATGCTCCTGCAGTAGCAATATCGAGAGCATAAGTTTACAAAATATTTCCTGAAGCGATAAAGGAAACTATGTTTCCAGATGTGAAATTATGTCTTCTAGTAGCTGTACAAAATAATGAGTTTTTGTTGAAAAACCAACAATCTCGCTCGACCGATTCTATTACATTCCCTGAAGTGAATGGAACCTCATTTGATAATCATAGAGGAAATTATGATTGTGATAGTGGACGTGAAAGGAACAATCAATATAGAAAATGAATGTACTTGTCGTACTCCTAAATATTTGGTATATAAATTTGTACCAAGACTCCATAAAAGAAACGGAAATGGAATTGAAATAAATTTTATTGTTCATAATGATCCTGAAGATCCCATGAATTATTTTGACTTTTCAAATGGAGTGGATATACCTAATTTTGATATCTATGGTTTCCTTGAAGATATGTTGATAGAAATGTTCATACCAATTAATTATTTTTATTTCATTATATTATGACATTATAATAAGTATTTTTATTATATGATTTATTTATGTTTCAAGTAATAAAGTTAAATTTATGTTTTGCATATATGAAGTTGTATGGGCCAGAAGCTCATCAAACTTAATTAAAGGCTCTAGAAGAGCGATTATTCATCATACATAATTAAAAGCTCTAGAAGAGTGACTATTCATCAAACTTAATTAAAGTCTCTGGAAGAACGATTATAATGTTGTCAAAAGGGCACAAAACTTTGTATTGATGATTCTTAATATTTTTCTGAGGCAAGCAGAAATTTGCTCAGTTTTAAGGATATACGTTATAATGGTTATCATATTGAAACCAACATTGAAGATAGTAAAGTAATTTCTTTATATTACTTCAATACTATCAGGCCAGAAGCTCATATTAGAAAAACTGTATATTTTCTCTTCTAGGATATATTATACTAAAATAAGAATAGTTGAAACAAATATTGTAATACACCAGAAGTGTATAATACACTAGAAGTGTTCGGATCCAAAAGGTTTTTATGATTTGGCATGATCATATTGATCATCCAGGATCAATAATGTTGCGTTGAATTATTGAAAACTCCCATTAATGAAACAATCTTCCCACCATTAGGGGGAGAAAAGTTGTTGCCTGAAGCACGACGGAAGATTAATTGGAATGTTTCGTTGCCTAAAGTACAACGTGAGATAGTTGCCTGAAGCATGACATGAGATTAATTGGAATGTTTCAACGTTATTTAATCCTGATTCTCATACAAATCAATATGAACTAGAAGTTCAAAGGATTATTCATTTGCAATGAATTACAAATCAATTACCAGAATTATTCACCGATAATAAGAAAATTATGATATCTTACATTTTAGCTACTAATACTCTAGAAGAGATTGAAGTCCCTGTAGGACAATCTATTAATACAGCAAAAAATTGAATCAAAATCACACTTGAAACATGGAAGAATAATCGGTGTTAAAGATAAAATTTTCCAGAAGAAGAAAGTACAAGAAAAACAAGTTGCAGCCTATAAAGAGGCTATACCCATGAAACAGGCTACAAAATTTATTGATATCCAAAACTTATGAACAAAAATCTCTTGTAAATAAAACTCTTGAAGAGTTATCTCCTAAAGAGGATGAGTTATCCCCTGAAGAGGATCAGGTACCTGAAAATAACGAGATCTCGATACATTATGTATATACAGGAGACGAATATATTGTACAGAAATAAAATTGTTGTCGACAACATATTTTTATATAAAGTTGTTCTTGATATTACCAGAAGTAATGATTATGAATATGAACCACAAATTATTGATGAATGTAGAAATATTTGGCCAATGTGAAAAAAGGCGATTCAAATAGAACTAAATTCACGAAGTAAACGTAAAATTTTTGGACCTGTAGACCGAACACCTGAAGGTGTAATGCTTGTTAGATACAAATGGGTATTTGTACGAAATAATAAAAATGAAATTATATGGTACAAATCGCGACTTGTAGCACAAGGTTTCTCACAGAGACCTGGTATTAATTAGGGAGAAACATATGCTCCTGTAATGAACGCAATTATATTCAAATTTTTAATTAGTTTGGTAGCAAAAGAAAATTTGAATATGCGATTAATGAATGTTGTTACAACATATCTGTATGGATCATTAGATAATGATCATATATACATGAAAATCCCTGAAGGATATAAAATGCTTGAAGCATATAATTCTACATCTCGAAGTATGTATTTTAAGTTACAAAGTTCTTTATATGGGTTAAAGCAATCCAGATGCATATTATGGAATAATCGCCTAAATAGATATCTTTTGAAAGAAGGATTTAAGAATAATCCAATTTGTGCATGCATTTTTATCAAAAGATCATAATATGGATTTGCTATTATTACTGTATTTATTGATGAAAGATCTTGCTCCAGAAGAGTTGACAAAAACAACAAATTTGAGATAAAAGACATTGGTAAGACAAATTTTTGTCTTGGCCTACAAATTGAGTTATGGAATTCTTGTTCATCAATCAACATACACAGAAAAAGTCCTGAAGTAACTTTACATGGATAATGTTAATCCTTTAAGTACTCCAATGATAGATTGGTCACTTGATATCAAGAAAGATCCGTTTTGATCACAAGAAAATAATGAAGAAATTCTTGGTCCAGAAGTACCACATATTTGTACAATTGATTTCTTGGTCCTGAAGTACCATATTTTTGTACAATTGGTGCTTTGATATATATTGTAAAATTTCTCATGACCTGATATAGCATTTGCAGTTAAATTACAAGCAATATGGATCAAAACCACAGTTAGTTGGATCTGCTGATGTAGAGATTATCACAATTTATGAAGTAAGTTGTGAATGTATTTGGTTGAGATCAGTAATTCAACATATTTGTGTGAACTGTGGATGATTATCAATCATAAATTGTCCAACGATATTATATGAAGATAATGTCGCTTGTATCACTCAAATTAGAGGATGTTATATCATGGGTGATAGAACCAAACATATTGCACCAAAATTATTTTGAGCCCCAGAAGAATGGCGATATTGATATCAAGCATATATGATCATGTGATAATTTGGTTGATAGATTCATTAAGTCATTACCAACTATGATTTTGAAGAAGATGGTGCACAATATTGGCATGCTTCGACTTAATGATATTTTTACCATGAACAATGGAAATTCTATGTACTTATGAAGGGGAGTAAAAATGATATGTGCTGATTGTACTCTTTTTCCTTCGCTAAGGTTTTTTCCCACTGGGTTTTTCTTTGCAAGGTTTTAATGAGGCAATCTCAAGGCACTAAAAGTTATACAAGAATATTGTACTCTTTTTCTTAGCCAATTTTTTTTCCCACTGGGTTTTTATTTGGTAAGGTTTTTAACGAGGCATATTCTTAGAAAATTGCTACAAAAGAACTCCATCCATTCTGTATGAAGACAAAGCTGCATGTATAGCTCAATTAAAGGGAGGATACATCAAAGGAGATAGAAGAAAACATATCTCACTAAAATTCTTTTTCACACATGACCTTGATAAGTGTGGTGACATTGAACAATCTAGCAGATTTGTTCAGTAAGGCATTACCAACTACAATGTTTGAAGGATTGCGTCGCAATATTGGAATGCGACAGCTGAAGGACTTAATGATACATTCATGAGGGGGAGCTTATACGCACTGCACTCTTTTTTCCTTAACCAAGGTTTTTTTTCCCATTGGGTTTTTCCTGGTAAGGTTTTTAATGAGGCAGTTTTCTAAGCGTATGGATATCCAATAGACATCCAAGGGGGAGTGTTATAAAATCATGACTATATATTTATGGATGTCTAGGTTTATATTTAATTATAATGCTCTTTGGTATTTTAGTAACTCCCATGTTCATTAAGTTTTAAACTCATGACTTTTGAGTTTTGAAACTTACAAGTCCATGTATCTATAAATAAGAGCATGAGCATTGTAATAGAGGATGATGGATATATGAATGGGATATATGAGAATATTATGAGACATGCCTCTTTTCTCTAATCATTTTGTTCTTAATTTTTAGTAATCTTTTATAACAAATGGTTAATTATTTAAAACACTACAACTACAGTGTTGAAAAAAAATACTTTTTGCCAATTCTTTTTGGTCACTTCTTTAATTGTCATGTTCAAATTGCAAAGACACCAATACCTGATTTTGACATACCTCCAAATGTTTGCAACCTAAATTAGAAGAGCTAATGAGAAATCAAAAACTCCAACTTTATCAATGGGGCATCATTTCGATATAAAAGTCATCCTATACTATAGTTTTATCTTCACAAAATTAAAAATATTCTTCTTATTATTATTCTACACAGTTGCTGTATATATAATAATATTTCTTTCATTCTAAATTATAATAATATTATTATTTTTTAAAGTCAATTTAAAATATTTTTAAACTCAAAATTGAGATGATTTATTATGAAAGATAGTACTTTTTAACTAATTTACAATAGTCTAAAATTAAAATAATTAATTTATACTAATTATGAATTTAAAAATATTTTAAGTTAAATTTAAAAGTCACTAATGATCTAATATTTTAAAACTGAAGAAGTATTTGAGATTTCTTTCCTCCTCGTGATCTTCTCCTTATAAATATAAGGTTCCTCAACTCTCTGTCTCTAACTCTCTCTGTGTAAAAGTCGTATGGGCAGATTCAAAACATACAATAAATTAACACACCCTAAACTTAGAATCACAAAAATCCTATTTTCTCATTTTCAAAAAAAAAAGAAAAAAAGAAAATCATAAACACCCAAGAAACCCTACCCCAACCTAAAGTATCATATCATCATTAATTATAATCTGCACCACTTGCATGGAAGAGAATAGTAATATTTGTGTAGCTCATTATCTGAAATAAATATAATAATAATATTTGTGTCGCTCATTATTTAAAATAAATATAAATTTGTGTTATTAATTATATATTAAAAGAAATTAGAGGATATATGTAATGTAGGAAATTATAACCCAAGAGGGAACACAAATGCAAAATGTGCTCCCAAAAAACGTTGTAACATACTCCCCCGTCCCACAAAATAAAGTCGCATTTTTTACAACCTTTAAAACACATTTTTACAAATTAATTATCCAGTGTTCAGTTTAATGGTGATGACATTAAAAAAAAAAACTAACAAATGTGACATCACGCTATTTTCAATATATAGAATTGAAGTATATTAGGAAAGTGGTTAGTATGAAGTTTATTTGGGGGTAAGTTGGTCAATTGACCAATAGAATACTGACACGTAAGCGATGTTGTATGTGTGTCAGTATTATATTAGCCAATTGACCAACTTACCAAAAAAATAAATTCATGCTAACCGGATCCGTATATTAGATATGATATACATTGTTGGCGTCTCTTTTTAAAAGTTTAAGTTTTAGAAGAGTTGGTTACCTAATATGGTATCAGAGCTCTATGTGTACAAGGGTTAAATGTTTTCTAGGTCACTCTACTATAGGTCGACTTACAAATAGGTCACTGAACTTTAGTTTACTAACACAAAGTTACAAAAACCGTTAAGTCAAGGTTGACTTAACGGAAATGATGATGTGGCAGCTGACTTGTTTAAAAAAAACCTATGTGGTAGTTAGTATGCGACGTGGCAGTGAAGATATGGATTTGGATGAAAATTTTGATGAAAAAATGGAAAAAAAATATTTTAAAGTATAATATAAATTATAAAAAATAGCAAAAAAACAAGAAAATAAATAAATAAAAATAATTTTTTTTAATAATAAAAATGCAGTTTTTTTAAAAAATAGCTTTTTTTAATAAAAGAATTTTTTTTATTACTTTTTTTTATAAAATTTTAAAAAAATGCAGTTTTTATAAAATTCTTAAAAAATGAAGTTTTTTTTTAAAAAATGTATTACTTTTTTATAAAATGCAGTTTTTTTATAAAATTTTTAAAAAAGGTAGTTTTTTTAAAATGCAGTTTTTTTATAAAATTTTAAAAAAATGCAGTTTTTTTATAAAATTTTAAAAAAATGCAGTTTTTATAAAATTTTCAAAAAATGCAATTTTTTATAAAATCAAGGAGTGCACTGAAGAGAAGACGATCCTGGCGCTTCCATGTTGTGTAAGCTGGATTTGGAGCAGAATTACCATTAGCGGTGACTGTTGGTGTGGGACTGAGATGAGACCTGTTAAGAAATCCATAGAGATCATATCCTTCTAATAGACTTCGGATTTGGAGGTTCCAAGTGATGTAATTGGTGGTAGTCAATTTTGTGATGTTTGAAATGTTGATGCTAACAAGAGGATTATATGGGTCTTGGGTATTTTGAATGGTAATATAAGCAGTGGAAGATGCAGAAATGTCTTCAGAAGCCATTACGGTTGAAGAAAAATTATGAGCAAAAAAAAGAGAGGAAGAAACGGGTCAAAAATGTGGGTGCTTTGATACCATAACAAGATTAGAAAACAATGGCTTGCTTTTCATTGAACAGAGGTGAGGTATATATACATGTATAAAATGAGATTGAGTTGTTTTCTCAATCTTAATTAAAGATCATACAAATATTTTAAATCTAGCTAATTATCTAATCTATGAGATTTGATGTCAATTCAAATTGTTTTCTCAATCTTAATTAAAGATCAATCAAATATTCTAAATCTAGCTAATTACGTAATCTATGGTATTTAATATCAATTCAAATTATTTACAACAAACTTAATAGCATAACACAAGCTTAATTCCTCTAATATCTAGATGATCAAAGGTAAAAATTCCCTTTAACATATTTATAATCAATATTTCGATCACACTTGGAATTTAAAAAAAAACTAAGAACAGTAACTAGTAATACTTACTATTTGATTATTTATACTGCATAATGTTGGAAAAAAGGGAATAACGATGATAGGATTTATTCCCGTGTCTAAAAGAAAAATCTAATCGAAGAGTCTCCGATAAAAGCTGGATAGGAACTGCAATTATCTTCAAACATGTACAAAGTACAAAATAATTCTATTCCACCAAATAAGTTAAAAATAATATATATATATATATCTATGGGGGTGTTACAGATTCCCATTGATGGCAGCCTCTAATTCTGACCTGTAAATCCCCATCTGTGCCATTCATGATCTCGCAACACTGTCTCCGTGGTGCCTACACATTTGGTAGTATTATTGGTATAAACGTGTTAGCTACTATTTAATTGATTCATCACTTCTAAAATATGATCATGAAGTTTAAATTTTCAATGTTAATTTCAGGTATTTTAAAATTTAAAATTGATAAATTTTGTAGTAGTACTGTATAGATAGTTTATAATTGTATGTCAAAAATTATATTAATTTATATCAAATTTTAATTTTAAAATATCTCAAATTAAATTCAAAAGGTTAATATTGAACGAGTCAAACTGCTTTAAATATTGAAGATCAATGAATTAAATTAGGTCCTGACCAAAATAAATCTTGTTATAATTAGTCAAATCAATAATTTTTAATATTATAAAAACAGCAATTTAAAATAAAATTGATGCAGCTGGTTTCAGAATTATTTTTCTTATTGGCTGAAATTTAAAATAATGAAAGACAAATTTCTTACCCTTTTCCACATGTCAACGTCTAATTTAGCCGCTGAAACATTAACATATCGGATAGGCAAGGCAGGCTCATATTCCTTCCGCTTACATTTGTTTCCTTGATTAGCCAGTGTCCTGTCATACGTGGTTAGGGTCTCACCCATTTCATTATCCTCAACCCGGTGCAAGAAATACATTATTGGTTGCTCACACGGGTCGGAGCTCATGCCCCGGGTGTTAAATGTGAAAGGCTCCTTACTCCAGCTCCTCCACGAAACAAACGTCCGAAACACCGTTTCCAACAGCTTTGCTGTTACCAGTTTCGGGTACAACTGCACGGTGTAGCCCCATGAAACCGAAACGGACCAATTTCGCCTCAAGTCATAGCAGAAGCTATGCTGAAGGGCACGACCTGGATCCGCATTATATGCTTGAACCAACTTCTTAACCGACTCGACCCGGTTTAGACCGGGGAACACTGGCTGCACATAGTCAAGATGGTGCAGTGACACCAGCGGGGCAAGCGGGTGTGCTGCAAGTAATCCATATGCGTCTCCTCTTATATCAACCTAAAAAGTGGAAATTAAAATTCTCATGCAAATTAAATAAAAATGAAGTTCATTTTCTTTCCACATTTATATGTGGCTTTCTAAATATCTCTTTGTTCCACATTTTTAAAATCTCGATCGAATATATATATATATATATAGAAAAAATGTATGTACAAACTGTGTATTACACAGTCAGTTATAGTTTTTTGAACTATAGGTACAATTGTGTATATACATATAACTCTATATATATATTATTTGTTTTACTGTATACTGTATATCAGTATATCATTATAATCTCGACTTTTTTTGCAAAACAATAATAATTGACAAATAAGATAATACTTTTTTGTGAAATTGAGAGCATATTTGACCTCCCCACGCTAATTTTAAGAAATTCACAAATAATTACTCAGCTACTTGGTGTAGAAAACTCAAGGCAGAACATTGTTTTAATTTGGCCACATTTTATTGTACGTGTAATTTATTTACAATAAATTCTTTTAAAATAAATATCTAGTAAAGATAACTAATCTCCCAAGTTGATATTAAGTGATTTTATGGGTAAGAAAGATAATCTCTTGTCACATTTGAATTTTCATTTTCATTATGTATTTAACTAAACGTTTAAAAATATTTAGTAGAGAGAGAACCTGATGGAAACCGAGTTCTTTGGTAACCGGTACACCAATCTCGCTCATGCAACCCTGGATTTTCTGATCGGATCCATACAACGACGCATACCGATCTATACACCCGTCTAAAACCCGAACAAGCTCCGCCGCTAAAGGATAACTAATTGCAAACCCTCCGCCGCCGTACGCCATCGTATACGAATGTATCACATCTTGTTCAACACTCTCCGAATTCCCACCAACATAATACATCTGATTATGATCATATTTCCCCAACACTGTTACCAAATTCTCCGTAAAAAACACCGTGTCGTCATCCCCCAACACGAACCACCTCACATTCCCCAACCCCAGCGCAAAACTCTCCTTCACAATGCGGGCGATGCGTATAGCGGACCGTGACCCGTACCAACTCGTGTACTTAAACCGAGACGTATCCTCCGACACACGATACGGCGGCGACGTCTGGGGCCAACTCATGTTATCATCCGGCTTTTCGTCCAACCAAACAAACCCGCGTGTGACATTAGATTTCCACCATAACTCACAATAACGGCGGCGTGCGTTCCAAGTCTTAGCTGAGCCACCGATACCAAACAATATATGGGAAATATTGGTTTCGTCGTAATAATCGGAGCCGTAGAAATAATCTGATGCGGTATGAATGAAGGTTTGTTGTTGACAATTGGAACAACCGAGCCATTGGGAGTTATTATTGGAGAAAGCAGAATAAGAGATGAGAGAGATTGAGGCAACAAGGCAAATGGCTAGAAAACCTTTCATGAACGATGAGAAAATGTCAGTGATTTTGATGAGGGGCAATAGTGGGAGTTGTTTCAAAGGTTTTTGAGGATCTTCATTAATGGATTCCATATTGTTTGAAAGAAGATTGAGAGACTGAAAATCTGGGAGTTAGCTCAGAAGAGTCTGAGTTCTAATAGGAATGGGATTCTTTTATATATATATATATATATATTAATTTTTTTTGTGTCATTTTTTGATGGTTGACAATTACACGGTTAGATTATAATATTACACATGTTTAGAGAATTAACTCGTGTCAAATATACTTTGTTAACGATAAATTAATACCTCAAATGTTTAAAAATTAGATATACATTTTTAAAAACAATGATTTTTAAAAATAACTTAAGTTTTCAAATGCTTTCTCATATTAGTTAAAATTTATTAGTGACGGTCTAATGGTCAAAAAAATAATTAAAATAATGATGAATTAATACATTTTATAATTATAAATCAAGTAATATATATATATATATATATATATATATATATATATATATATATATATTCTGTTCGAATCAAGTGCATACCCCTTATCTTACTCACCCGTGCTCACCTCCCTTTAGCGACGGACCCGGCGACGGTTCGGTCATACAATCGTTGTCTATACTTTTAGCGACGCTATATGTTGTCCGTCGCTAAAAGTATAGACGATGGTTGTATGACCGAAACGCTAAAAGGGGGTGAGCACGAGTGAGTAAGATAAGGGGTATGCACTTGATCCTTGCTGACTATATGTATATACACAACTATGTATTATACAGTAGAGTTATAGCGGCGGATTTTTTGGACTATCACGACGGTTCACCCGTCGCTATAGCCTAGGATAGCTATGGCGACGGGTGAAACCGTCGCCATAGCCGACTGTGTAATACACAGTTGTGTACATACATTTTTCCCTATATATATATATAAATAATAATAATAATAATATATCTCTAATTTGGAATAATATAATTTACCATTGCATTTAATTTGTTCACCTCCACCAAAAAGCAAAAATAACATACATTAACTATAGTATTTATTGATTGTTTGAATTTATGAGTTTAATAAACTGATATATGTGAATTTAACGTTTAATTGTGAAGATGTTTTTTTTTGTTGAAAAGATTGTGAAGATGTTTATTAACAACATAAAATGTACTCTTGTTTTGACTTCACAATTAATCTATTAAAAATATTAAATTGAGTACATAACACCATTGCATGATATTTGTCATTTCTAAATTGCAACACCTCCTACTTAATTAATGTGGTCATCCATTACTCCAGTTTTTATATTATCGCTAATTAATTATTATCTCTTAAAATCACTATTTTTTAATACCACATTAATATTTTAATTTTATAATCTCATAAATCACTGTAAATCTAAACTGTTCTGATAATATTAACTATTCTAATATTATCATTACTAATTTAATTATTATCTCCTAAAATCACTACTTTTTTAATCCCAAATTAATATTTTGAATTTATTATCCCCTAAATCACTACAAATATAAACTATTTTGATATTATCCTTTCTAATTTAATTATTATCTTCTAAAATCCCTATAATTTTGTGATATTATCATTAC
The DNA here is from genome assembly GCA_020205505.1 of Panax japonicus. Classification (NCBI taxonomy): domain Eukaryota; kingdom Viridiplantae; phylum Streptophyta; class Magnoliopsida; order Apiales; family Araliaceae; genus Panax; species Panax japonicus. The sequence goes on along the minus strand of CM035114.1, from coordinate 77,312,085 downwards.
TGAGATATTATCATTACTCTCCGTTATTTAACCTAATTTTATCTCTATAAATACAACCTAATATTATACCATTTATAATTATATTACAACATAATGTTATACAGTTTAAAACATTTAAAACAAAATTAAAATAACAAATAAAATCAATCATAACTTACTATGTTAATTTTATAATTCCCAAAATTCACTACTTTTCTAAACATAATTATTATATCCTAAAATCACTATTTTTTTTAATATTATACCATTCACAATTATACCATACATGTATGGTATAATATTATAATACTAGTATATAATAAAATAACAAAATCACTACCTATCTAAACTATGCAGATATTATCATTACTAATTAAATTATATTACAACATAATATTATAACATTTATAATTATATTACAACATAATATTATATAATTTAAAATATTTAAAACAAAATTAAAATAACAAATAATATCATTCATAACTTACTATATTGATTTTATAATCCCCTAAATCACTACTTTAAAAACGGTTTTTACATTATCGTTACTTAATTATTATCTCCTAAAATCACTACTTTTTAATCTCACATTAATATTTTAATTTTATAATCTCATAAATCACTACAAATCTAAATTATTCGGATAATGTTAATTGTTCTAATATTATCATTACTAATTTAATTATTATCTCCTAAAATCATTAATTATTTAATCTCAAATTAATATTTTGAATTTATAATCCCCTAAATCACTACAAATCTAAACTGTCTTGGTAATGTCAACTGTTTTGATATTATCCTTTCTAATTTAATTATTATCTTCTAAAACCACTATTTTGTGATATTATCATTACTGAGCTATTATCATTACTCTCTATTATTTAACCTAATTTTCTTTCTATAAATACAACATAATATTATATCATTTATAATTATATTACAACATAATGTTATACAATTTAAAACATTTAAAATAAAATTAAAATAACAAATAATATCAATCATAACTTACTATGTTAATTTATAATCCCCAAAATTTTCTACTTTTCTAAACATAATTATTACTCCCTCCGTCCCAGGATAAAAGTCCTTATTACTATTTTGGGTAGTCCCGTGTTAAATGTCCACTTTTTTTTAATAACTAAATTTTGACACAATTTTTCCTATTATACCCTTAACATTAAATATCTCATACTTTTCTTATTCTTATTCTCTCTCCATATTCAATAAGTATAATTAGTTATCTGTTGAAAATATTTTGAATTGAAAAGCTAGAAAGTCACTCTCTCACCTACATTAGAAATGATTAATGACATATTATTATGGCCAATTTTATCATTTTATTCCTCTTCTTAATATGCGTAAAAAATTCACCAGGATTTTTATCCTGGGACGGAGGGAGTATATCCTAAAATCACTATTTTTCTAATATTATACCATACATTATATCATACATGTATGATATAATATTATAATACACGTATATAACAAAATAACAAAATCACCACCTATCTAAACTGTGCAAATATTTCATTACTAATTAAATTATATTACAACATACTATTATACCATTTATAATTATATTACAACATAATATTATACACTTTAAAATATTTAAATTAAAATTAAAATAACAAATAATATCAATTATAACTTATTATGTTGATTTTATAATATCATAAATCACTACTTTTTCAATCTAAACAGTTTTTATATTATCGTTACTTAATTATTATCTCCTAAAATCACTACTTTTTAATCCCACATTAATATTTTAATTTTATAATCCCATAAATCACTATAAATCTAAACTGTTCTGATAATGTTAATTGTTCTAATATTATCATTACTAATTTAATTATTATCTCCTAAAACCACTACTTTTTTAATCCCAAATTAATATTTTGAATTATAATCCCTTAAATCGCTACAAATCTAAACTCTTTTGGTAATATCAATTGTTCTGATATTATTCTTTTTAATTTAATTATTATCTCTTAAAATCATTACTTTATCATATTATCATTATGGCTGAATGACACTTTTTTCCCTTCAAGTTGTCACCCATTTTCAAAGTCGTCCATAAAGTTCAATTATTTTCAGTTAGGTCCTTAAAGTGGTATTTTGTTAATTAGCGTTTCTGTTCTTTCAGCCCAGTTTGACACAACCCAAATTTTTAATATTTTAAAATATAAAATTATTTTTAAAATAAGTTTAAAAAAATAAATATATTTAACATTTAAAAAAATATATTTAATATTTTAAAATAAAATATTTTTTTAAAATAATTTGAAATTAATAATTATTATATTTAATATTTGAAAATAATATTAATTTTATATTTAAAAATAAAATATTATTTTTAAAAAGTTATAAAGATAATTATTATTATAAGGAAAAAAATATTAGAAACTTTTATTTTTTTCAAAAATGAGTAAAGTTTCAGAAAATATAGATTCAGAAAAATTACATAAGAAAATTCAAAAAAATTATATAAAAAAATAAATATAATTATTGTTCTAAACTTATTTTAAAAATAATTTTATATTTTAAAATATTAAATTTTTGGTTGGGTCAAACTATACCGGGTTGGGTCAAAATGGGTCGGGTTGAGGTCAAATTGGGTTGAAGGAACGGAAACGCTGTGAGATCTCGAATTTTATAAAATAAAAGTATTCAATATTTATATTTTGGTAAATAGTTAAATTGATAAAAGTTTAAAGTTAAGGGTGATATTTAAAAATTTTGCAAAGTAAGCAAGTTGTTCGATTGGTCGGAGAATATTCTTTTTAACAATAAATATTCGTACGACGGCACAATCATTGTTGGACCCCCACAACGGAAGTATTGTCGGAGTTAGAAAATGACAGAAATATCTTTTATAAAAATAACGGCTTACCGTTAACTGTTGAAATACTCGGTGTTAAAAGTACAGTAATATGTGTGGTTGCATAGTAGTACAAAGTATTAATTATTGATGCTTACGTTAGAAGTCACTCAGTTTTATTCAATTATTGCTACAGTAATTGCTGCATAGTATCTCACATTAATTGATTCAATTATTATTGCAATATTTTATACTATTAAATCAATAATTGAGATGACAAGTTATTCATATTATTATCTGCATAATTAACAATATCTAGAAAGTTCTGTCGAGGAAAGGGGTTTGGTCACCTAATTGCGCGCCAATAGGGAGAAATACTTATAGGAAAGCCCCCTCTTTTCTGAGAACGATCTGGTTGTTAATATTGTGTGTTATAATAATGATGAATAAATATAGTTAAAAATATTGAGGAAATTTTTATGAAGTATTTGTTGTAAATTTTGTTTATTATATGGACCATTTTTCAAGATAATCGGTAGAAAGTTATTCAGTATATATATATATGGTGGGGGTCACTAGTGGGATGAAGGATTTTGTTGTTGGAGGGAATTCCACCCGTGAATTTGGTGGAATGATGGGTGTATATAATATATATATATATATATATATATATATATTATAATAAGTTTTGTTTTTTTATGTAAAATAGAATATATTATATTTTATTGATTACATAGTGCTGTATAGTGAAAATAAAAAAAATCAAAAAATTTTCATCGAAGGATTCGGCGCCCTGTGAAGAAATACTGTTCACCCGTGGGAAAAAATTTCAAATAGTATCCTTCCATTCTCCTATAAATAGGATGCTTAGTTAGAATTGAAAATCATACCAGAATCAGAGAATTCTTCTTTTATAATATTGAGCGTATTTCTTTCGAATTTTAGGAAGCTTTGAGTGTAGAAAATAGTGAAAGTTTTCTTCAAGAATATCCCTGCTATACCAGTTGGAATATTCTTTTTTAAGGTAAGGGGTATTATTTATTTCATATTCGCTTACGATATTATTTTTCGTATTCGTAAGAAATTTTATTTCATTCAATATTCGCATGAAATATTATTTTCGTTTAATATTCGTAAGGAATATTATTTTCTTTTAATATTCGTAAGGAATATTACTTTCGTTCAATATTCGCAAGGGATATTATTTTGTTCAGTATTCGAAAGAAATAATATTTTCTTCCATACTCTGTAGTATGTAAGTAATATTATTTCGTTTCAGATTCCGAATTCTACACTTATTTTGTTAAATTTTTGGCTTCTATACTCCATGAAATTAGTAGAATATCCTTGATATTTGCGATTCATCCAGTATCTTTTTATGAAAATATTATTTTGAACATTTTTGATAAGTTTTAACCCTTTCATGCCGAGTTACTATTCAAGGGGTACTATTCTCGAAGTTACTATTCATATGGTACTATTCACTCTGTTACTATTCACCCAGGATACTATTCATGATAAAAATTGATTTCTTTTTTGTCCAAATCATTTTTGATACATTATTATTCTTGAATTTTACTCCACAAAGCAGTATCATGTTGACAATTTGGACATTATTGAATTCTGGATAGATTAAATTGTTAAAGTCTTTAATATTTATCCTTGATCACGTTTGATTGAATTTTTATATCATTGTCATCATTCTCATGCTTATATTATGATGAAAGTCATATGTGGCCGTAGTAGCATAGATGAATTTGGTATGATTATGACCAGGAATTATTCGGTAAAATCATGGCCGTAATGTTACAGATGATGTGGTAAAAGTCCTCATTGGCCCGTAGTGCATTGATAGACAGTTTTTGGTATGATCATGACCATGAGTTCTCTTCGGTCAAGGGTGCAAAGATGAATTGTTTTATGGCGTGATCATGAATGTTGATGAAAACACGAATATCCTTGGCCCATAGTGCATGGATAATTCGTGGTCATGATATTAATGAATATCCTTGGCCCATAGTGCATGGATAATTCAGTGATGTGGATTATTTATTAAGTTGAGTCTCAACAATAAAATTGATGATAAACTTTTTAAATCATAGAAGATAGTAGATATCATACTCTACTTGACTCTTCTAATGGATTGCTTATTCCGCTGCAGTTGTTGATCTAAACCTTGTTGTCCATTATATTCTATCAGTTGTTAAACTGTTGAAGGCTAAGGATAATTTATTCTGCATTATCTTAGTCATAATATTTTTTACTAGGCTAGTTGAACTCACCCTTTACTTTCATTGTTCTCTTCAGGAAATGAGAATATAGCCGGGACTAGTCGGGGAACGGAGTGATGGTCCGAGATGGTGCATTAGTAGTCCTCACTATTCTGTGAAATAATGTGATAATAATTGTAATGAGGACTCCATTGAGTGTAGATATTGTCTAGAAGAAAATATTCGTTTTAAAACTCTCAGCTTATGTTTTGTCGTATGTTATACGACAATTATATAATTAAGTTGTATTTGAATTTTGTACCATGTATTTGGCGACTCAGAATGGCTGATGTATACCTATTTTGGGGGTGTCACAAACGCCAAAAAAATAATACTATAAGGACCCAACTGACAAAAATTGAACTTTAGGGACAACTTTAAAAGTGGGTGGCAACTTGAAAGGACATAAGTGTCATTCAGCTGAAATTGAGCTATTATCATTACTCTCAATTATTTAACCTAATTTCTGGCTATAAATACATGATACTAACTATTACGCAACCACTCATGCTACATACAATTCTAAATACTGTTGTATGTAAGTAATATTATTTCGTTTCAGATTCCGAATTCTACACTTATTTTGTTAAATTTTTGGCTTCTATACTCCATGAAATTAGTAGAATATCCTTGATATTTGCGATTCATCCAGTATCTTTTTATGAAAATATTATTTTGAACATTTTTAATAAGTTTTAACCCTTTCATGCCGAGTTACTATTCAAGGGGTACTATTCCCGAAGTTACTATTCATATGGTACTATTCACCCAGGATACTATTCATGATAAAAATTGATTTCTTTTTTGTCCAAATCATTTTTGATACATTATTATTCTTGAATTTTACTCCACAAAGCAGTATCATGTTGACAATTTGGACATTATTGAATTCTGGATAAATTAAATTGTTAAAGTCTTTAATATTTATCCTTGATCACGTTTGATTGAATTTTTATATCATTGTCATCATTCTCATGCTTATATTATGATGAAAGTCATATGTGGCCGTAGTGCATAGATGAATTTGGTATGATTATGACCAGGAATTATTCGGTAAAATCATGGCCGTAATGTTACAGATGATGTGGTAAAAGTCCTCATTGGCCCGTAGTGCATTGATAGACAGTTTTTGGTATGATCATGACCATGAGTTCTCTTCGGTCAAGGGAGCAAAGATGAATTGTTTTATGGCGTGATCATGAATGTTGATGAAAACACGAATATCCTTGGCCCATAGTGCATGGATAATTCGTGGTCATGATATTAATGAATATCCTTGGCCCATAGTGCATGGATAATTCAGTGATGTGGATTATTTATTAAGTTGAGTCTCAACAATAAAATTGATGATAAACTTTTTAAATCATAGAAGATAGTAGACATCATACTCTACTTGACTCTTCTAATGGATTGCTTATTCCGCTGCAGTTGTTGATCTAAACCTTGTTGTCCATTATATTCTATCAGTTGTTAAACTGTTGAAGGCTAAGGATAATTTATTCTGCATTATCTTAGTCATAATATTTTTTACTAGGCTAGTTGAACTCACCCTTTACTTTCATTGTTCTCTTCAGGAAATGAGAATATAGCCGGGACTAGTCGGGGAACGGAGTGATGGTCCGAGATGGTGCATTAGTAGTCCTCACTATTCTGTGAAATAATGTGATAATAATTGTAATGAGGACTCCATTGAGTGTAGATATTGTCTAGAAGAAAATATTCGTTTTAAAACTCTCAGCTTATGTTTTGTCGTATGTTATACGACAATTATATAATTAAGTTGTATTTGAATTTTGTACCATGTATTTGGCGACTCAGAATGGCTGATGTATACCTATTTTGGGGGTGTCACAAACGCCAAAAAAATAATACTATAAGGACCCAACTGACAAAAATTGAACTTTAGGGACAACTTTAAAAGTGGGTGGCAACTTGAAAGGACATAAGTGTCATTCAGCTGAAATTGAGCTATTATCATTACTCTCAATTATTTAACCTAATTTCTGGCTATAAATACATGATACTAACTATTACGCAACCACTCATGCTACATACAATTCTAAATACTGTTGTATGTAAGTAATATTATTTCGTTTCAGATTCCGAATTCTACACTTATTTTGTTAAATTTTTGGCTTCTATACTCCATGAAATTAGTAGAATATCCTTGATATTTGCGATTCATCCAGTATCTTTTTATGAAAATATTATTTTGAACATTTTTGATAAGTTTTAACCCTTTCATGCCGAGTTACTATTCAAGGGGTACTATTCCCGAAGTTACTATTCATATGGTACTATTCACCCAGGATACTATTCATGATAAAAATTGATTTCTTTTTTGTCCAAATCATTTTTGATACATTATTATTCTTGAATTTTACTCCACAAAGCAGTATCATGTTGACAATTTGGACATTATTGAATTCTGGATAAATTAAATTGTTAAAGTCTTTAATATTTATCCTTGATCACGTTTGATTGAATTTTTATATCATTGTCATCATTCTCATGCTTATATTATGATGAAAGTCATATGTGGCCGTAGTACATAGATGAATTTGGTATGATTATGACCAGGAATTATTCGGTAAAATCATGGCCGTAATGTTACAGATGATGTGGTAAAAGTCCTCATTGGCCCGTAGTGCATTGATGGACAGTTTTTGGTATGATGATGACCATGAGTTCTCTTCGGTCAAGGGTGCAAAGATGAATTGTTTTATGGCGTGATCATGAATGTTGATGAAAACACGAATATCCTTGGCCCATAGTGCATGGATAATTTGTGGTCATGATATTAATGAATATCCTTGGCCCATAGTGCATGGATAATTCAGTGATGTGGATTATTTATTAAGTTGAGTCTCAACAATAAAATTGATGATAAACTTTTTAAATCATAGAAGATAGTAGATATCATACTCTACTTGACTCTTCTAATGGATTGCTTATTCCGCTGCAGTTGTTGATCTAAACCTTGTTGTCCATTATATTCTATCAGTTGTTAAACTGTTGAAGGCTAAGGATAATTTATTCTGCATTATCTTAGTCATAATATTTTTTACTAGACTAGTTGAACTCACCCTTTACTTTCATTGTTCTCTTCAGGAAATGAGAATATAGCCGGGACTAGTCGGGGAACGGAGTGATGGTCCGAGATGGTGCATTAGTAGTCCTCACTATTCTGTGAAATAATGTGATAATAATTGTAATGAGGACTCCATTGAGTGTAGATATTGTCTAGAAGAAAATATTCGTTTTAAAACTCTCAGCTTATGTTTTGTCGTATGTTATACGACAATTATATAATTAAGTTGTATTTGAATTTTGTACCATGTATTTGGCGACTCAGAATGGCTGATGTATACCTATTTTGGGGGTGTCACAAACGCCAAAAAATAATACTATAAGGACCCAACTGACAAAAATTGAACTTTAGGGACAACTTTAAAAGTGGGTGGCAACTTGAAAGGACATAAGTGTCATTCAGCTGAAATTGAGCTATTATCATTACTCTCAATTATTTAACCTAATTTCTGGCTATAAATACATGATACTAACTATTACGCAACCACTCATGCTACATACAATTCTAAATACTGTTGAAAGTGTAAATGAGTTATATGGAGACCTTCAAATTATATTGACAGTGCATTCAATGGGAAGGGCTATAACTTCATTTTGTGAACACTACTAGAAAATAGGCCTATAGCGACGGTCCACATAAAAATGAGATTATAACTGGTAGTCTTATAAGGTGTCACACCAACCATCCTCAACCAATGTGAGACTAGGTACTTTATTAGTCTATGTTTATAAGGTGAAATCACAAAATCAATACACATCTTAGATATTTTTTAAATGATAAAGATGTGAAATTTTGAAATCGAACATTACTGAGACTTCTTATCCAGCAAACTCATGAGAGATTATAGCATAAAAGCAACAACTTAAGTTCAAGAAATGAGTTATTCTAAATAGTTAGTTAAGATATTATATTCATCAGTGCATGGGTTTATGAGTTGATGAGGAGCTGAGAAGTAGGAGGATACAAATCTTATAAGTGAACTTCATCGGCTTCTGAACAAAATAGCCTTTTTCACTTTCCTTTTCAATTTGGGTTCGGGAGTCTGAGTCTTATCAGCAAAATCGGAACCAACATTAACCAAGTTAGTGAGCTCACCCAACACGACTCGATTCTTCGTGGCCGGAATTTGTTGTTGATTGAAGGTGGAAATTGAGGCAAATGCTTGTTTTTTGGATACCCGGGTGGTCGGTTACGAAGGATAGAAACCAACTATAACGTATTTTTTTCATATTACTTCCTACCATGCATATCAAGCAAAAAGGATGAGATTCATTTCTGCTACTCGAGTTTCTTAAGTGCAGAAAATCATCACCTTTGCAAATAAAGTGCAACAATGATTCATCACAAATGAAAGTAGTCCATTTACAAATACATCAATGATCATTATTACTTGGTCTGGTCATAACAAATAGGAACGATAAAGTAAACTAAAAACTGACGGCCAATTTCAATTGTCAAAAAGATCGACAATGCCATTGTTTTCCAAGTAAACTAAATTTAAAGCACCAGAAAGAAAAGAGATCAACCGCCTTTATAGATATCTTGTGGTTTCAATGTAAGTTATCATCTAAAACAACTTATTAAGTAAACTTAAAAGCTAATCACACAATAACTTAAGTCTTAGCCAAGATTATTGAAATTAGGCAGGAAATATATATGTTAAGAGCCTAAACAGTTTGAAAATAATTATCCACTTTAGCAAATATTATGCTGTTAAATGATGTCTATCACAAATAATCCAGTCATAGAGATAAAGGAAAATTCATTCAATAAAAAAATTAACATAAACAAAATGTCGCCAGGAGTACAGACTCATAGTATGACAACAACACTTCAACCATGTACATACCACATGGTAGATTCCAAAAGGAGGCGGTTCTACCAAAGCAAGAACTCCATCGTCTGAAGAAGTAGATTCAATCCGCTGACGACGAATGGCTTCAAGATGAGAGAGAGAGAAGTAGTAAGGGCGAAGAGAGAGAAACCGAACGAGGGCAGAGAGAGAGACCGAACGAGAAAGGAATGTTTGAGGAAGATGAAAACTAATTTGTCATGTCAGTCCATTAATACTAATCCCTTAATTTAAGGACTTTTAATTGTATTAGTATTGTAAATAAAAATGATGAACTGTAGTATTTTTGTAATTATTTTATGGATGTATGATTTTTGTAATTATTTTTAAAAAGGTACTACTATATGTAATTAATCCTACTTTAAAAGACCAATATTCCTAAATTGGGCAAACCCAAGTATATACTTGCAAGCCTCCTACATAATTCTTGGAAGTATGTATTTTACTTCTGTATGAGGCCCAACTTCCATATCCATACTCCACCTAATTGAGGGTCCATTTCAGCAGCCCATTAAAAGGAGAAAAAGGGAACTATTTCAGTTCAAACGTGATTAAGCAATTAGAAGATATTGGTTATAGTTAACAGATAAGTTAGCTTAGATAGCAGACAAATAACAGGTCAGCCAAACTTGCAGAGGATAAGGCATATCAAGTAAGCTAAGGTCTACTAGGGTGGCTGTGAAGGGACTATGTGAGCTAGACTAGAAATGATGGCTGTGTAGGGGCCAACGAGGGGTGATAGGATTAACAGTAGAAGAAGCTAAGCTCAGCTATAAAAGGCCAAGCTCATTGCCTAAAACCAATTAGCTTCATCACTTAGCAGAGTCCCAAAAGAAATAACAGTATCACTCATAAAGAGTGAGAATGGAAGAGTTACGGCAGAGAGGGCCAGTCGTTCCTATTTCTCTAATGGGTAGCAACTGAACTGTTTATGACTACGTAGCATGAGTGGCTGTTATATTGGAATTAATACAATATAATGGTTGCTTTAATGTTATTGGAACTGCTGTGATTAGGACTGTTTAGTATGGTCCTATGCTTGTTTTTGTTTTAAGCCATAAGGTTGGGGTCAATAAGCTAAGAATTATTTATTAAGTGCAAATATATAAACTGCCCTCTATATGTTTGATAAATTGTCAAGCTAAGGACTAATTTTGTAACTTTGAATATTAACTATGATTTAGAGTCGAAACTAGTATCAAATTGCTTATATAAGTATACTCTATTCTTGACCTTAACATGTCTCAAAATAACTGACAATCTAAGATAGATAAACACTTTGACAAAGCAAGTTAGAATGGACTGAAATAGTAAGCTTCCTTGTGACTGTTATTAGAAGCTTTTCTTATGATATTTATGAATTGTTTCTAGTATTCTTACTGTGTTATAACTAGGGATAACTACCTCAATCTTTAAAAGCTACTCATGAGGACACTTTAAAGCTTCACAATATGAATGTTAATGTCTAAAGAGGTGTGGTCATGGACCGTCTAAGAAGTAGCTAAAATAGGCCATCTGGATGAAAGAAATACCTACTAGATATTATGTAAATAGCCAATTTCGGTTTACTTGTTGCTTAATCATGTTATCTTGGTAACTAGATTTTTCCAAATCATGTTTTCTTGTATTAATTTGAAGCCTATGAAGGGATGTTTTGAACTAAAGTTGAAAGCCTTGTATGTAGGCTCTTTAAAGCATCAACATATATTATATAGCATATACATGATGTGGAAACCTTTGGGTTGTAAACTTCATGGCTATTTTGGTGATTTAATGTCAAAACCTTGCCTAAAAAGCTTGGAATAGGCATGAGGGACTGTTATGTCTTAAATTCACTACTGTGCTATGACAATGCTATATGGACTGTTATTGGAAGTTTTATTATGATGATCATGCCTTGCTTCTAATATATTCATTATAGACAGTCCTTGTTTCCATGTTACCTAAGCATGTTACCTTGATACCTAGTTGTTTTTCAAATCATGCTAACTTGTACCAAGAGGGACTGTTTTGGACTAAAACATGAAAACCTTACTATTAGATGTTTTAAACCATGAACATATAATATGTAAAAGGTTCATGCTTTAGAAATACAAAGATCTCATTCCTTGGTACTGTTTTGATGCAAGGGTATTAAACCATGTTTATAATGCTCTATATAAACTATTTTGATGATGTAGTACTGAACCTTGCCTATTTAGTTTTGATATAAACTCAAAGACTGTTATATGGATTTTTGAGCTTCTATGTAAACTGATGTAGGATCTAACTGAAGGACATGCTATGTTGCTATCATGACTGACTGTTAACATGATAGGTGTTGATATATTAAGTTGTTGTATTAAATTGACTACTATGTTATGGCTATGATAGTATGGACTGAACTTAGGCACAAGGAGTTAAGTTGGGCCGAGGAGTAATAAGGAGGGTAAAGTTGGCTTTTTAACACAAGCAAATAGCTATGGCACTAGTAAATTGAAACTGTGCACACCACATGCTCAACGAAAGTCCCAAGTGGATTGCCTTACCAAAATCAATTATTAAGCCAACATAAGGCTGGGAATTGATTTTGTATTTCAAGAGATGGAAAAAAATTGAAATGTATAAGCACACTAAATAGAAGTAAAAAAAAATCTTAGCTAAAATCAAATGTGAAATAGTTATCATGTCAAGCCCTTGTGCACATTGTTTTAAGGCAGCCGTGAAAGGTTAGGATAGGAACTTGGCATGGTTGTTAGTAGGTTGATGTTATACTTAGGTCACACTACTATGGGGACCAAGATTAACTTTGGTTGCAAGATTACTAAATATAACAAAGTTAGGGCTGGGAGAGGCTTAAGAATTGTTGTCTATGACATCAGTGACTACCACAACACACAGATAAAAAGAATCTAGCATGCTTGGGATTGAAAGTAAAAGAAGTCAGTTAAGTCCCTGCCCTTTTGTTTAGTTATTGCAGTTGATGAAGCATGATAGTATGTGAATGCAACACTTATAGTAGACCAAAAAACTTATGGTAATTAAATATGTATGTAAAGATAGTAACCTATTTGGAGCAAGAGTCAAGAAATGATAGTTGATACCCATTGGCAGCAACAACAGCAAACAGCAGTAGTAATAGGTTTGAAAAACACTAGCTAGAACTCTTGGTGGTTTACAGTCAAGGCACTAGAAATGCTACTAGTTGTGAATAATTATTATACTACATTATGACATAATGCAAGGGCTGCTGCTATTAGTAGCAGCAGTAATTAGCTGCAAACAGCAACTGCTGTCTTTCGGCACAACATGTAGCAGCAACAGTTAGTTGCTGGAACATTTTAGCAATTGGGTTTACTTCATTTTCACTACAATTAGTAGGTTAAGATGAGATAATAGGCAGCTAAAAGTTCTTGCAATGGGTTTTAATTTAGCTAACTGTTAAGGTAGTGTAAAGCTTGCTAAACTCGGTTAAAACTAAAAACATTTTAAACTGCATTAAACTCCTCATTGTCAAACCTTATTGACTGATTGCCTCATGAAGTATTATAGATTCATGGTAAGACTTAAAGGAACATAGGATTGGAAAAGAAGAAGGAGCTACTTCCTTTAGGCAACAACAGCTGGGCATAACAAGCAACTACTATGGCAATTGTGGATAGTTAGTTAATTAGTATTGAAGATAAACTAAGGAAAATTGGACATAGAAAGTAATTTTCATAGCTAAGTAAACTTGTGCACTGGCCTGATAATGTGTTTACAATGCTCTGTATAGGAGTTAAAATTTATATTACAAAAACAGTACCTGCTTGATGGGTTGAGACTGTTGTGGCTAAGGCAGGTTTAAAATAGGGCTATAAGGCCAAAAGTGGCCACACCAAGCTTAGCTAAGCCTCATGGGGCTAAGCCAAGCTTGGTTGCTGGCATAAAAGAACAACAAGGAACCAGTTGGTACACCTAATGAAAAGATATAGAAAGAGATTATTTTAACCTAAAAAGGGGCTGTTTTGGTATAATATAGAAAAACAAAGATAATTAATGCCTTAGTATGAAAATAAAAGCTATAAATCATGGGATAAACAAAAGTTGACCATGCAAATTGAAAATACCTTTAAAAACATGAAATAAGCTACAAAAGCATCGTGTATGCTAGAATTTCTGTAAAAAAGGCATGAATCACTCATGTGTTAAAATCTTAATAGGATGTAAACTATATATATGTTGTGTGTGCATGTTATTATCATACTAGACCCCATTTAAGAGAAAAATAGCTATGATAAGAGCATGGATGAGATATTTGAAAAATATATCAAATATAGGAATTTAGCTACAACCATGATCACTGAAACTACGTGATATGTGAGCTTACAAACTATATGACTTGGCTATGTGGCTAACATACTTGTTAATGTAAATAACTGTGTAAGATTTGTGAGAACACTACAATTAAGCTGAAATCCTAACAATAGACTACAAACAAGGCAAGTTTCTAACTCGTACTCTTTATTGAGCAAATATTCTGTAATGGACAGGTTCTCTAAATTCTGAACTGTCTCACCTTATTTATGATTAATATAAGGTTAAATAGCCTTTTTATTTCAATCAGCTTCAAAAGAATAGTATATTGAACTTTTCTATCTTGAATGAGTTTACATTGAAAGTATGTCAATACCATTACTTCGGTTAGACAACTGTTGAGATATATTGATATTATTTATGAAATTATCAGTTTATATTTTCCAAACCATTTTTGTTGTGGTATGGATTCTTATATAATGATGTGAACGAACAACCCTTTTATAGGGGCATATTGTACCGGACATATGATTCTGAAGGACATGTAAAGTGTCATTAGACTGTTATATTGTGCACAATGTAGGGTACTTAGGCTGATCCCCTAAAGTACGAGTCTAGGATATAAAACAGCTTTTATAACTGTTTGTATCTATGGATTGCAGTGTTATTACTGTTAATTCTAGTATAGAGTTCATTGGTCATTTGACCTTACAACATGCTATAGCCTGATTTTTATACTCAACACTTTTAAAGAATTATATTGTTCAGTATCTATTGCATTGTAACCTCTTTGATATAAATATTTTTGTTCCATTATATTTAACTGCTTATTTCCTTGCTGAGCAAGTTGTTGCTCACCCTTGCGTTAAATATAATGTTTTCAGTTAAAACTGAGGTTGTTGGATCCATCTGAAAAAGACAAAGGAAAGGGGAAAGTTGTTGAATAGTTTTTTATTAAGCGCCTGTGCTTATTTAAGTAATAAATGTAATAAACACCATTAGCATTATGTTGTGTAATGATATTCGGTTTGTAAGTTATGTAAAAGTCTATGGAACCTGAGATTTAAGTTTATGTAATATAAGACAGTTTTCTTTTAGTATGAATGAGTATATTAGTATCGTGAGCACCAAACTCGAGTTAAAAATAACCCGAAATTTGGGGACGTCACAGTAAAAATGTGTTTCCCTATTCCAAGACAACCTTATATGTGTTTTTCTTTTTTATTTTTTTTGTGGTTGCTAAATCTAGTGAAGCATTTTGCAAGTGAGAGAACATTATAACAATACCAACCAAGTAAATTGCAAAAATTTCATTTTAAGTATCCTGTTAGGTAGCCCACGCTGTTTGAGAAAAAATATATGAGATCTAATAATTGACTTTACACAGTTTACAACATATTCTAACATCGAAGATAATTAAACATTCTACGTGTAATTATATTATTTGCTTCAAGTTCTTTTGTAGGCAAACTAATCCTATGAATTTTTAATTTAATTCTATAATCAGCACAAAGATGAACTCATTATAAACATTAAATGAGCTCAGCATTAAACCACAAGAACAACTAAAACAAAAATTTTACTGAATCCCCAATTTTTACATAACATCATAAATTTCTTAAATTGAAACCTAAATTTGTGCGTATAAGTGTACTTTAGATTTAATATGTGTGTAAAACCAAAATTACAAGCTATTGTGCGTGTTAGTGTGTGTAAAATTGGGAAAATGTTTAAATTGAATACTAATTGTTGACTTCAGGTAATAGAAGACAACAATGGAAGAGAATGAGGCAAAGGAAGCCGCCGCCGCTCTCGCCGAAAATTGCAGAAATTGGAATTGGGGCTTTTTTTCTTCTTCTAAACTAGGGCAATAATAAGTGGGAGGAGAGAGAGGGGGAATGGAGTAGTGAGACGGAGGAGATTTAGAGAGAAGGAGGATGAGGAGCCAACGGGAGACTGAGAGAGGAGGCGGTAGATCGAGTATAAGCTTTTTGATCTGAAGGATATAGTCCGTGGATAGTTGTCATCAACCAACTTTTCATCCATTTGATCAATTAATTTGTGTTTTTACCAGCCCATATTTATTTAAGCATAAGTAATATAAATTTTAATTTCAAAAATTAAGACAATATTTTAAAACTAATTTTTTGTTTATTTATATAATTAATTGTTTTTACAAAATATTATATTTGTACTAAAGTATTTAAATGGTATAACACATACATATACTTATAAAATTTATTATAGCATACAATATATTATTTTTGTGTTTGGATCTATTTATTTTTTATTGTTCTTAATTCGGCCATTGCTGTATCAAAACGAAGAAGACTTGGGAAGAACAAACGCATATGCTTAATTAGGCCAAAATTAAAGAAGAATTGCATGCACGCATGCATGCAATGGGAAGCTAGCTGTGTAAATGCAACACTATTAAAATTCTTTTCGAATAATTGTAAGGGAATGGTGAACCACCTTATCTTACTTCTTTTATATATATATATATATATATATATGAACAAGATCAGGTCCGGACTCCCGGACGGGAGTAAAATCCGGACCTGATTTTTTTGTTTTTTTTTTTTTTGGTAGAACAACTAAAAAAAAAAAAAAAATTTATGGAACTGAAATTTTTCAATAATACAGTGTTTTGGGTGTGTTTTTAACACCTACACCAACCAATGTATGTACAGTCTGTCCAGACTGTACAGACATGTTTTGTTATAGGCATCCAAATCACACCCAAAACACTGTATTATTGAAAAATTTCAGTTCCATAAATTTTTTTTTTTTTTTTTAGTTTTTCAAAAAAAAAAAAGCAAAAAAAAAAAAAAAAAAAAATAGTCCGGATTTTAACAAAATCCGGGAGTCCGGACCTGATCCGGACTCTATATATGAACAAGATCAGGTCCGGACTCCCGGACGGGAGTAAAATCCGGACCTGATTTTTTTGTTTTTTTTTGTTTTTGGTAGAACAACTAAAAAAAAAAAAAAAAAATTTATGGAACTAAAATTTTTCAATAATACAGTGTTTTGGGTGTGTTTTTAACACCTACACCAACCAATGTATGTACAGTCTGCCCAGACTGTACAGACATGTTTTGTTATAGGCATCCAAATCACACCCAAAACACTGTATTATTGAAAAATTTCAGTTCCATATATTTTTTTTTTTTTTTTAGTTTTTCAAAAAAAAAAAAAGCAAAAAAAAAAAAAAAAATAGTGTGGATTTTAACAAAATCCGGGAGTCCGGACCTGATCCGGACTCTATATATATATATATATATATATATATATATATATATATATATATATATATATATATATATATATATATATATATGGCTCCATCACCCTAACATAAATGATATATTCAGAATGACCAGGGACGAAAAATTGGCAGGAAATGGTGGAAAGATCGATATATACTCCAAACAAAAGAAAAACCCTCCATTATTCCTCCCAAATCCCCACCTAGCTTGCATTTCCATCTAATTCTTCCATTTCACTTTTGTACCATACCAAACAAATCATAAGAATGAGCGAATGTGATCAAGTCGAACATGCATGATGTGACTTACTAATGGATTTAATTTACCAATATACATCTCATTAAGTTTACTAGCTAGTTAATTAATTTCAACCAAAGCTCCTCTACCTCATACATTTAAGGAGCCCGTTAGTTATAGACGGCCTAACGTGCACGCCTAAATCTGATTTTGGTGGTTATTGATCTTTCCAGTCATTCTAATCCTTCTGTTATTAAAAAAATAAATAAATTTCATACATTGACAAAAGAATAACCGAGAGCCCAGACTTATCTCTATATAGGTTAAGTTGGAACTTGAAGGACCTCTGAAGATTCGCCATTGTTTTGCCGAGAATGATGAATTTCAGAATTTCTGTTTTAGTATTCGACATATTGGAGAAAAAAAGAAGAAGAAAAAAAAAACATTCCTTTTACGGGGCTAGTAGCTAAGCAGATTGCCTCAACCTGGAAGTGGATTAGATATCGGAGGCTTTGTTAATATTTCTCATCAGTACTGCTCATCGCTTTTTCATATATTTTTAAACTAGCAATCTCAAAATATCTTTGGGTGTCAATACACGAATTTTGAAAAGGTAATGTATAAATATATTGTTGGCACATAATAATGTCCCTGTGAAACATAGAAGTATATAAAAAGGATGATATTGCAGGAAGATGGGATGAGAAGAAAACCTCTTCCAACCAGCATGATTTTTCACAAACTCAAAAAACCTAGCTTCTATTACCTTTTGTTGATCATGCTACGATGAGTCTTGAGGTTTCAGCCCTAGCCGAAGCTCAAGGTCCAATTCCAAGCTTGATGAACCATGCTTTTTCTCTACATGTCCATCACCAAAACTGCTTGTCCCAAAATCATTACTGGTAAATAATGATTTCTCCACAAAGAAAGGAAGTTGTACCACTTCTTTATAACAATATTTCCTTCTAGGGACTTTCTTCATCTTCTTCTGAGAAAATCCATGGCCTTTTATGAGCAAAACTTTTTTCGTGAATATCACGATCTTGACTAGTTACTAGTTGCAACAAGTCGTCATTTGAAGAAGCCGTAGGAGGACTAGAAGGATTCTTTTTCGTGAAATCATGATCCATTGAAAATAGGGTTTCGTCGGAAGATACTTTTAGCCTAGCCCTATCTTTTCTATGAATGTTCATGTGTCCCCCTAGTGCTTGTGCATTTGAGAAGCCTCGTTTGCAAAAAGTGCATCGATAAGACCTAATGTGACCTAGTACTTGACCATCTGATGTACTCCATGCTAATTGTTGAGGGATTTCTATGTCGGATCTATTAATTTCCATTCTCAATCTATGACTGAGGAAAGAGAGGTATGAAGGCGATGAACTACCTAGAACTAGTCAAATATTGGTCGTCCGTGTTTGTTGAGAAGAAAAACTATATACGGGCAGGCCTTCTCGATTTCTTGTAGAGGCCTCTTATATGCTTGATATATCAAGGAAATTAAGTATTACTCGTATACAATAATGCACGCCTATCAGATCGTCCAAATCTCCTCTCCAATTTCCATCAGATATTACTAGTCAAATATTGGAATATAATTTAATTTGTTAGTATTGTTATTATGTACATGTACACTTATTTACTGTTAACTTTTTAAATAAATAAAGATTACATGACATTAATACACGGGAATGAGATATAGACGATCTGAATTCCTCATTAAACGACCGATCCTGTACTTCCAAAAGTTGTCTACAAAAATACAATATCTTCACGTTTGGACTTTGGATTAAACCAAATTAAGCTATCAATTTTCTTTGCCCCTATATATGTACGTATACGTTTTCGTGAGTTCTTGTTAACACGTCTTGCTTTCATTGTATATTCAACCGTTACAAAAGTCCCTTACGGAGTAGGAGATTACGGTTGACATGAGTTTTTAAATAATGTTTGATTTAAAAGGGCACTAACCGTAGTCTTCACAAGATTATTGTGTTAGTTCAGCACAAATATTTAAGCATACATTTTATTCAAGTATGCTTATATATACAGTAGAATATCTATCTATAAATTAATATCGTTGGAACTGAATTTTTTTATTAATTTAGAGAGTTATTATTTAATTTATAAATTAATAATTTATTAATTTAAATAGTGTTTTTATGAACATAAATTTAATTACATTAAAATTATTGTATTTTATTGATGTTTATATCATACTTTTTTTGATGCAATGTATCAAATTTATTAAACTAATGTATCATACTTGTGAGGATGATACAATACCTTTGGAGCCAATAATGAGAAAGGAAGCACTCATAGCGTCAACAACTCTTCACAAATTTTTATTACAATTTGATAATGTAACACCTTAACTTTTGGACTCACTGAAAAAAATTAAAGATGAAATTCAATTAGATTTGAATTTCAAGACAAACAAACGAGAATAGAATCATATTTAACAAGATTACCCTAGATATATGTGTAATTTAAAAGAATTATTAATTTATGATTTTGATGGGACCATATATTTAAATAAGGGTCTTTTTAAAAATTATTATTTTATTATTTTATCGAAATTATTAATTTATCGAGTATTAATTTATAGAGATTCTAATATATATATATATATATATATATATATATATATATATATATATATATATATATGGGAGCCCTTCCATAGCAACCGGTTGCCGTGAGAACTGTGCGACAACCCCTTTTTGGACCGTTGATAAACTTATTGGAAGGCTGAGATGAAACATAAATATACCAAGCCGGCACAACTTGCTTTTATTTTAATATGAGGACCCCACATAGTCAACATGTTGTCAGTTTGTTGAAATAAAATGAATTTTTAATATTAAATAATGCCCGACCGACACAACTTGTACCGGCTGTGCCTTTTTTTTTTTAAGCATTTCTCCATTAATAGTTATGACTCAGCACATTGCGTAAACTTAAAAAAATATAAAATACTCCCGGCCTCTACAAGCTCTTACGGCTGTTAAAAAAAAATACCAACCGAGACAAGCTCTTCCGTCTTGCAATTCACATCCTTGCAAATATATGTTATTTTATATAAAGAATTATAATATATCCTATTTTATATCCTATTATAAAATAACAAATATTTTTATAATTCTTTATTTGCTATTTTTATAAAAATATTTTATATTATTTATTTGTTATTTTATAATAGGATATAAAATAGGTTATAAAATATTTGCTATTTTTATATAAAGAATAATATAACCTATTTTATATCCTATTTTATTAAGAAGATAAATAGCAAATATACATTTATTAAGAAGATAAATATTTTATAATATACATTTATTAAGAAGATAAATAGCAAATATTTTATAACCTATTTTATATAAAATATTTGTTATTTTATAATAGGATATAAAATAGGATATATTATAATTCTTTATATAAAATAGCATATATTTGCAAGGATGTGAATTGCAAGCCGGAAGAGCTTGTCCCGGTTGGTATTTTTTTTTTTTAACAGCCGTAAGAGCTTGTAGCGGCCGGGAGTATTTTATATTTTTTTAAGTTTACGCAATGTGCTGAGTCATGACTATTAATGGAGAAATGCTTAAAAATAAAAATAAAAATAAAAATAAAAAAGGCACAGCCGGTACAAGCTGTGCCGGTCGGACATTATTTAATATTAAAAATTCATTTTATTTCAACAAACTAACAACATGTTGACTATGTGGGGTCCTCATATTAAAATAAAATCCGGTACAAGTTGTGCCGGCTTGGTATATTTATGTTTCATCTCAGCCTTTCAATAAGTTTATCAACGGTCCAAAAAGGGGTTGTCGCACAGTTCTCACCGCAACCGGTTGCTATGGAAGGGCTCCCTATATATATATATATATATATATATATATATATATATATTTGAGGAACAAAAAAATATAGAAATACCTTATAAGATTCATCTTCTTCTTTTCTTTTCTTTTTTTTTGATTGACCTCGCTCTGTTTACACTTTAAAGAGCTTATATATGGGCGGCCGATATAAAAACTATATATCCTTCATCTCGTGCATATGGAGAAAAAGATAAGACAAAACTTTAAGATGTTAAATATTTCACTCATTATAAAAAATTTTGAATGGTATCAAGTACTTGAAAATTTTCACTCACAAGTAATACCATATGTTAACGCCTGATTTTGTACGCATGACGAAATCACCAAAAGGACAGGCCAAAATAGCGCCAACGGTTGATGGAGTAATTCATAAACATAAATAAATATAAAGTATGAACACAAGAATTTACGTGGAAACCCAATTGGGGAAAAACCACGGAGAGAGAGAGTAATCCACTATAATAATATTGGGAGTACAAGTTGTGTATTTGTGTTGTATCTCTTGTGTTCTTGTATCTTCCAATCCCTGGCTTATTATTGTATTTATAGATAGGAGTAGGAGTCCTTTTCAGAATCACCTTATAACTGCAATTAATGGCTAATAGATTTCTTCCCAAATTAAACTTCTTATCCCACCAAATAAGGAAATACAATCTTACTTTAATAAGGACTCTTTCACTACCCAAATAATCACACTCCAACACCATATATATATATATATATAGAGAGAGAGAGAGAGAAACTTTAGAGAGTTATAGGAATTTGGAGTAAATACTTAAGAGAGATATAGAGACCAAACTAAAGTTAATTACCCAAATGCTGATATCTTTATGAGTACAAGTAATTAAACATGACCAGTACATGCATATATTTTGTTCCTTGTACTCAATATACAATATCTAATGCACAAATTAAGCAAACATGTTATGCTGATTATTGGAATAAAGATATCAAAGAGTCCAGAATACCACGACCTTTACTTTTATTTTAATATCTTTATTTTCTGTAAATAATATTGGTCGCATGGGTGACTAATTAAAGGTGAAACTGTTGGCTTGCGCCAACTATGTAATTTTTATATGTCACAAGGAGGTTAAATTATAATAAATCCCTCCATGAATGTGACATTTTTGGAGCTACACACCCCATCTGTAAGAGGGAGCTTAGGGGGCCTGTAACAGCGGAAGCGTGTGATATGAGTACGCAATCCGCATGATGTTGTGACGACATCTTGGATTATGACACTTCTCAACACTTGAACACTCAAATAGTTTTTTCAGTCCATATTATAATAGCCTAATCAATTTGGATCTTGGTGACCAATTAAAATGGGAGGGGAGGAGAGGGGAGGGGAGGGGAGGGGAGGGGAGGGGAGGGTGGGGTGGGGTGTGAGGGTAGGGTGGGGTGGGAGGGGGAAGGGAAGTTAAGTTTGACCAAATTATTTACTGATGATAATTTCACATGCCACCGCAGTTAGAGGAGCTAGTTTAATGTAGAGTAAATTCAATAAACTTTAGACAATAAGAATTTTAGTAGTCACTTCTAAGCCCTAATCAGATGGTCAACATATATATCTTTTAGCTGAGCAACGAGTCTAAAATATTTTTAGACAATTTTGATTACTAAATAATATTGCAGGTCGCATCGTGCAATATCGCACAGTACCCCTTCCTTTCACAAAAAAGTAATAATCTAATTTTGAAATTTTTGAAGATGCCAAAATTTTAATATATATATATATATATATTTGTGTGTGTGTGTGTTAGTTAAGAAAAAAATGACCTGAATCGTGTGGGCAAGAAAATCGTGCCTTGCCAGTTAGGATTTCGTGTTGGATGAGGAGGAGAGAAATCCATGAAGAGCACGGAATTGATTGATTGATTGAAGAGGGGAGAACGGCAGGTGAGCGATTACTCCAATGACGTTTGGCAGAACTCCTAGAATTCGGAAACCGTGTTAGGGCTATTGGGATTTCAAGATCCTTCTTTTTGCATGAGTCCTTCCACTCCTAGAATCCGGAAACCTTATTAGGATTTATTGGGATTCTAAGAGTCTTCCTGAGTGTTGTGAGAGAATGTCCAGGTCCTTTGATCTTCCAAGAGTCCAAGTTTTGAGTCTGAAGAGAGGTCCCCTTTCCAATGGAATGGAAGGGGTATTATAGGGTTTTCTGGAAAGTAGTCATGTGCAAGGCACATACTTTCAGGAAAATTCCAGAAATACCCTTTAGTCATTAGAATAATGCCCATATTGCTCTGTCCTCCTAGCCACCAATCTAATCTCTCAATCAATTCTCAAAACGAGCCGCCTCCACGAGTCTTCTGCCTCGGGACATGTGGAGGCTTCTCCCGGATCAAGCACATTCATTTTTGACTTTTTTGTCTTCATTCCATTAGGTTATGTGAACCCTAATTTGCACATTTAATGAGGTCGTGGAACCCTAATTGCGCATTTAATTTAATTAGGTCATGTGAACCCTAATTTTATACTTGGGCCCACAAATCGATAGAACAAAAATTGACACGGATAATCTCTCTATTTTTAAGGTGTTCGTCCCCTACCAAAATAGTTTTGTTAAGATTTCATACAATATCTGGATAATTATAAAAGATTACTAAAATTAAGAATAAAGATGATTAGAAAAAAAAAGTATTCTCATTGTATTTTTGTATGTATCTCATTCACTTTATAATGCTATTATTTATAGATATAAGAACATCAATACTAGGAGGTTACAAAACTCAAAGGTCATGAGTTTCATAACTCAATGGACATGAGAGTTTTAAAATCATTACAATTTAAAGATAGGAAGAATGAATCTAGACATCCATATATATGTATATTATAATTTTATAACACTCCACCTTGGATGTCTATTGTATAGCCATACGCATTGAAAGCTGCCTCATTAAAAACCTTACCAGGAAAAACCCAATGAAAAAAACCTGGTTAAGGAAAAAAGAGTGTAGCGCGTATTAGCTTCCCCTCATGAATGTATCCTTAAGTCCTTCAGTTGTCGCATTCCAATATTGCGACGCAATCCTTCAAACGTTGTAGTTGGTAATGCTTTGGTGAACAAATCTGCTAGATTATCTTTTGATCGAATTTGTTGAACATCAATGTCACCACACTTATCAAGATCATGTGTGAAAAAGAATTTCGATGAGATATGCTTTGTTCTATCTCCTTTGATGTATTCTCCTTTTAATTGAGCTATACATGCAGCATTGTCTTCATACAGAATGGTTGGAGTTCCTTTACTGGAGGATAAACCACATGTTTCATGAATAAGTTGAGTCATTGATCTCAACCACACACATTCTCGACTTGTTTTATGGATTGCAAGTATTTCAGCATGATTAGATGAAGTGGCAACTAATGTTTGCTTTGTAGATCTCCATTATATAGCAGTATCACCACACATAAATAGATAACCTATTTGAGATCGACCTTTATATGGATCAGATTAATATCCTACATCAGCATATCCAACTAATTTATGATTATAATTATTTGAATAAAATAAGCTCATATCCGTAGTTCCTCGTAGGTAACGAAAAATATATTTAACCCTATTCTAATGTCTTCGGGTAGAAGAAGAGCTATATCTTGCTAACAAAGTCACAAAGAATTCTATATCAAGTCGTGTATTATTAGCAAGATACATTAATGCACCAATTGCACTGAGGTATGGTACTTCAGGGGACCAAGTAATTCTTTATTATCCTCACGAGGTCTAAAAGGGTCTTTTTTTACATCAAGTGATCTAACAACCATTGGGGTACTCAATGGATGAGCTTTATCCATATAAAATCTTTGACGGACCTTCCCTGTATTAGTTGATTGATGAATGATAATTCTATCTGCTAAATGCTCGATCTGCAGGCCGAGACAAAATTTTGTTTTTCCTAAATCTTTCATCTCAAATTCTTTCTTTAAATAATTCATTGTCTGTAGTATCTCTCCATGAGTTCCAATAATATTTAAATCATCAACATACACAACAATGATAGCAAAATCGGATTTTGACTTCTTTATAAAAATAGATGGGCATATAGGGTTATTATTATACCTTTCTTTCGATAAATATTTATTAAGACGATTGTACCATGTGTCCTGATTGCTTTTACCCATATAGGGACCTTTGCAACTTGATTAAGTAAACTTCCTTGAGATTTGAATTATATGCTTCAGGCATTTTAAATCCTTCAGGGATTTTCATATAAACATCATTATTATTTGATCCATATAAATAGGTTATAACAACATTAATTAGACACATATCTAGTTTTTCATGAGTTTCTAGGCTAATAAGATACCGCAATATAATTGCATCTACCACAGGATATATGTTTCATCGTAATCAATGTCAAGTCTTTGTGAAAACCCTTGTGCCACAAGTCGTGCCTTATATCTTACGATTTCATTTTTCTCATTTCTTTTTCATACAAAGTCCCATTTGTATCCAACTGGCTTTACTTCTTTGTGTGTTTGGACTACAGGTCCAAAAACTCACGTTTTGCAAGTTAATTTAATTCTTCCTGGATTAATTCTTTCCATTTTGGCCAATCATTTCTGCGTCTACATTCTTCAACATAATTAGGCTCAAAATCCTCGTTTTCATTAATGATATCAAACGATATATTATATGAAAAGCTGTTGTCAACAACTATCTCACTTCGATTCCATTTTTTCTTTGTAGAGACATAACTTATCGAGATCTCATCATTTTTATTGTTTTCAGGTACCTGAACCTCTTCTGGGGTTTTATGATTAGCTATATTTATATCCTCATAAATATTTTCCTCCTCAATAATTCCAACTTTTTTATTTACTTTTTTTATTTTCCGAGGATTTTTATCTTTTGAACCGATTGGTCTACCACGCTTCTGGCGTGCCTTAGACTCATTTGCTACAATTTTTGCGAATTGTCTTATTGGGACTTCAATCCAAGATGGAGCATTTATAGCTGGTATATGAGATTTGGGTACTCCTTTTGAGTCAGTGAATGCATTCGGTAGCTAATTTGCTATATCTTGCAAACGGAGTATTTTTTGAACTTATTGTTCACGTTGTTTTGTACGAGAATCAAAATTCAATAAAGACAATGCATTCCATGCATGTAATATGTGATGCCCCCAAAATAGGTATACATCACCCATCTTGAGTCGCCAAATATATGGTACAAAAATCAAATACAAACTTCTTTAATACAACTGTCGTGTAAAAATACGACAAAACATAACTGAGTTTTTACATGAATATTATCTTCTAGACAATATCCAAACTCAAATTCAATCCTCATTACATTTATTATCACACTAAGTAGTGAGGAATGCTAAAACAACCATCTCGGGCCATCACTCCGTTCCCCGACTAGTCCCGGCTACGTTCTCATTTCCTGAAGAGAACAATGAAAGCAAAAGGGTGAGCTCAACTAGCCCAATAAGAAATATTATGACTAAGATAATGCAGAATAAATTATCATTAGCCTTCAACAGTGTTAAACTGATAAAATACAATAAACATCAAGTTTAACTGCAGCGGAACATGTAATCCATTAGAAGAGTCAAGTAGAGCATGATATCTATTATCTTCTATGATTTAAAAAAAAATTCATCCACTTTATCGCTGAGACTCTACTTAATAAATAAATCACATCATCGAATCATCCCTGCATTACGGGCCAAGGATATTCATGTAATCATCAATGGTCATGATTATACCGTATAATCCCTGGTCATAATTATACCAACAACTGTCCATCAATGCACTACGGGCCAATGATGACTTTTACCATATGATTTATGACATTACGGGTCATGATTATACCGAATGATCCCTGGTCATAATCATACCAATCAACAGTCCATCTATGCATGTAAGCCAAAGATGACTTTCATCACAATGTAAGCATGAGGATGATGATAATGATATAAGCATTAATCAAACGAAATCAAGGAAAAATATTGAAGACTTTAAATTTATCCAGAGTTTATAAATATCCAAATTGTCAACATAATACTTCTTTGTGGAGTAAAATTCAAGAATAATATTCATGTATCAAAAATAATTTGGACAGAAGAGAAATTTATTTTTTGGGTGAATAGTACCTCGTGAATAGTACCCTGTGAATAGTACTTCGGGAATATTACCTCGTGAATAGTACCCCAGTATGAAAAGTGCCCCAAATACCTGAGTGAATAATATTTGAGTGAATAGTATCTAGGTGAATAGTAATCTGTGAATAGTACTCCGACATAAAAAGTGCCCTGAATACTCTAGTGAATAATATTTGAGTGAATAATAACTGGGTGAATAGTAACCTGTAAATAGTAACTCATGAATAGTATTCTGGTATGAAAAGATCAATAATTATCAAAAAAGCTTATAATAATATTTCCATGAAAAGATACTGGATGAAGCGCAAATATCAAGGATATTCTGCTAATTTCACGGAGTATAGAAGCAATACTTTAATAGAATGAGGGTAGAATTATGAATACGAAAAATAATAATATTACTCACATACTACAGAGTATGGAAGAAAATATTATTTCTACGAATACTGAAAAAAAAAATATCCCTTACCTTAGAAGAAGACTGGATACTGGAATAGTGAGGTAGCACACTTCTCTTCTTCTATCTCTCTATAGCTTCTCTCTCTATAATTGCTCTTGTGAGTCTTAGTGAATTGGTGAAAATGGAAAAAGGATGAGCTTCTATTTAAAGGAAAATATAGTTTCTATAATTGCACGTTTTGGGGCTCGAAATATTACAATATAATACCTTCATCTTTTTCTTCATTTTTAATTTAGTCCTGCAAGTATTATCAAACTTGCACCACCTCCCCTAATATATAGTATATCATGTGAATCAATAGTACATTCATGTGAATTAATAGTTCTATACATGTGAAAAAAATAGTTACAGTATAGTACATTCATCTATACCTCCATTTTTAATTTAGTCATCATGCAAGTATTATCAATCTTGCACCACCTCCCCTAATAGTACATGCATGTGGATCAATAGTACACAAATGTGAATAAATAGTTATAAGCATGTGAATTAATAGCAATTAATTGCTCATTTATCCGATTAATTACTCGATTGGTCAATATAACCTCCAGAAATTAATTATTATCGAAATAAATGTCGATTTCCACTAACACTAATAATCTCAACATAATGAAACTATCAAATTCATCTTTAATCAACACGAACTTATTCATCATTAATATTATAACTCACAATATTTAACAACCAGATTATTCCCAGGAAAGAGGGGGCTTTCCGACAATGATTTCTCCTTATTGGCGCGCAATTAGGTGACCAAACCTCTCCTCAACAAAACTTTCTAGACATCGTCAATATTACAAATAATAATATGAATAACTTTATCGTCTCAATTATTGATTTAATAAAATAGAATATTGATATTGTGACAATAATTGAATCAATAATATTAGTGATATTATGCAGTAATTACTGTAACAATAATTGAGTATAACTAAGTGACTTCTCACGTAAGCATCAATAATCAATACCGTGTGTTACTATCCAACCACGCGTATTACTGTACTTTTACCACCAGGTAGTTCAACAGTTTAACGGTAAAACTTTCGCCGTTATTTTTATAAAAAGATAATTCTATCGTTTTCTAACCACGACAATACTTCCGTTGTGGGGTTCACCAATGATTATTTTGTCGTACGAATATTCCATGTTAAAACGAATATTCTTCAACCAATCGAATATTATATAACCACTTGTTTACTTTGCAAAATTTATAAATATTACCCACAACTATAACATTATATCAAATCCACACCATAATATTCAAAAATATATTTTGAGAAAAATTATTCTTTATTCATAAAAGTTGGGGTCTTACATAATATCTTTATCCAATTTTTTAATTTCTCCCCCTAATGCTGAGAACATAGTCTCATCAAAATGACAGTCGACAAATTGTGTCGTAAATAAATCACCTGTTAAGGGTTCAAGATATTTAATTATTGATGGGGACTCAAACCTAATATATATCCTGAGCCTCCTTTGAGGACCCATCTTTGTATGTTGTGGAGGATAAATTGGAACATATACCGCACAACTAAATATTCTTAGATGGAAAATATATGGTTCATGACCAAAACCAATTGTAATGGGGAGAATTTATGATATGATGTTGGCCTAATGCGAATAAGTGTTGTTGCATGTAAAATAATGTGCCCCAAACAGAGATAAAAAGTTTTGTTCTCATGAGCAGTGGTCTTGCAATTAACCGAAGGAGTTTAATAAATGATTCAGCAAGACCATTTTGAGTATGAACATGGGCAACAGGATGTTCCTTATTTATCCCAAGTGACAAGCAATAATCATTAAATGTTTGGGATGTGAGTTCACCAGCATTGTCAAGACGAATAGTCTTGATTGTATGATCCGAAAATTATGCTCGTAATCTAATAATTTGAGCAAGTAATCTTGCAAACGCCAAGTTGTGAGTTGATAATAAACACACATGTGACCATCTTGTAGATGCATCTATTAAAACCATAAAATATCTAAATGATCCACTTGGTGGTTGAATAGGCCCACAAATATCTCCTTGAATACGTTCTAGAAACATTGGGGATTCAATCCCAACATTAGCTGGTGATTATCTAATGACCAATTTACCTTGAAAACAAGCAGCACATAAGAATTCCTTAAATTAAAGAATCTTCTGGTTCTTTAATGGATGGCCATGTGAATTCTCAATAATTCTTTGCATCATTATTGATCAAGGATGACCCAACCGGTCATATCAAATAATAAAATTATTTGGTTCATTGAACTTCTGGTTCATTATTGCATTGACTTCAATTGTACATACTAATACTTGTATAGTACAAACCTAAAGATAAAACGGGTAATTTTTCTAATATTTGTTTTTCAGTAGAGACATTTGATATGATATAAAGATATTCTATACCATTGTCATTGGTTGTCTCAATATGGTACCCGTTAAGTCGTATATCTTTAAAATTTAGCAGATTCCTACTTGATTTAGTGGAAAATAAAGCATTATCAATAATAAATTTTGTTCCACTAGGAAGCATTATATTTGCTCTTCCAGAGCCTTCAATCAAGTCTGTTGAACCTGATATTGTATTCACTTTTGCTTTCATCATTCTTAGATTTGAAAAATATTGATTATGTCTGATAATGGTATGTGTCGTTGCACTATCTGCTAAGCATATATCTCCACCACTGATATTAGGCTCATTTATAGCATGACGCAAATCCATATTTTCTTCATAAAAAGGAATAAATATAAAATAAGTTCATAATATTATAAATTAATAACACAATCCTTTACATTAAATAAGCCAATCATGAAAAGAAAAAAAAATACATTAGCATAAAATAAACACACTTAAAGGATTAGCATAATTATGAACTAATTATTTTTATTACAAGAAATATTAACTTTGTAAGACCCCAAATTATTAATAATTGAAATTTAATTTCCTCTATTTATCATTTTGAAATAGTAAGGGTTGATTTGATTAATGTGGTTAGTTATGGATAAAATGCGCAAATATTTTAAATAAGCAAGTGGTTATAAAATATTCATTGTTGTCGGGGAATATTCGTTTGGTCGTTGAATATTCTTACTGTCGGGGAATATTCGTACAACGACACAGCCTTGTGTGGGCCCATAACGGAAAGCGATTGGATGAAGAAAATGACAAGTATAAGTTGTTTATAAATAACGGCGCAGTTGTTACCGTTAATACTATTGTAATACCCGGTGGTTAAAACACAGTAATACGCGTTATTACACAGTAGCACACGGTATTGCACCAATTATTGATTCTTACGTAAGAAGGCACTACTCAATAATTGTTACAGTAATTACAGTTCAGTATTTTATTTTATTGATTCAATAATTGCTGCGTTGATTTTTTTATATTACTGTTGTTTCAATAATTGTCACTACAAAGTATTTTCCATTATCGGAGCAATAATTCATATTATCTGAATAATATATTAGATAACATTATTGGCAATGTTTAGAAAGTTCTGTTTAAGGAGAGGTTTGGTCACCTAATTACGCGCCAGTAAGGAGAAATCTTTATTGGAAAGTCCCTCTTTCCTAGGAACGGCCTGGTTGCCAGTACTGTAATTCTGTAATATTATTTATAAATAATTAATTATTGATTTATATGATGATTAAAATATTGATTTTATGTGGATATAGATGGAGAAAATTTTTAAAGTGACAATTGTTAAAAATTGATATTTTATTTTTTCTGATAAAATAATATTTTATTATATTATTATAATATAATAATGGGGATATTTTTACAATGAATGTGGGATATAAGAGTATATGAGGATGAGGAGTATTTTTGTTGCAAAATTTGTTTAAAACATGTTAAACATGTCTGTGGGCCCATTTCTTGACTGAAATTTAATTATAGCCTGTAAAATCGCCCGTTTATGGATTTCGGTCAATTTCTGTTTGGAATTTGGAAAACTTTTCTTCTGCAAAGTTGTAGAGAATTGAATTTCCTATAAAAATTGGCGAGATTCGAATTTTCTGATAAAAGGGCTATTTATTATGAATTATTGAAGTTCTGAGGTTCTAGAATAATTGATTTTTGGAAGTTTTAAATAATTATATTAACAAAAACGTTTTTTTACATTGTTGGGACTCATTTAACATGTGATTAGGTGGCTGATTTCAGATGCTAAGTGTGCGTAGAGAATTTATAATATAAATATTAATATTATATTAAATTTTTTGCTTTGGTGTTCTAAGCATTTTCCTATAAATAGGGTACTTAGATTTGAATTGAAAATCACACCAGAAACTAAAGATTTCTCTCTATAATATCGAGCGTATTTGTGAGTATTTTAGTACTTTGAGTATTGTTATACGGTGCAATTTCTTTCAGCACTATATCCAGTATTCCAATCAGAAGTACTATTCTTTCTGAGGTAAGGGATGTTATTTTCTTCTCAAATGATATTATTTCTTCAATATCATTATGCCGAAATATTGGTTGGAACTTTTTATCAAATTTAGAACTTTTTCATGTCGGGATTACTATTCATGAGTTACTATTCACGAGTTACTATTCATGAGTTACTATTCACGAGTACTATTCATGAAGCATGATAATGTTTTTGTAAGATTTCTATCTTTTAATGTCGGAGTCACTATTCACGTATACGGCACTATTCACGAATACGGCACTATTCACAGAAAAATTAAATTTTCGTTTTTCGTCCAAAATATCTATTATGGATACTAGCTTTGATTGTATCCATGATTTGATCATTCTTGAATTTTACTCCACTCTGGTTATTTATGAAGTATTTTTAAACTTGGATTGTTTAAATTACGAATCCTTAATATTTATTCTTTTGTTTCACTGGATTTGTTTTCTTTAAAATATTTTTCATCATCCTCAGTCCTAAATGATGATATAATTGAATATCTTTGGCTTGTAGTGCAAAGATGAATGATTTCTGATGAATATCTTTGGCCCGTAGTGCAAAGATGAACAGGTGTTTAGATGAACCTGACCAACTGATGAATATCTTTGGCCCGTAGTGCAAAGATGACTATTTGATTCAAGATGTATATTGATTGATGTTACAGGGATAAAATATCGATGATGGACTTTTAAATTCATAGATGATAGTAGATTTCATTCTCTACTTAACTCTTCTAATGAATTTTTGTTTCTGCTGCAGTTGTTGATCTAAAACTTGTTGTCTATTGTATTCTTTCAAATTTTTCCCTGTTGAAGAAAAAAGATAATTTTTTGTACATTATCTTAGTCATAATATTTTTTACTGGGCTAGTTGAGCTCACCCTTTTCCTTTTTGTTCCATTTTTCTTCTCAGGAGGCGAGAATATAGCGGGAACTAGTTGGGGTGTGGAGTGGTGGTTCAAGACAGTTATTTTAGTAGTCCTCACCATTTTGTAATATAGTGTATCAATAATTGTAATGAGGACTTATTTGAGTGTGAATATTGTCTAGAAGACAATATTTATATTTAAACTCAAAGTTTATGTGTTGTCGTATTTTGCACGACAATTGTATTAATGAAGTTGTAGTTGTTTCTGTACCATGTATTTGGCGACTCGGAATGGGTTGGATGGAATGGACCTATTTTTGGGGCGTCATAGTTGGTATCAGAGCTTAGGGATATGGTCTCTGGCGGAGATCGGGGAATAGTACTAGGAGGGGAGAGACAAGTAATCCTTCGCTAGTATGTCATACCTAAGCTTATTTGTTGGTCAGTCGAACTATATGGTTAATATGTGATATGTTAATTTGTTTAATTAACCTTTGTTTTATGGAAGTATTTAAGAATGGCAGCTGAGAATATTAACGGTGGAGTTAATGAGACCGTGGAAACACCTTTAATCACCACTCATGGGAACGTGGAACAGGAAGACAATATTCCTCTTGTAAACAACACCCACTGAGCAGACGATGAACGACGGGATGTTTAGGATCTTTTTGCAGTTCATACAAAACAAGACGAGGGAGACTCGTGTACAGATTACGGGTGCAAATGATAGCAACGCGCGGCTTGTCACGGCCAAGCATTTCAAAGAGTTGGGACCACTAGAATTTAAGGGAAAGCCAGATCCGATCATGGCAGAAACATGGGTTAAGCAAATTGCCAAGATATTTGATGTCTTGGGATGCACGGAGGAACAGAAGGTTCCATTCGCCACCTTTATGTTCCGTGGCCAGGTAGATTACTGGTGGGAGTCTGTGAAACGTACCCAGCCTGCCGCACTCCATATGCCTTGGGAAACATTTCAGAAACTTTTCAACAAAAAATACTTTTCTGAAAGTATTCGCCATATGAAAGAGGTAGAGTTTATTAGACTAGAACAAAACAACATGACGGTGTCCCAATACGAGGCGAAGTTCGCAGAGTTATCCAAGTTTGCACCTCATTTGGTAGAGAATGGGGAACGAATGACGAGGATGTTTCTGAGAGGTTTAAAACCCAAGATTCGGCAATATCTTATCTCTCATAAATTTTCTTTATATTCAGATGTTGTCAATAGGGCTCAATTATTAGAGCGAGATAGCGAGTACATTCAACTAAGAGACCGCAACCAGGATCATACCGGTGACAGCAGTCATCAGAACAACGATAACCAGCGGAGAAAGAAAAATATGGAAAAGACCGACAACCACTCTGGTGGTACTCGTGGCCATGAAAATAGAAGAAGCGAGTCGGAGGAGATTTTAAAAAGAGGAGATTCAACAATGACACTGTGAAGACGTCAGCACCAGCAGCAACTGGTTTTAAGGGGGGAGAACGACCACCGGTCATATGCTATAAATATGGAAAAGAGGGACACATCAGCCCAAACTGTCCACAACAGTTTAAGATATACTATAATTGTGGAAAGGAAAGACAAATCGCTCGAGATTGTACGGTAGCGAAACCAAGCCCAGTGGGGATGGTGACTCAAAAGGCTGTCCCAGAAAAGTCAAAGTCAACAGTTTCTGGAAGAGCGTTTGTCGTGAATGGTCAACATGCGAGAAACCCAAACGAGGTGATCACGAGTAAGCTAATCATAAATTCATGCGAAGTTTATACCTTACTATATACCGGTGCTACCCATTCTTTATCTCTTCAACTTGTGCTCAACGTTTAAACTTGATTCCGGAGAAGTTAGATTTTGACCTATCTGTGAAAACTCCGTTAGGAGAAACTTTCGTTACATCCACTGTTTATAAATCTTGTTTGATCCAAGTTGGCACCATCACATTACTTGTTGACCTTATCTCTTTAAAGATACTTGTTTTTGATGTGATTTTAGGGATTGATTGATTGATTAACTACTCATCATGCCAAAATTGATTGCTTTCGTAAGGTTGTTAGTTTTTATATTCCTAACCAACCTGTTATTCGAATTCAAGCAACCAAACCATTGAAGTCAAACTCTTTAATATCAAGCCATAAAGCCATTCGTTTATTGAAAAATAGATGTCAAGCTTTCTTAGCCCATGTCATGGACTTGAACAAAAATACGTCAGATTTGAATGATATTTCTGTTGTTGGTAAAATCCCTGACGTATTTCTTGAAGAATTTCTTGGCCTACCTCCAGAGCGTGATATTGAATTTTGTATCATCTTTGAATCCGGTACAAAACCCACTTCTAAAATCTCATATCGAATGGCTCCTATTGAACTTCAGGAGTTAAAAATTCAACTATAGAATTTGGTACCCGAGCCTTTAATTAGTGACTTCCTTTGTGGAATGCACCGAAGCCAGACTCTCTGTAAGGGACGCCATATTCGTGCGGTGGTAAACTGATAGGTGTCATTATGATGTGCTATCCAAGATTGGGATATGAGTCACAGTTGAGAGCAACCTAAGTCAGTAATCAAAATACGTAGCTTTCTATGCTTAGCTGGTTATTATCGAAGATTTTGTGGAAAGATTTTCTCGAATCGATACTCCATTAACTCAGTTGACTCATAGAGATACAAAATTTGAATGGAGCAAGGAATGTGGAAAGAGCTTCGAAGAACTCAAGAGGAGACTCATTTTGGTACATGTTCTGACCATACCATCTTGGAAAAGCGAACGTGGTAGCTGACGTGTTGAGTAAAACATCGTATACGTACAAGTACGATATTATCAAAGACCCATTTTGTATGACTTACAAATGATAGAGTTGAAGACTCTAGGTACCCATGTGATGATATACGAGTAGAATCGACTTTAATCGATAAAGTTAAAACTGTTCAAGCTACACACCGAAGCTGATGAATATAAAGAAGGAGGTATAAGAAGTTGTTATTCCAAAAGCGAGAATTGGCGAGGTGAGGAAAGCTCAAACCTTCGATTTATTAGTCCATTTGGAATCCTAGATCGAATAGGAACTGTGGCCTATAAACTCATTTTACCGCCAAGTATGAGGCGTGTTCATAACGTTTTTCACGTATCGATGTTACGTAAATATGTGGACGACCCGAACCATGTTATTGAGTTAGAACCGGACGAGATAGTCGAAGACTTAACGTATGAAGAGGTACCTATCAAGATTTTGGATAGGAAGGAGCATGTCCTACGTACGAAGGTCATACCACAAGTTAAAGTTTTGTGGAGAAACCATGCTATTGAGGAAATGACCTGGGAGTTGGAAACGGAAATGAAAACGAGGTATCCTCATCTTTTCGAAACACCAGGTACGTACGTCAATTTAGAGGACAAAATTTCATAAGGAAGGGAGGTTGTAAGACCCCAAATTATTAATAATTGAAATTTAATTTTCTCTATTTATCATTTTGAAATAGTAAGTGTTGATTTGATTAATGTGGTTAGTTATGGGTAAAATGCGCAAAAATTTTAAATAAGCAAGTGGTTATAAAATATTCATTGTTGTCGGGGAATATTCGTTTGGTCGTGGAATATTCTTACTGTCGGGGAATATTCGTACGACGGCGCAGCCTTGTGTGGGCCCATAACAGAAAGCGATTGGATGAAGAAAATGACAAGTATAAGTTGTTTATAAATAACGACGCAGTTGTTACCGTTAATACTGTTGGAATACCCGGTGGTTAAAACACAATAATACGCGTTATTGCACAGTAGCACACGGTATTGCACCAATTATTGATTCTTACGTAAGAAGGCACTACTCAATAATTGTTACAGTAATTACTGTTCAGTATTTTATTTTATTGATTCAATAATTTATGCGTTGATTTTTTTATATTACTGTTGTTTCAATAATTATCACTACACAGTATTTTTCATTATCAGAGCAATAATTTATATTATCTGAATAATGTTATTAGATAATATTATTGGCAATGTCTAGAAAGTTTTGTCTAAGGAGAGGTTTGGTCACCTAATTGCGCACCAGTAAGGAGAAATCTTTATTGGAAAGCCCCCTCTTTCCTGGGAACGGCCTGGTTGCCAGTACTGTGATTCTGTAATATTATTTGTAAATAATTAATTATTGATTTATATGATGTTAAAAATATTAATTTTTATAGATGGAGAAAATTTTTAAAGTGACAATTGTTAAAAATTGATATTTTATCTTTTCTGATAAAATAATATTTTATTATATTATTATAATATAATAATGGGGATATTTTTACAACGAATGTGGGATATATGAGTATATGAGGACGAGGAGTATTTTTGTTGCAAAATTTGTTTAAAACATGTTAAACATGTCCGTGGGCCCATTTCCTGACTGAAATTTGATTATAGCTTGTAAAATCGTCCGTTTATGGATTTCGGTCAATTTCTATTTGGAATTAGAAAAAACTTTGTTCTGCAAAGTTGTAGAGAATTGAATTTCCTATAACAATCGCGAGATTCGAATTTTCTGATAAAGGGCTATTTATTATGAATTATTGAACTTCTGAGGTTCCAAAATAATTGATTTTTGGAAGTTTTAAATAATTATATTAACAAAAATGTTTTTTTACATTGTTGGGACTCATTTAACATGTGATTAGGTGGCTGATTTCAGATGCTAAGTGTGTGTAGGGAATTTATAATATAAATATTAATATTATATTAAATTTTCTACTTTGGTGTTCTAAACATTTTCCTATAAATAGGGTGCTTAGGTTAGAATTAAAAATCGCACCAGAAACTAAAGATTTCTCTCTCTATAATATCGAGCGTATTTATGAGTATTTTAGTACTTTGAGTATTGCTATACGATACAAGTTCTTTCAGCACTATATCCAGTATTCCAGTCAGAAGTACTATTCTTTCTAAGGTAAGGGATGTTATTTTTTTCTCAAATGATATTATTTCTTCAATATCATTATGCCGAAATATTGGTTTGAACTTTTTATCAAATTTGGAACTTTTTCATCTCGGGGTTACTATTTATGAGTTACTATTCACGAGTTACTATTCACGAGTTACTATTCACGAAGCATGATGATTTTTTTTTGTGAAATTTCTATCTTTTAGTGTCGGAGTCACTATTCACGTATACGACACTATTCACGTATACGACATTATTCTCGAATACGACACTATTCACAGAAAAATTAAATTTTTATTTTTCGTCCAAAATATCTATTATGGATACTAGCTTTGATTGAATCCATATTTTGATCATTCTTGAATTTTACTCCACTCTGGTTATTTATGAAGTATTTTTGAACTTGGATTGTTTAAAGTACGAATCCTTAATATTTATTCTTTTGTTTCACTGGATTCGTTTTCTTTAAAATATTTTTCATCATCCTCAGTCCTAAATGATGATATAATTGAATATCTTTGGCTTGTAGTGCAAAGATGAATGATTTCTGATGAATATCTTTGGCCCGTAGTGCAAAGATGAACAGGTGTTTAGATGAACCTAACCAACTGATGAATATCTTTGGCTCGTAGTGCAAAGATGACTATTTGATTCAAGATGTATATTGATTGATGTTACAAGAATAAAATATCGATAATGGACTTTTAAATTCATAGATGATAGTAGATTTCATTCTCTATTTAACTCTTCTAATGAATTTTTGTTTCCGCTGCAGTTGTTGATCTAAAACTTGTTGTCTATTATATTCTATCAGATTTTTCCATATTGAAGACTAAGGATAATTTGTTGTACATTATCTTAGTCATAATATTCTTTACTGGGCTAGTTGAGCTCACCCTTTTCCTTTTTGTTCCATTTTTCTTCTCAGGAGGCGAGAATATAGCGGGAACTAGTTGGGGTGTGGAGTGATGGTTCAAGACAGTTGTTTTAGTAGTCCTCACCATTTTGTAATATAGTGTATTAATAATTGTAATGAGGACTTATTTGAGTGTGGATATTGTCTAGAAGATAATATTTGTATTTAAACTCAAAGTTTATGTGTTGTCGTATTTTACACGACAATTGTATTAATGAAGTTGTTGTTGTTTCTGTACCATGTATTTGGCAACTCAGAATGGGTAGGATGGAATGGACCTATTTTGGGGGCGTCACAAACTTGCTCATTATTTTTGCTTAAAGAAATTTACAATGTCAAGGTGTGTCATATCCATAGGATCAAAAAAAATATCATCAAAATAAATATTATCTTGAAGTGGGTGAGAAAAATTTATTTCTATGTTCTTCTCATTTCCTTTCAATGAGGACTGATATAATCAACAAGATGTTTGGTTGTACAACAGGTATGAGACCAATGTCCTTTCATTCCACATCGATAACAAATATTTTCTTCCTTCTTGGTATCTCTGTTATTTATATTCTTCCCCTTTTCTTGTTTCTCCTTATTCTTTGAAGGTTTGGTATCATGGTTGCGGTAATTAAACCATCCTCACCCGTGGCCACGACCACAACCTCTATTATGACCATGACCACGACCATAATTATTATTATATCTTATAACATTCACTTCAGGGAATGGAGCTGAACCAGTCGGTCGTGATTCATGATTTTTCATTAAAAGCTCATTATTTTGTTCAGCCACAAGAAGACATGATTGAAATCAGTTCAGAATATTTCTTAAAACCTCGTTCTCTATATTGCTACTGCAGGAGCACATTCGAGGCATGAAAAGTAGAGAATATTTTTTCTAACATATCTCCATCAGTGATATTATCTCCACAAAATTTCAATTTAGAACTTATTTTAAACATTGCAGAATTATATTCACTTACTGATTTAAAATCTTGCAATCGTAAATGTATCCAATCATAACGAGCTTTCGGGAGAATAACTGTCTTTTGATGGTCATATCTTTCTTTCAAATTTTTTCAAAGAATAAGAGGATCTTTTATTGTGAGATACTCTAATTTCAACTCCTCGTGGAGATGATGGCGTAAGAAAATCATGGTCTTTGCCTTGTTTTGACTAGGTGTTTCATTACCATCTTTATTGGTGTCTCCAAGACCCATGGCATCAAGATGAATTTTCACATCAAGGATCCATGATAAATAATTCTTACCCGTAATATCAAGTTCCACGAACTCAAGTTTGGCAAGGTTTGTCATTTTAACTTCATAAAAAAATATCAAAAATCATTAGAAATTTGGTTTATTATAACAAATATTGAATAAACATTCAGTCAAATGTTAAATGATTAGTACGTAACATTGTTACAAAATAAAATTTTGAGAAACAGTTTGTCCATATAGAATGTGTTGTGATTCGACAAAACATATGTAATTAAATATTAAGCAATGAAGTGAGTGTCCACTTATGTTAAACATGCAAGCAAGACTGATGTACCAAAAAATTTAGTTGTTGATGAGTAAAAAAAAATAAAAAAATAGTAATATAAATTAATGATAATAATTAATCAATAACTATATATGTAAAAAATTCTTTAGCAGAGTTAAAGATTTCATCTAGTGTAGGTTAATAGCAGACAAAAGAAGATTTCAGAGCCACATAAGAAAGTAAACCCAATTTGGTTAAAAATTTCCTAGAATGATAGATAGGTAATCATAGGAAAACCAATCTATATTTCAATAACATGTATACTACCAACTCAAGGTGAATCATTCATGAATATCATTCGATAAGTAAAGCAAAATCTAAGAAGATATATTCGGTACATAGACTTTAATTATTACTACTTCAAGTGCCAGAAAATGACATTAAAAGTGAATAACAAACCTTCTACTACTTATCAACAAACCAAATTTAATTATTTGCTTCAAGATGAAAGTGATAAGCAATTCGTGCTGATAACGTATTATAAAAGATTACTAAAATTAAGAATAAAGATGATTAAAAAAAAAGAGTATTCTCATTGTATTTTTGTATGTATCTCATTCACTTTACAATGCTATTATTTATAGATATAAGAACATCAATACTAGGAGGTTCCAAAACTCAAAGGTTATGAGTTTCATAACTCAATGGACATGGGAGTTTCAAAATCATTACAATTTAAAGATAGGAAGAATGACTCTAGACATCCATATATATATGTATATTATAATTTTTTAACATGGATATATATGTCAAGTTTACAACGTTTAGATTTATTGTGATATCAAATTCACAGAAATCCCCACTAACACTACTTTGCAAGGGTTTTGGTTTAAGAGAATATAATTGAAGAAGATAGAACTTCACATTCTTATATTAGTTTTTTTAAAACAAAATAAAACTAATAAGGCATAAATTATTTAGTCATAACGGTCACTGTAATAGTCATAAATTTAAATCATTATTGTTCTGGTTAGTTCTCACTATAAATGGCAGAAATTCAAACAGTCTCATTTAAATTTTCAGTCCTTCAACTGCGACATTGGTTTTGTGACCAGTCTAGTGACCGTATTTTTTTAATAACTCCCAAAAAATGTGTAATATTTATTCCAAATAATTTTTTTTTTTACAGAAAATAGTGTTTTAGGTTTTTTGTGTGACGCCCCCAAAATAGGTATACAACACCCACTTTGAGTCGCCAAATACATGGTACAGAAAGAAAACTACAACTTCATTATTACAATTGTCGTGCAAAATACGACAATACATACTGTGAGTTTAAATACAAATATTGTCTTCTAGACAATATTCACACCCAGATAAAGTACTCATTATAATTATTCATACACTATTTTACAGAAATAGTGAGGACAGCTAAAACATCTTTCTAGAACCATCACTCCATACCCCGACTAGATCCTGCTATGTTCTCACCTTCTGAGAAGAAAAATGGAACAAAAAGGAAAAGGGTGAGCTCAACTAGCCCAGTAAAGAATATTATGACTAAGATAATATACAACAAATTATCATTAGTCCTCAACAGGGAAAAATCTGATAAAATACAATAGACAATAAGTTTTAGATCAGCAACTGCAGCGAAAACAACAATTCATTAGAAGAGTTAAGTAGAGAATGAAATCTACTATCATCTATGAATTTAAAAGTCTATCATCAATATTGTATCCCTGTAACATCAATCAATATACATCTTGAATCAAATATTCATCTTTGTACTACGGGCCAAAGATATTCATTTGTATCACCAGTTAGTCATGTTCATCTCAACACCTGTTCATCTTTGTACTACGGGCCAAAGATGTTCATCAGGTAATCATTCATCTTTGCACTACAGGCCAAAGATATTCATTAAGTATCACCATTAAGGACTGGGGATGATGAAAAACATTTTAGAGAACGAATCCAGTGGAGACAGAAGGACAAATATTAGGGATTCATATTTCGGGTTATCCAAATTCAATAATACTCCATAATAACCAAGTGTGAAGTAAAATTTAAAAATAAAGATCAAAACATGGATACAATCAAAGATAGTAATCATAAAAGACATCTGGGACGAAAAAGAGAAAATTTTATTTTTCGATG
Organism: Panax japonicus; assembly: GCA_020205505.1. Lineage (NCBI taxonomy): Eukaryota > Viridiplantae > Streptophyta > Magnoliopsida > Apiales > Araliaceae > Panax > Panax japonicus. The sequence goes on along the minus strand of CM035114.1, from coordinate 77,269,063 downwards.
AATAGTTTCGTAATTGTGAATAGTGTCGTATATGTGAATAGTAACCCCGACACAAAAAGGTAGAAATTCCACAATAAAATTCATAACAATATCTCAGCATAATGATATTGAATAAAATAATATCATTTAAGAAGAAAATAATATTCCTTACCTCAAAGAAACAGTTCTTCGGAATGAAAGATCAGATGTGATGCTGAATGAAACTTGTACTGAATAGCAACTCTCAAAGTATCTAAATACTCACAAAATATGCTCGATGATATAGAGAGAGAAATAGAGAAAGCTTATGGTTCTGGTATGATTTTCAATTCTAGCTTAGCCCTCTATTTATAGGAAAATTTTAGCCCGCCGAAGCAGACTTGACCTGCTACCTGATGGCTTTACCTGCTACTATTGCCACCCACCACATTTGAAATAAAATTCAACACATTTCTTCACCAACGACAAGTGGGGCCCAATCAATTCTAGAATTTTCCACCAAAATCAATTATAACCCTAATTTCCGAATCAGCCACCTCTTAAAATTCTTAACAAATCATTCGTTCATTTTTAACAGTTCAAAATTTGTGGACATATACTCAACATATATATGTATAACATATCCAAAAATCACAACGATCCAATGGTCAGATTAAAAATTATAACTCACGCAATATATCTCAAGAACAGTGATTTAATTTTTAATACCTCCATTCCGACAAAAACACCTCAACATTAATTCCTTCAATTATATCCACATAAAATATATATATCCATCAATTATAAAATAAATATTTCATTATCATATAAATCAATAATTAATTATTCACAAATAATATTACAGAATCACAATTATGACAACCAGGCCGTTCCCAGGAAAGAGGGGACTTTCCGATAAGGATTTCTCCTTACTAGCGCGCAATTAGGTGACCAACCCTCTCCTTAGATAGAACTTTCTAGACATTGTCAATAATTCTATCTAATAATAGCATTCAAATAATATGAATTATTGATCTGATAATGGAAAATACTGTGCAGTGACAATTATTGAAACAATAATAATATAAAATATCAACGCAGCAATTATTGAATCAATAAAATAAAATATTGAAAAGTAATTATTGTAACAATTATTGAGAAGTGCCTTCTTACGTAAGAATCAATAATTCAAAAATACTGTGCAATACTGTGTGCTACTGCGCAACCACGTGTATTACTGTATTTTAACCACCGGGTATTCCAACAGTGTTAACGGTAACAACTACGTCGTTATTTATAAAAACTCAAACTTGTCGTTTTCTTCATCCTACAGTTATTCTATTATGAGGCCCACGAATGGCTGCGCCGTCGTACAAATATTCTTCGACAACAAGAATATTCCACGACCAAACGAATATTCCCCGATAAAAATGAATATTTAATAACCACTTGCTTATTTTGTAAAATTTGCACATTTCACCCATAACCAAAGTATTATATCAAATTAACTCCTAATTATTTCAAGATAATAAATAGAAAAAATTTAATTTTATTCATAATAAGTTGGGGTCTTACATTTTGTATGTATTCAAATTATACCTAAAACACTGTTTTCTGTAAAAATTATAGTTAAAATAAATATTATAAATTTTTTTAGTTATTAAAATAATAAAAAAAAATGATCGCTAAGTCGGTCGCCTTTCCCAATCCCCTTATACTTTTTGTTAAATTTTAAGTGCATTCACTTTGACTCTTCCCAAAAAGATAGGTTCCTAGCTCATAACAAGAATGTGCATATGCAAACTTTTATCTTAATTAAGAACTTTTATCTTAATTGGGAGAAAGCACTAAATATTATTGTTCCTTTCTACTGTGGGACTAAAGTACCTTTAAAATTCTTTTTTTCCCAGACAATATTATAACACATTTTCAAATTTTCAACTTTAGGTTTCATTAAGTAACTGACGCCAGAGCGAGATAGCGATTATCCTGCGGTTTAGGTAACAAATAAATTCACAGGCAAAGGAACAGGAGATTTACCAGAAAATATATAGAATTCTCTCTAATGTGTATTGTTAACGCTAATATCAATCCACACGCTCCAATCATCAAAGCGCGTCCAATCCTGCACAGAAACTAGTAAACACCGAAAGCTTGATGGCTTGAGCCGCCGTGGGATAGCTCCGATGTGAGAATAAGTACAGGCTGAATAAGGTTAACAATGAAGGCTTAATGCTCTAGTGCTGGAAAATAATAATTGTTTGCCTTAAAATCATGGTAAAGCCTTGTATTTATAGTAATATCACGACCTCCATAGAGTCATTTCCCGTATTGGATTACGTTCCACATTCAATACAATTCCTTCATAGGATTGTAGAAGATCTCCTAAAAATAAGGGAAGCTAGATTAAATCCCAACACCTCCTCCTTATATTTAGAAACCAAATAGGAATCATTGATTCCTTAAAACACTACATCCTCCAAATTAGATTTTCACATGGGTTAAAATAACTACATGTGGACCATAGCCCATCATAAGATTTGGGCCAAAGTAACCATGTCCCAACATTGCCCCCCCAGTCTTTAATTGAATGAAACATTTAATTGAAGAATATGCTCAAATCAAGGCCCAAAGTTACAACAACAATCAAGGACAACAATCAAGTTCCAACATTCCATATCAATACCCGTAATAGACCCTCACACTACGACACTAACCATCATCGTCACAGCCATATTAAATGCGCCGTATTCACATAACCGAGGAAAAATGAAAAGCCACATATTCAAAATAATCCTTTACATCAGATCAACCACCCTTTCTTAACACTTCTCCCAAAAAACTCTCTGCAACCTACTATCCCTATTAACAAATCACTTCAGCAAAAACCCCACCCACAACAATGGCTACCCCAAATGATTCCACACTAACTGCCCAACAATCAGGTATAAACACCGACGACTTTCTCTAAGTTGAAATTTCCATCGCTACAATCATTGAAACCCACGGGTTCAAAGAAATTTCATCATCCTCAACTCGTAGCCCAGACGCCATGGCCACCCCCTGATACCCCCGAAGCACAGATCCGAAAGGAATATGAATCCTCCAAAACTTATCCTTACGTAAACTGTGACGCCCCCAAAATAGGTATACATCACCCATCTTGGATCGCCAGAAAATACACTACTAACAACCTCATTTATACAACTGTCGTTCAAAATACGCGACTCATATACTATGAGTTTCAATACAAATATTGTAACGTATATAATACGATAATATTCATACTAAAATTATTACAATGCCATATAAAGTAAAATAGCAAATATTTTAAGTCTCCAAAGGAATACGAGAAGATTTTAACTCCGCTGCCGCCGCCACATCGCCGCCGCCGCCAGAGTTGGTATTCTGAATTTTTTTTAACGATTTGGTTACCCACAAAAATTGAAATGGTTACCTTTATACGAATTTTGACTAGTAACTGCATCACATTTAAAATAAAATTTGTAATCAAATAAAACTGAATTGGTTACCTTATCAAATGGTTTGGTAACCAACTATATGAAATTTGGTTACCAACTGCATCACATCCAAAATAAATTAGTAACTTAATAAAACTAAATTGGTTACCTTATCGGAAGGTTTAGTAACCAACTGCATAAATTTTGGTTACCAACTGCAGAACAATCAAAATATATTAGTAAGCTAATAAAACTGAATTAGTTACCTTATCAAATAATTTGGTAACCAACTACATGAAGTTTGATTACCAACTGCATCACATCCAAAATAAATTAGTAACCTAAATAAAACTGAATTGGTTACCTTATCGGAAGATTTCGTTACCGGTGAAAATAAAGAATGGACCGGTGGCGGTGGGAGGCGGAGGGATCGAGGAGAGGGAGGGGAGGGAGGAGGTGGAGGCGGGAGGAGGGAGGAGGGAAGAGGGGAGGCGGAGGGTGGGGAGGCGGAAGGAGGGAGGAGGGGAGGAGGGGTGGCGGGAGGAGGTGGAAGCGGGAGGAGGGAGGAGGGGAGGAGGGGAGGCGGGAGGAGGTGGAGGCGGGAGGAGGGAGGCGGAAGGAGGGAGGAGGGGAGGAGGGAAGGGTGGGGAGGGGTTGGACAGGAGGAGGAGGAGGCGGAGGGATGGAGGAGAAGAAGAAGGGAAACAGAAATGGAGTGGGAGAAAATCATGGGAGAGATGGGGAGAAAATTGTGAGAGAGATGTGGGAGAATTAAAACACATCCCATAATTAAAGGAAGCATAAATATGTACTAATAATAAAAATAAAATTTTAAATATATTAATTGTGTAAATATTTAATGAGTGCACTTTTCTTGTAATTATGTTTTCAAATGTACTATAAAATGTAATTGTTCCTAATTTTTATCCATCTATAAAATTAATTGTAAAAAAAACAAAATATTACGCTTGATAGTAATATATGAGATTTATCTTTTTCAGCCTAAATATTTATGTTGTATAATTTTATGTGTCTACAATTAATTGTAAACAATAAATAACTTAAACTTGATTGCAATATATAGAATACAATAATATATAAGACAAATGATGTAACCGTAAATCACATTTGAATTGTAATTTAGAGTATTGATTACCCCGGTATAAATTTTTCGCATTTGTTTCGATGCAAATAAAGATGTTTAACGATTCAAATAAATTTTTATCATTTTCAAAATCCTAAATTTCAAAATAAATACTCTAATTATAAATATAATTAGAATAAGAATAAATAAATAAATAAATAAATAATGAGTTTTAAAGTATAGTTCATTAATTAATGAATGTTAATTTATTTATTTTTATTAAATACTATAATCAATACTCTAAATTACAATTCAAATAAGTTTTCATCATTTTCAAAATCCTAAATTTAAATTTCAAAATGAATGTTTTAATTACAACTATAAATATAATAAGAAAATAATAATAATGAGTTTTTAAGTATAAATAATAATGTTCTAAATTATAATTAAAATAAGTTTTCATCATTTTTGAAATCCTAAATTTCAAAATGAATGCTCTACTTATTAATGTTTAGATGTCCATTAATAAGTAGATGTCTATTTTATGTGTGTGGAGTAATACTGTAGTGTGTATAAATATTTATAATCTATAGTTAGATTCAAAAGTTTACATTGAATATTTAATTATTTTTTTCTCAAATACTTGATTAAAACTTTAATAATATGTTTATGGGGACTTTATTTATTATTTATCCTCAATACTCTACTTAAATTTGAATTCATAATCGAATTCGATTTTGATTTGAATTGCATTTATAAAACTCTAGTCAAATTTGACTCAACTCAAATATGCATTACTCAAATTCAATCTGACTCGGATCGAATTATATTCAAACTACTTGTGAGCATCGAATTCAAGCTCAAAATTTGAGCCTCTTCATAGTAACTACTTCTACAATAGATATAATAATAAATTAAACTTATTATTTTACTTAAATATAAAATTACAATTAAAAATAAAAATAAAATAAAATAATTATAATTAATTATTCTAATTTTATTTAACTTTGTATATATTATAAAAAAATTGTATCAAGTACTAACTCGAATATGTATCAAATCACAATCGAGAGTTCAAGTAGTTTGAATCTTAAACGAATCGAGTATAATTATTGCAGCCACTAAACTCCGTCAAATAAGGCCCGTCATCCCCTAGAATCCTTAGCTTTTTCTCTCCAACACTTCTGTCTGCTTGAGAATCTGACATTATACAAAAAATACACAAGCATTTGTCTTTAGAACTGATAAATACGATTTTACAAATATAAGAAAGAGAATTTATGGCATGTAAACAGCGAAGGAAAATGGCAATGCAAATTTAGTATGTGAAAACTAAAATAAAGTCTCAAACAAAGCATTTTGCAAGTGATAATAAAGATAACAAAACATTATTCCCTTAAGCATTTCATCACTATAATAGCATGTACATTAAAGTACTGAATCTGATCCACAAGTGTCTATTGTTGTATGATCTTTAGATATTTTTTGATCTTACAATAAGAATCAAGAACCTAAAATAACCGATCCTTCTAAATCAAAATTTAACATTATCTAAGTATCCATTTGAATATTACCAGATTAGTCACAAAGTTGAAACACTTGGCAAAATAATGGAATACTTCATTTCAAAACACAGAAGCACCAATTTCAATAAACTGCTCCTACTTGCTCCTATAAATCCTTTAGTAATACAACCCATTAAATTGATAAGGAAAATATTCCTTCCATGAAAAAAATATTCCTTAAGTTTTCACTTCTTATCAACAAAGACAAAAGAAAAAAATATGTTTATATCAAAAATTGCATTTGTAGAGAGTTGAACTTGCAACCTCACATTTGGAATATTGGTCATATGACTACTGGAGCAACATAAATCAACTATTAATATCTTGCAAGGATTAATATTTATATCAAAACATGAGATTTTCCCCATATATTCCTTTCTTCTCCTTCACTACATACCATAACTAATTGCGTGATAATAATAATAATAATAATAATAACATTCATAATAATAATAGTACTAATAGTAATAATAATAGTAATAATAACAATAATAATAATAATAGTAGTACTAATAATAATAATAATAATAAAATAAAATAAAATAAATGTAAGAAAAGTTTACCTTCAATTTGTAACACCACTAAATCCTAACTTCTGTCAATACATAGACTCGAATTTAAAATTTTATATAATAATTAATAAAAAAGACTTTTACTACTAAATTATTATGAATTTATGATTATAGGTATGCATGCATACAATTCAACTTAGATTTTACCACGAGGGTATTCAAGTAATTTAGAATAAATCAAATTAGTGTAATGTGGAGTATCATCACTACTAAAATCAAATCATTGCCGAGTTTGACCCCAAAAACGAACTTGCATCATCACATTCATATATATCTACAGAGACGGAAAGAAAGAGAAATAGAAATGGCACCTTGGGTGAGGAAGGAATAGTAAACTGCAGAGATTCAAGAGTAATAACAATAACAATTATTATTATTATTATTATTATTATTATTATTCTCCTTCAAATAACTAACTGTTATTATTATTATTAAAAAAAAATAATTACTGGATATGTGGTTGAAGCATACAAATCGAACGACACTTTAAAGTTTTTTTTAGATTTAACTCTAAGTTTTGTCTTCTTCTCCTTATACATTTTTAAATCTAAAGCTTTTTGACTTCTGATTCATAAAGTAACTTTAAAAATTTGATTTATAAAGTAACTTTAAAAAAAATCCAAAAATTCAAATCTGACGCCACTTAAAAAAAAGTCAGTCTCAGTTTTTTTTTAAAAGAAACTTAAATTCATTTTTTTTTAAAAAATAGCAGTAATTTTTTTAAAAAAAAATAGAATTTACAAAAAAAGAGACTCTAACGTTGGTACTGATTTTTAAAGTAGAGTTGGTACAAAAAAAATTAAAAAAATAAAATTCATTTTTTTAAAAAAGCTTAGGTTAAATTTTTCTTAAAAAAATAATCGCTTAAAAAAAGAGATTGCATTGACAATTCAAATTTTGATGGAATATATGGGGGAAATGTCATGTTTTGATATAAATATTAATCCTTACAAGATATTAACAGTTGACTCATATTGTTCTAGCGGTCATATGACCAAAATTTTAAATGTGAGGTCACAAGTTCAAATCTCTAGATAGGCAATTTTTGGAAAAAAATTCAAAAGACCTGTCACATCAGCAGCGAACACATGTCAAATTTTAATATTAAATATCACATCAGACCTGCTGACGTGTGCCACGTCAGCAACTTATAAGTACAATTTATACAGCTTATATGTACAATTTATATTAGTAAATTTTAATTCATTTTTATGATCAGTTATGAATGATGATGTATTTGATATGTCTCCCATTTATGATATGTATTTTTACAATTAAATGGTTGTGATTTATTAGTAATTGGTCAATATTTTTTTATTTTTACTTTTTATAAATAAATTGAATAAATTGTTTATTAGGTGATTGGCATTTGAATTCAGATATTTGAATATTTTTTTTATTCGAATAAAAAATGAAAATGAATATGTTCCTCATTTGGACATAATTTTTAAATACTAAATACCAATATTTTTTGACAATTCTCTGAATATCGAATATGGTCTTACAAAAATATGCTTATTGGGATTATCTTAATTTAAGGCAACATTTTAATATTCGTTGCAAAAAGGTGTATAAAATATGCAACAAAAATAAAAATTATTGCTAATGAATGTGGTCCATATTAGAAAACGAAATATAGCAACAAAAAAAATTTTCGTTGCCCACGATGAGGAGAAATCAAGTGGTTAGAAATTTTGCAACGAATTTCTAACGAATTTTGTTTCCAAATTTTGCAACGACTTATAAATTTTATTGCATAAAGTGAAAGCTTGACACAATCTGCAACGAAGGACAAATTTCGTTGCTAAACATACACTTTTAGCAACGACTTAAAAAGTCGTGGACTAAAAAATCGTTGCTAAAGCCCCATTTTTAGCAACAAAAAAACTTTCGTTACCCACGATGACTGGAAATCAAGTGGCCAAAAATTTTGCAACGAATTTCTAATGAATTTTTTTTCCACCAAAGAATTAACAACGATACTTTGCAACGGCTTATGAATTTCGTTGCAAAAATTGAAAGCCTGATACAATCTGCAACGAAGGACAAATTTTGTTGCTACACATATACTTTTAGCAACGACTTATAAAGTCGTTGCCCAAAAAATCGTTGCTAAATGCCCATTTTTTTGTAGTGAAACATGAGGATGATGACAATGATATATATAATTAATAAACATAAATAATCAGAATAATAAGATAACATAGATCTTAGTGCTTTTCAACTTAATTATTCAGAGTCCAAATTGTTAACATAATATTAGATGAAGCACAACTATTAAGGATATTCTAATCCTTTCAGGACTTTTCACCATTTAATGATAAACTGAATAAACGAATAATAATATCTTACCATAATATGGAATATGAAAGAAAATGATATTCCTTTTACCATAAAAATGATATCCTCTTACCATAACAATGATATCCCTTACCTTAACAGCTGACTTGATTTTGCTTTCTGTGAAATTGATCAACTTAAACAATACTTGCATTTCTTATCTACACTTGGAGTAACATTACACTCAATAGAAGTACTCACACTATTATAGTACTCACAATATTGTAATAAAAGAATTCTATATTTTTTGTGTTGTGATGGTGTGTGTTTAGTTGCTCAACCGGGCAACCTATTTATATTGAAAAATTTAGTAAATAACTAGCACATTTGCTTTGACAAAATAACCAAATGAGGTATATAATAATAGTAGTGGAATTTATGGTCCCACCGAGAAAATTAAACCAACTTGTACACGTTTTAACAAAATTTGTTCAATAATAGAGTTGTGGTCCATACTACTTTAAAAAAAGTAGAGTGTCGGCTAGTCTTGACATACTTACTTTTGTAAAAAAAAAAAATTGAACAAACATCTGTATATCATACTTATCTTTAATCAGCACCTTTTATTCATCAATTATTTATACATTTTCAATCTTTCAACAATTATTAACAAAGACTCACAATACTTCCAACTGCTTTAATTACATCATATCAAATAATATGAGTCACTGTACAATAACTACTTTGACAATTATTGAATGAAAGACTGAGTAAGAATCAATAATATGAATCACTGTGCAATAACTACTGTGACAATTATTGAATGAAATACATAATGACTTCTTACGTAAGAATCAAATCAATACCTTACAATAAACAATTTAAATTCTATTAAAAGTAGGGATCAATACCAAATCATATTTATCTCGAATAACATATAAACCAACTAATAATTTATTATTCTTTCAAGTTATCGTTATTTATCGCATAAAATCATTATTCATATTCTAAAACTTTAGAAGTGAATAATAAAACTTGAAAAATATAAAACCTCATATATGACAATTCATTATTATGATATTATCACCATTTTTACTTTAACAAAAATATTATTTTTGTTTTTATCATAACTCATACGTTACTAGTGGGTTTACATTCCCACATCTCATGAGCTTACTAACACTTCTAAAATATTTAAAAATATGATTATGAGCTTTCCAAATAATTTTCACATTTTTCGGATTATCCAATAATTTTCTATAATTATTTCTATTTATAAAAACTATCATTTAATAGCTTCAAAATAGAAATACTAACTCCATATACTTTTATATCTTTAAAATATCATCAATATTAATCTTACATTATTATAATATTTTTCAAGAGAATTCATAATTTTCCGCCATTCATAGAATTTTCTATGAATTTCCTCTATTTTTAAACTAAACATAAATAGCTTAAAAATACAATAAATATTTCTATTATTCTATAATTTTCCAAAACTTCCCAGAAATTATAAAACAATATTATACCATTTTTCACTAAGTTTCATAATTTTTCATCATTCATAGAATTTTCTATGAATTTCTTCTATTTTCAAACTAACTATAAATGGTTTAAAAATACAATAATTACTTCCGATTTTCAATAATTCATCAAAAATTTTAAAAATTCTAAGATGATATTATAAACATTCTGTAAAAATATCTCAGCCCCAATAATTTTTTAGATAATTTAATTATAAACTCCAATATTCAGAAATTTTAATAATTCATAATAATTTGCACTTTTATCAGAAAAATATAGATATTATACCCTTTCCATGTAAAATTTAATTCTCTAAAACTTTGTAAAAGAAATATTTTCCAAATTCTGACTCTAACATAGAGAGAAAGGCTTACCAAAAATTTTGCTATAAAATTTTTGGATCAGTCACCTCCTTAAATTCATAACAAATCATACGTTAATATTTAACAGTTCAAAATTTATGAACATATACTCAACTTATATATGCACAACATATCCAAAAACTAAAACAATCGAACGGTCTGATTAAAAATTATAACTCACGCAATAGAGCTTAATAAAACTGATTTTTCGGACTATAAGTCCTTCGAACCAGTTTCACTCAAACTGTCACCACGAAAAATTCACAAAGAATTTTTAGGTGATTCCAATTTCTGTAGTTAGCTTACTTCCAGGGCTTTCTTTTGATATATGGCTCATTTCTTAACTCAATATACACAAAGAGTTATGGATTTTATAAAATCAAGTAGTAAACTAATTTTTCTGAAAATTTTCAGATTTTGTTCTTCATTTGATTTCTAAATTTCTCTCATTTGATTCATGTTTATACAAGTTTAAATCATCCAATACATACATAAGTATGTACTCAATAAAATTCATAAATCTAAGAATTAATCAAAGAATAAATCAAAGATTTTAAAATTACATTTCCTGATTTCTTCTTTATTTCCTTCTTCTTATTTTTCTTCTTCTTCTTCTTTTCTCTTTTCTCTTTTCTCTTCTCTCTCTCTCTCTATTTCTTTCTTTTCTTTGTTGCTGAAGTTGGCGTAGCCCTAAAAATAATGGAGGTGGGAGTACTGATTATTCCTCTCCTTTTTATCTTCTTTTTTCCTTCCTTTTTCTTTCTTTTCCCTTTTTCCCTTCTCTCTTTCTTTTCTCCCTTTTCCTCCTCATTCCAGTGACCTCCTTTCTTTTTCTTTGTTCCCCACTTTGTCTCCCACCCTTTACCACTCTCTCATTCTCTTCTCTTTTTATAAAATTTCAGCCGCCCACATGGGCTGCTATTCCCAAAAATTAATTCATTTCCTCTTTTATTAACTCACTTATTCAATTAAATGTTCGTTTGATCAATTATCAATTTAACATTTTACAATTTTAGAATAATAAACATAAATTAAATTAGACTTTTATTTTATAAAAGTCGGAGTTTACAATCACCCCACCTTATGAAATTTCGCCCTCGAAATTTACGTACATACCTAAAATTCCGAAGAGATAAGAATTTCAAATTCTAGCTCCCAGGCTACTTCCTCTGTCTCATGGTTCATCCATTGCTCATTTTCTATATTTCAGATATCATTCTAGAATACAATTTTAAAATAAGGGTTAATTAACATGCCACATATTATCCCTATATCCTGACTGACCAATTAAATAACAATTAAGCTTAGGTAGGTCATACTAGCAAAGAAATTACCCGTCTCTTTCCTCCTAGTTCTAGTCTCACATCTCAGCCATGGATCATATCCTAAGCTTTGATACCAAATGTGACGCCCCCAAAATAGGTATACATCACCCATCTTGGGTCGCCAGAAAATACATTACTGACAACCTCATTTATACAACTGTCGTTCAAAATACGACTACTCATATACTGTGAGTTTCAATACAATATTGTAACGTATATAATACGACAATATTCATACTCAAATTATTACAATGCCATATAAAGTACAACAGCAAATATTTCAAGTCTCCAAAGGAATACGAGAAGATTTCTGTCCTCCTCATTCTAATGGAGTGCATTTTTTACGCTTCCAAATTTGAGTTCGCCTCACCCTATTATTGTTCACCACAATTAAATATTAAATGATGTATAAAATATGCCACACACATTTTAAGTTCTCAGTACAATTATTATGCCACAGCATTTCATAATTTGATTAGGCTTGTGACTAATTCGTATCACCACTTTATACTCATGTTCTCTCTGCTAGTCTCAGCTACACTTTTATTACCTGAAAGGGGTGGTGAAGTAAAAGGGTGAGCAAAAATAGCCCAGTAAAGAATATCATGACTTAAGATAATTAAATTATCAAAATAATTCAGATATTTAGAATATATGGTAGAAGATAAAAGTTTTCAACCATAATAGCAGCGAAATCAACAATCTATTATAAGAGTCAAGTAGAACATAATGTCTACTATCTCCTCTAGATTAAAAGTCCATTGTTAATATTTCCTTCTTGTAATACCCATCAACAGTTCTTTGTTATACCCAAGACAAAGAAAACTCTCATCACCTGTCTTCACCTGAACCACCAAAGATTATAATTAAATTCACAATTCATATTTATAATCAGGTAAATCAAAAGTCCAACTTTGCACTACAGGCAAAAGATACACAACTGTAAAACCAATAACCAACAGTCCATCTTTGCATTACAGGCCAAAGATATACAACTATAAAATCAATAACCAACAATCCATTTTTGCACTACAGGCCAAAGATATACAACTGTAAAACCAATAACCAACAGTCCATCTTTGCACTTCAGGCCAAAGATATACAACTATAAAACCAATAACCAACAGTCCATCTTTGCACTACAGGCCAAAGATATACAACTGTAAAACAAATATCGCTGAGACTCAGCTTAATAGTATCACGACCACGAATTATCTATGCACTATGGGCCAAGGATATTCGTGTTTTCACCAACGGTCATGATTATACCGAATAATCCTTGGTCATAATCATACTGATCAACTTTCCATCTTTTCACGTAAGCCAAAGAGGATTTTTATCACATCATTTGTAACATTACGGTCATGATTATACCGAATAATCTCTGGTCATAATCATACCAAGTCCATCTATGCACTACTGGCCATAGATGACTTTCAACACAAAATAAGCATGAAGATGATGACAATGATATATATTATGAATAAACATAAATAATCAGAATAAAAAGATAACGTAGATCTTAGTGATTTTTAACTTAATTATCTAGAGTCCAAATTGCTAACATAATATTAGATGAAGCACAACTATTAAGGATATTCTAATCCTTTCAGGACTTTTCACCATTTAATGATAAACTGAATAAACGAATAATAATATCTTACCATAATATAGAGTATGAAAGAAAATGATATTCCTTTTACCATAAAAATGATACCCTCTTACCATAACAATGATATCCCTTACCTTAGCATGTGACTTGATTCTGCTTTCTGTGAAATTGATCAACTTAAACAATGCTTGCATTCCTTATCTACACTTGGAGTAACATTACACTCAATAGAAATACTTACAATATTATAGTACTCATAATATTGTAGTAAAAGAATTCTATATTTTTAGTGTTGTGATGGTGTGTGTTTAGTTGCTCAACCGGGCAACCTATTTATACTGAAAAATTTAGTAAACAACTAGCACACCTACTTTGACAAAATAACCAAATGAGGTATATAATAATGGTAGTGGAATTTATGATCCCACCGAGAAAATTAAACCAACTTGTACACGTTTTAACAAAATTTGTTTAATAATAGAGTTGTGGTCCATACTACTTTATAAAAAGTAGAGTGTCGACAAGTCCTTCCAAACTTACTTTTTTAAAAAGAAAATAATTGAACAAACATCTGTATATCATACTTATCTTTAATCAACACCTTTTATTCATAAATTATATATACATTTTCAATCATTCAACAATTATTCACAATTATTAACAAAGACTCACAATACTTCCAACTGCTTTAATTACATCATATCAAATAATATGAGTCACTGTACAATAACTACTTTGACAATTATTGAATGAAAGACTGGGTAAGAATCAATAATATGAATCACTGTGCAATAACTACTGTGACAATTATTGAATGAAATACATAATGACTTCTTACGTAAGAATCAAATCAATACCTTACATTAAACAATTTAAATTCTATTAAAAGTAGGGATCGATACCAAATTATATTTATCTCGAAAAACATATAAACCAACTAATAATTTATTATTCTTTTAAGTTATCGTTATTTATCGCATAAAATCATTATTCATATTCTAAAACTTTAGAAGTGAATAATAAAACTTGAAAAATATAAAACCTCATATATGACAATTCATTATTATGATTTTATCACCATTTTTACTTTAACAAAAATATTATTTTTATTTTTATCATAACTCATTCGTTACTAGTGCGTTTACATTCCCACACCTCATGAGCTTTACTAAAACTTCTAAAATATTTAAAAATATGATTCTGAACTTTCCAAACAATTTTCACATTTTTTGAATTATCCAACAATTTTCTATAATTATTTCTATTTATAAAAATAATTATTTAATAGCTTCAAAATAGAAATACTAACTCCACATACTTTTATATCTTTAAAATATCATCAATATTAATCTTATATTATTATAATATTTTTAGCAGAATTCATAATTTTCACCATTTATAGAATTTTCTATGAATTTTCTCTATTTTTAAACTAACCATAAATAGCTTAAAAATACAATAAATATTTCTGTTATTCAATAATTTTCCAAAACTTCCCAGAAATTATAAAACAATATTATACCATTTTTCAGCAAGTTTCATAATTTTTCATCATTCATAGAATTTTCTATGAATGTCTTCTATTTTCAAACTAACTATAAATGGTTTAAAAATAAAATAATTACTTCTGTTTTTCAATAATTCATCAAAAATTTAAAAAAATTCTAAGATGA
Source organism: Panax japonicus (assembly GCA_020205505.1). Classification (NCBI taxonomy): domain Eukaryota; kingdom Viridiplantae; phylum Streptophyta; class Magnoliopsida; order Apiales; family Araliaceae; genus Panax; species Panax japonicus. The sequence continues at coordinate 77,253,644 of CM035114.1, read as the reverse complement.
TATTATAAGCATTCTGTAAAAATATCTCTGCCCCGATATTTTTTTGATAATTTAATTATAAACTCCAATATTCAGAAATTTTAATAATTAGCACTTTTATCAAAAAAAAATACAAATCTTATAGCATTTCCATGTAAAATTTAATTCCCTACAACTTTTTAGAAGAAATATTTTCCAAATTATGACTCTAACACTTACCGAAAATTTTGCTACAAAATTTCTGGATCAGTCACCTCCTTAAATTCATAAAAAATCATACGTTAATCTTTAACGGTTCAAAATTTGTGGACATATACTCAACTTATATATGCACAACATATCCAAAAATTACAACGAACCAACGGCCGGATTAAAAATTATAACTCACGCAATAGAGCTTAATAAACTAATTTTTCGGACTATAAGTCCTTTGGACTAGTTTCACTCAAACTGTCACCATGAAAAATCCACAAAGAATTTTTAGGTGATTCTAATTTCTGCAGTTAGCTTACTTCCATGACTTTCTTTTGATATATGGCTCATTTCCTAACTCATTATACACAAAGAGTTATGGATTTTACAAAATCAAGTAGTAAACTAATTTTTCTAAAAATGTTCAGATTTTGTTCTTCATTTAATTTTAAAATTTCTCTCATTTGATTCATGTTTATACAAGTTTAAATCATCCAATACATACATAAGTATGTACTCAATAAAAATCATAAATCTAAGAATTAATCAAAGATTTTAAAATTACCTTTCTTGATTTCTTCTTTATTTCCTTCTTCTTCTTCTTCTTCTTCTTCTTCTTTTCTCTTCTCTCTCTCTTATTTCTTTATTTTCTTTGTTGTTGAAGTTGGCGTAGCCCCAAAAATAATGGAGGTGGGAGTACTGATTATTCCTCTCCTTTTTATCTCCTTTTTTTTCTTCCTTTTTCTTCTTTTCCTTTTTCTCTCCTCTATCTCTTTTCTCCCTTTTCCTCCTAATTCCCATGACATTCTTTCTTTTTCTTTGTTCCCCACTTTGTCTCCCACCCTTTTCCACTCTCTCTTTCTCTTCTCTTTTTATTAAATTTCAGCCGCCCACATAGGCTGCTATTCCCAAAAATTAATTCCTTTCCTCTTTTATTAACTCACTTATTCAATTAAATGTTCGTTTGATCAATTATCAATTTAACATTTTATAATTTTAGAATAATAAACCTAAATTAAATTAGACTTTTATTTTATAAAAGTCGGGGTTTTACATAAACACCCAATCCTCCATTCAAGATGATCAACTAGATTCTATTCACAAATAATACAATATACCTCCAGAATATTCCATCTGAGCTTCTTCTTTAGCATGAAAAGATGTATTAGCGCCCACATGGAGAATGGATTGTCGTACCCCTTTATGCCTTCAAATATTGCATCCGACTACCTCTTCTCGACTTCATTTCTTCTTTTCTAGGGCTGATTGGCACCGGATTTGCCCAGCTGATGCCAAATTTCTACATTTACCTAACCTCTTTCCTCTCCTTCTGTCATGAATTGAAAGTCCCCCAGGTTTAGACTTCTTCTTCGCTCTATTCTGAAAGTAGTAAGCACACAAGTCAATCAGTGTTTGATGATAAAGCATATACTTTGTAACAATCATATTCATTTATTAATAAAAAGTATTAATTTATTAAAGGCTTTTAAATTATCTACATGATGCTGTTTTATAATATGTGATAAACCCATAGTTTTAAGCAATGTTTTTAAAATAATGATAATGATCATTCTAATGAGATCTAAATTCTTAGAAAGCTTAAAAATAAAATAGTTCCCAATCGTTGGATTACTAAATTGGGGATTAGTGAATCCGGATAAATTGGTACATACGTTGCTTGCTCATTGGATGAGGATGATTGATTTCATGATCATTTGTGTGGAGACACTAAAACAAGTACGTAGGTGCTTTTTAGAGAATAAGTTTACTGAACGTGGCTCGCTAAGAAATACCTAATGGAGTTTTACTTGTCTGTTAATAGGAATTCCTATAGTTATAGTAGTACAAGTGATCCTTGGACTTGAGATCATCATAGTATCTTGTGTATGATGAGTTATACTTTGACTTATTCCTTAAGACCCTTAGAGTATATCAAAGGGTATATGCTTGGGTATAATAAGTTGTACATGGAGATAGTGTTTGATCAATAAAGAATCTACCACTTCTAGTAAAAGAAGAGAAATGTCCTATGTGGTTCGATAAATGATAACCCAGTAGTCCTTGGCCAAGACAGAATGAAATTAGAAAAGAGTTTCTAATTTGCATTATTTGGAGTTGTGTATTTAAGAGTCGAAATATATATAATTAAATAAAATAAGACTTGACAGTAATTTCATGTCTTATATTTAATTGGGATATTGTATGGTAGAAGGATTGAATTGTACGGTAACTATTTACTCAAAGATTCTTTTATGATTAATGTTGAAATCTATATTATCTAGAAAGTCATTGATCGCTAGGGAGACTTATCCCTATTATAGAATAAATATTATTTATTTAAATAAATTAATAGTTTAATTTATTTATTTAAATAAGATTAGAATTGTTCTAATTGAATTATTCACAACCGGTTTAATATAGAGAACCTAAAGGGTCACACCATAAAAGGAAGAATAATTATTTAAGAAGTTAATGACATAATCGTAATAATAAGTTAAGTTATTTAATTTAATCTACGGTGATAGAATAAATTAAATAGCTTAATATTTATTAATTAATATTTTGGAAATATTAAATATAAATTAATAAGAGGAGTCTTATTATTATTATTACTATTATTATTATTTAATTCCTAAAAGTGTTTGGGAATTAATTAATAAAGTACTCTGAAATATCTTAATAAGATTAGGAGGCTAATTAATTAAAAGAGTTTAATTAATTATTCTTAATAAGATTGGGAGCCTAATTAATTAAAAGAATTTAATTAATTAAAATAAAACATAATTCCTAATTGTTAAGGAGGGTTGCCCACATCTATAAATAAGAGGAGTCTTATTTTGGGTGTGGGTGTGTTGACGTTTTCATAGAATACGTAATTCTAATAGTTGGGAGAGTACACCCTTTTCTAAGAGTGATAGAAAATCTAGAGTTTTGCCAAATACCTATCTTCTTGAATTCTTCATCTTCCTTGGTGGATCACCTCTAGAGGCCAAACACTTGGGTGGCTAACGTTGATCAAAGGAAGGAACCAAATCCAGTGGATTCAAGTTGAACGCGAAAGGATTTGGAGGTGAACTTGTACCAGAGGAAACTCGAATATTTAAGGGTATGATTCTTGTTCTTTATCTTTTCAGTTTAATTAATAATTATGCATAAAAGATGATCCGGGTATAAGGTTTGTAAAAAAATTTAAAATTCTGATTTTCACGTTTTCGCTTATTTTGTACAATTTGATTGTGTTCATAAATATTACAAACCTAACAATGACATCAGAGCTAAATCTTTATCCGAATTATTAATTATTTTAATTTAATATATATATTGATATGTGTTTAGAACAATTTAATTGGGCATAATTTTGTTATATAAAACTTATTTAATAAAAAAAATTCTCTCGCGAAATGGTGTAACCACGTTTAAAAAAAAATAAAAATATGGATATTACGCTTTTCGTGATTTGCGCATGTCATGTTGCAGCATATAAGATTATCTTATATATATATATATATATATATATATATATATATATATATATATATATATATATATATATATAGTCTGGATCCAGTCCGGGATCCCAGACTCTATTAAATCCGGACCTCTTTTTTTTTTTTTGAAACAACTAAAAAAAATTATGGAACTAAAATTTTTACATAATACAGTATTTTTGGCGTGATTTGGATGCCTATACCAAAATATTTCTGTACAGTCTGGGCAGACTGTACATACATTGGTTGGTGTAGGTATTAAAAACACTCCCAAAACACTGTTTATGGAAAAATTTTAGTTCCATAATTTTTTTTAGTGTTCTACAAAAAAAAAAAAAATTTGGGTCCGGATTTTGATCAGGTCCGGAAGTCCAGACCTGATCAATTTTCATATATATATATATATATATATTAACGTAGTACTGCATTCATGTTGCTTCACAAAAAGATTTGTCAATCAAAAGGGTGATTCACTAATTCATATTATATATATATATATATATATATATATAGTAGTTACCGATTTATATATATATATATATATATATATATATTAGTTACGGTACTAATATATATACATATATATAATATTCTTAATAATTTTATAATTAAAATAAAAATTTTATTTCAATCTTAAAATAAAAAGTTTATTTTAAACTTAAAATAAAATTTTATTTTAATTTTAAAATTGAATTTCATGCAAACTAATTAGAGTTGGAATTTGATTCCATGATAACTAATTGGAGTTGAAATTGGATTCCATGTTTCCTTAAATAAAGGAATTTATTTAGATATGAAATAAGATTTCATATTATTCAAAATAAAAGAATTTATTTGTGAATAGGAAAGTGAATCTATCTTTCCTTAAATAAAGAAGTTTATTTAGATATGAAATAAGATTTCATATTATTCAAAATAAAGGAGTTTATTTGTGAATAGGAAAGAGAATTCGTGTTTCTTTTAATAAAGGAGTTTTTTTTACTTGGAATTAGATTCCATAATTAATTAAAATAAAAGAGTTTATTTTGATTAATGATTTTGATTAAAATAAAATAGTTTATTTTATTCAAAATAGAATAAATTAAAATAAAAGAGGTTTATTTTGATTTAAATTTGAATTAAAATAAAGGAGTTTATTTTGATTCAAAATTAGATTTTATGCTAACTAAATTTTCCCATTAAATGATATCAATATATCTATTGAATGTTTATTATTCATGAGATGAATGTTATTTATTAATACATATGGTGATGTGTATGATAATAAATAGGATTGATTATGGACTATTGACCAATGTGATTGGATTTTATTTTAGTTGGATACATGAATGTATGAGTTTTATTAAATGGGTCTGCGTACCTCGTCTTCTCTAATTTTTTCTTAATGTAAATTCTAACTCCCTCCTATGTACTTCCCCTTGACTGCTGATCAAGGTTTCTATTTATTTTAAATAATTTTGTAATAGGAATAGTTAGAATTATTTTTAAAAAATTGGAGATCAAGGAGCAAGGAGCGCTTGAAGACCCGTTTGTAATGGAACCCAGGTTTAAATGTAATAGTTATATTTAAATATTAATTCTTGCACTCCTAGGGTCTGACCTTTTGGTTCACTTGGTGGCTCTAGTGAACCAAACTAGAATAAAAGTCCATAATCAATCTGGGTAGAATATAGTATTCTATATGTGTATGCTTATAGTATATATATTATATATTATGTAAACATGGTTCGCATGTTAATTAATATGACGCGTATTTTATATATATATATATATATATATATATATATATATATATATATATATGTGTGTGTGTGTGTGTGTGTGGTGTGTGTGTGTGTGTGTGTGTGTGTGTGTGTGCGTGCATGCACGCTAAACAAGATGAGACAAATTAATATCAAAACCCTTAAATTTTTCATATTAAGTCCTAAGCGTTCAAAGATATTTGGAATATCGAACGTCGCCTTCTAGCATGATAAAAATAATAGAGTATCAATTGATTATTATAAGTTTGTTGTGTCACCACAAGGCTTATCTTAATTCTTTGATGTGACGACCACAAAATAGGTCCATTCCATCCAACCCATTCTGAGTCGCCAAATACATGGTACAGAAAACAACTACAACTTTATTACAATAATTATCGTGCAAAATACAACAACGCTTAAACTATGAGTTTAAATACAAATATATATCAACTGTGACTTATGTCCCAACCATGGACAACACCTCATAATGACACCTTACATAAAGGTATAGTCGAAAACTGTTTTAGAAATTAAAATATTTGGGAAGTGCTCAAGGAAATCTTTGTACATGGGAGGCCATGCGTCTAGGTTATGATAGATATCATATGGCAACAGAATTATCCTTGGTTGACCCAATAGACCCCAAAGAAAATGAGAAGATTACTATCATATTCTTCCCAATGGTATATTATACATTTTTTAGAGTTATTAAAATAATAATTAAAAAAACGATCGCTAAATCGGTCGCCTTTCCTGATCCCCCCTATACTTTTTTTTAAATTTTAAGTGCATTCACTTTGACTTTTCCCAAAAAGATAGGTTCCTAGCTCATAACAAGAATGTGCACGTGCGAACTTTTATCTTAATTGGGAGAAAGCACTAAATATTATTGTTCCTTTCTACTGTGGGACTAAAGTACCTTTAAAATTCTTTTTTCCCAAACAATATTATAACACATTTTCAAATTCTTAACTTTAGGTTTTATTAAGTAACTGACGCCAGAGCGGGATAACGATTATCCTGCGGGTTAGGTAACAAATAAATTCACAGGCAAAGGAACAAGAGATTTACTAGAAAATATATAGAATTCTCTCTAATGTGTATTGTTAATGCCAAGATCAATCCACACACTCTAATCATCATAGCGCGTTCAATCCTGCACAGAAACTGGTAAACACCTAAAGCTTGACGGTTTGGGCCTCCGGGGGATAACTTCGGTATTAGAATAAGTACAGGCTGAATAAGGTTAACAATGAAGGCTTAATGCTCTAGTGCTGGAAAATAATAATTGTGTACCTTAAAATCAAGGTAAAGCCTTGTATTTATAGTAATCTCACCACCTCCATAGAGTCATTTTTCGTATTTGATTAGGGTTCCTCATTCAGTATAATTCCTTCATAGGATTGTATAAGATCTCCTAAAAATAAGGGAAACTGGATCAAATCCCAACACATCCTCCTTATATTTAGAAACCAAATAGGAATCATTGATTCCTTAAAACACTCCATCCTCCAAATTAGATTTTTAAATGGGTTAAAATAACTCCATGGACCATAGCCCATCATAAGATTTAGGCCAAAGTAACCATGTCCTAACATTACCCCCACAATCTTTAGTTGAATGAAACATTTAATTGAAGAATATGCTCAAATCAAGACCCAAAGTTACAACAACAAAAAATGACAACAATCAAGTTCCAATATTCCATATCAATACCCGTAATAGACCCCCACACTAAGACCATAACCATCATCATCACATCCACATTAAATTAGCCGTATTCACATAACCGAGAAAAATTGAAAAACCACTTATTCAAAATAATCCTTTCTATTATATCAACCGCCCTTTCTTAACACTTCTCCTCCCAAAAAACTCTCTGAAACCTGCTATCCCTATTAACAAATCACTTTAGCAAAACCCCACCCACAACAATGGCTACCCCAAATGATTCCACACTAACTGCCCCGCAATCAGCCATAAACATCGATAACTTTCTATCAGTTGAATTTTCCATCGCTACGATCATTGAAACCCTTGGGTTCAAAGAAATTCCATCATCCTCAACTCGTAGTCCAGACACCATGGCCACCCCTGATACCCCCAAAGCACAGATCCAAAAGGAATATGAATCCTCCAAACCAGACACCATGGCCACCCCTGATACCCCCAAAGCACAGATCCAAAAGGAATATGAATCCTCCAAAAATTATCCTTACGTAAACACCTAATCCTCCATTCAAGATGATCAACTAGATTCTATTCACAAACAATACCAGATACCTCCAGAATATTCCATCTGAGCTCTTCTTTAAGCATGAAAAGATATACTGACGCGCACATGGAGAATGGATTATCGTACCTCTTTATGCCTTCAAATATGGCATCCGACTACCTCTTCCCGAATTCATTTCTTATTTTCTAGGGCTGATTGGTACCAAATTTGCTCAGCTGATGCCAAATTTCAACATTTACCTAACCTCTTTCCTCTTCTTCTTTCAGGAATTAAAAGTCCCCCCAGGGTTTAGACTTCTTCTTCGCTCTATTCAGCTTATCAAAAAGTGGGGAATTCGGCTTCTGCTACCTAGGCCTCCGCCCCAGGGACCATCACCCCCATAAAAAACCCCTCTAGCAACAAAGCCTGCCACTCGCAATGGATTTTCATCAAAGGAACCGACCTGAAACTTCTATCGAGTTGGGCTTCTCCCAATGACCCCGTCCTCAAAGTTTCCACCTTTCCAAAGAAGAAAAGCAACGCCTTTCGATCCTTCTACAGTTAAATAAAGAAGACCGAATGGCCCATCAAAACATTATCTGATTCCACTTGGCATTACCATCACAGATGTAAGTACCCGCTCACACATCTTTTATTTTCCAAATGTATACTGACCATTCACTAATACAATATACTTCTATACATGCAGTAAAAAATTTAATCCCGAAGGACTTTGAAGCTCCTAGCTCAGAACAACCTCGCATCCCTGTCAGTTATCCCGACCCCCTCATAGACCAAGATCTCGATGCAGAGATCACCCTTATAACAGAAATCCCAATTGATACGCCCTCGAACGCTCTCTTTTAGCTGAGACCTCTCTTAATAATGAACCGAACCTCTCCAAACCCCATTTATTTATGCAACCAATCACTGCCATCCCTATGGCCCCCAAACTATCCACCAAAAAATCCATTGAACTAACCAAGTCTGACAAACTGGAACTGATGAAGAAAAAACTGAGGAAACACATCAAAATTTTTGCCCTCCATAACATCATCCATCAGCAAAACCTTAACCAAAAAAACTGCCCCCAAAGTTCCTACCTCTCCACTTCAAAAACCATGATCACCACCCCATAAATCGAGGCAGAAACCTCAAATGAACCCCCTCAAAAGAAAGCCTGAACAAAAATGAATAAACAAAGCTCTAAATAAGTTAAACACATTCCACCTCCCCCAATTGAGTACGGTTTCTGAGCACAACCTGGTCTAAGGACCTGCCACACAACTACTGTGACGCCCCCAAAATAGGTATACATCACCCATCTTGAGTCGCCAAATACATGGTACATAAATCAAATACAAACTTAATTATACAACTGTCGGGTAATATACGACAAAACATAGCTGAGAGTTTAAATCAGAATATTGCCTTCTTAGACAATATCCACTCTCAATGGAGTCCTTATTACAATTATTATCAAACTATTTTATAAAAATAGTAAGAACTACTAAAGCCACTTATCCTGGACCGTCACTCTATTCCCCAACTATACCCAGCTATATTCTCATTTCCTGAAGAGTAAAAGAAAGCAAAAAGGGTGAGTTTAACAGTAAGAAATATTATGACTAAGATAATACCGAATAAATTATCCTTAGCCTTCAACAATGTTAAACTGATAAAATACAATAAATATCAAGTTTAACTGTAGCAGAATAAGCAATCCATTAGAAGAGTCAAGTAGAACATAATGTCTACTATCTCTTTTAGATTAAAAGTCCATCAATAATATTTCATTCCTGTAATACTCAACAAAAGTTCTTTGTTATACCTAAGACAAAAAGAACTATCATCACCTGTCTTCACCTAAACCACCAAAGATTATAGTTAAATCCACAATTCATATTTATAATTGTAATTCTGTAATTAAGCACACCTAGAGGGGGGGGGGGGCGAATAGGTATAAATACTCAAAAGTGATCTACAGTAGTCAATTTTTAAATTTTACTATAGCAGGCTATAATCGGACGGTCTAACCCTGTCCGTATTAGATATGTTCTTCTTCTGTTATAAACGGATAGCTAATACCTGTCCGTATTAGTATAAATTTTGGCCACGATTTTAAACCAAAAACTGCAAAATATTAAAGTATAAAATAGAAACAAAAGAACAATAAATCACGCCAAGATTTTTACGTGGTTCAGCCCCTATCCTCTAGTCTAGTAGCCTAATCCACGTCCAATACCAACTAGTAACCAGAACATAAAACACATTTTCATTGCATTTTACAATAAAAAATAACCAGTATAATGTGTTTGTTACCAACTAAAGACTAACAATTGTATGAAGGTAACCAATGTAGTCAATAAGTAACCATCAATATAAAATAAACCAGTATAAAACACACTAATATTATACAGTAATCATAACAACATTATACAGTAACCAAATTCAGATTAGACAGTAACCAACATATATCTATTTAGTAACCAGAACATAAACATATTTTTCAATGCATTTTACAATAAAAAAATAACCAGTATAATGTGTTTGTTACCAACTAAAGACTAACAGTTGTATGAAGGTAACCAATGTAGCTAAGAAGTAACCATGAATATAAAAAACATAAGTACAAGTGTACATTAATAATATTCAGCAACCAAATAAGCATTATACAGTAACCAATTAATTAGTATACAACAACCAATATATATAATCAGATTAACGGTTATATGATGGTAACCAATGTAATCAATAAATAACCACCAATATAAAAGAAACAATTATAAAACACAATAACATTATATAGTAATCAAATAAACACCTTACAACATCTAAATACATATTAGACAGTAACCAAGATATATGTACTTAGTAGTTAGAATATAAAAAATATTTTTACATTCATTTACAACCAAAACAATCAGTAATGACTGTTACAAATTAAAGACTAACAGATGTATGAAGGTAACCAATGTAGTTAATCAGTAACCATCAATATAAAAAAATCAGTATAAAACACAGTAATATTATGCAGTAACCATGGTAATATTACACAGTAACCAAGTCAGCATTATATACTAACCAAATCCAGATTAGACAGTAACCAACATATATTTACTTAGTAACCATAATATAAAGCATATTTTTTCATGCATTTTACAGTAAAAACATTAATATAAAAACATCAATATGTACTTAAAGATCCTACAGTTGTAGAAATGTAACCAATGTATCTAATAAGTAACCATCAATATAAAAAATATTAGTAGAATATACATTAAAAGTATACAACAACCAAATAAACATTATAAAGTAACCAAATCAATAATAAACAGTAATCAATTTATATGTACTTAGTAACCAGAATATAAAATATATTTTTACATGCATTTTGCAATTAAAACAGTCAGTATACTGACTTTCTGACCAATTAAAGATCGAAAAACTTAAGAAAGGTAACCAATAAATGAGTATATAGTAACCACGGGGTAACTATATGCATATAAGCTTTAAACTCAAATACCTCAATATACAAATCTGCAAAGAATCAATCAACAATCAACAATCAGTATAGTACGTAAGTTTCTGGTTACTGATTGTAAATCGAAAGCATAAACACAATGTATAATTACATATGAAACTTCGTAATGTTGTTTGACGATCTCGAAATTGTTGTTGATCTTCTCTGATTTTTTTCGATCTCAAAGTTGCATCGCCGTCAGAGAATTCGTCTTCTCCGATCCGTGGTTGATCTGTCGTTGTTCTGTTTTTTCATTAGTTTGTATTTAGGATCGGTTGATTACAAATATGAAAGTCGGTAACTGACGTGTAGGGAGTTAATGTTCCGTAATTTTAGCAACTTATTATTGTGTTGCGTTATTTTTGTAATTATTTTATGGATGTTTTAGTTTTATAAATACTTTCTAATTGTTGTATATTAGTGTTAAGAACCCTTAAATAAGTTAGGCTACACCTTGGCTAGACCCAAATAATTACATCACAAAAGTAATATTTAATTGCCTGTAAAAAATTATTTTTTTTGTGAAATTTTGAATTAACGACGTAATTATAATGTGACAAATCTTTTATTATAAAGTGGTTTCGAGAAGCCGATGACGTTGTTGGTAATTTTATATCACGTATTTTTTTTGTCCCTACACCTTTAATTATATTATTATTTTATTTTTTATATTAACTTTTTATATCTTTTAATTTAATCTTCCAAATTTAATAAAATTTATATTTTATTCCACATTATTTGCCCACACGTGCCCCGTTTGTCACCCTATTCTAGTTTATAAATATGCCAACTATGGAGCGGCACCAAAGAGGTTCAAGCAGGCCCGAGGTAGAGGAAATATCTCCGATGCAGTGACGCAAATATACCCATAGTTGTCAAAACAATTATAAACAACTAGTCCATCATGCACCAAGCCAAAATCATACTGGAATATTTTCTGAAAACCTTCGTAATTAATATATTTTCTTGGAATTACAAAAATACTCTTAACAGATAAACCCAGGCTAGCTGCCTATATAAGAATGACTACCCATTCCTTTTACTAAATTCGATAATAACTCCTCACAATTAAGAACATAAAAAAGACATCTGATCCCCCATGTGCACTTCTGTCTCAGCTCCCTCTGCCTTTCACACTCATCCAACTCAACAACCCTAATCAAGACAAAAACCCTAGCTAACCAATTATCATCTTAAATCCCCCTTACACAGATTTAGAACTTTGTTAAAACCAAAGCAAATAATCACTTTCCACTTTCACAAGCATTAATTGTTGTAGAAGACAAATTAATACCCACAACGGGTAATTAATTCCCAACTCTTTTTGGAATATATATATATATATATATATATATATATATATATAAGTCCCTTCAGAAATCAACTCTGATCATCCCATAAGTAAAATGTAATTGTCCAATCAAGTCTCCTTTAAAAGAAAAAAGAGTAAATCATTTCTGCCTTATAAACTGCAAGAATTTAAGCGATTCAGACTGCAATAAACAAGTAACTCTAATAGTGCTGTAGCTAGGGTTAGAGGGTTTTCAAGTGTCCTATACTTTATACTTTGGTTCATTATTCTAAATTCTTCATTGTTATTTCTTTTATTGCTACATGTTGAGATCAAAGATGAATAACTAATTAAAGATACAAAGGAAGAAACAAAAGCAGCGTTGTTAGCGCCTTATGACTGACGATGCGATATAAAAAGAACTACGTGGATTACTTAAATGAAATGATTCCAAAGAGTTGGTGGCTATTTTGGAGGGATTGAGAAAAGAAAGAGAAAAGTGGAAGGAGAGTACACAACTATATGGACGTATATGCACGGGGGAGGGATACTCTTGAATGCAGAAGATCAGATGACGATGATATTAATAATTTCAGAAGAAATTACGTTTGGATTGAAAGAATGGAATGAAGACTGGAATGGTTCATTCTATTTTAATTGGAATGAATTATTCTATATTCTCCCTACCCCAAGGAACCAAACACAATTTTTTTAATTCCAATCGCAGCTAAACACATTTTTTTCATTCCATATGAATGAATTATTCCATTTCCAGCCTCATTACTCCAATTAATGTAGCATAAAGGAATCAATGTTGTGACGTGTCTGACTTAATTATGCTTTCTTGAAAATCCAACTATTTCTTTCTGTCTGTTTTGTAGATGGATTAGTAACATAGAAGAATATATAGTTTTGTATAATTGTAGTGATGGAATGTCAATGAGGTACTGAATGGGAAACAGAGCTAGCTAGAATATCGATCACTCCATCCCATGCAGTTTTCAGTCAGTTTTTTCACTCCCATAATTCCACACATACTCTAATCTGAGAAGTACAGAGCTGCATTGCGAACATGCACTTAGATGCTAGTGCTATTAGTATTACATACTCCACTCATTTGACTTTTGTTTGTTTAGATTGTAAAATTTGCAAAAATTAATGTGTTAAAAAGCCACTGAAAATGTAGTATGTAAAAAAGTCACTCAAGACTCTCATTTCTGGATGGAAATACCAAAGAAGAATCATGAAGAACTGTCTAACTTAACTTTCAACCGGCACTACTATTGAAGACAGTAGATTGAATTTTGAAAGAGACTACTTGAAACTATAAGCTTCAGAATAATCTTGTCGTTCGAGAAACAAAAGTTCATACCAAAATCTTGAGTATAAGTTTTTAAGTGTGTCATACCTATACCAACCTAAATCATAGGCTTGCTGCAATCAGTAGTATTTTTTTCTCTAATCTGCATTAATTCTAGCCACACTATGCATGTGAAAGAAACAAAAAATGTAACTAGCGACATACCACATACACTATTCAATATGTTATGTCTGGAGGATGTGTACATAATTAAGATCTTTAGTATCTTCCTCAGAAAACGTTGCCCCGGTTTGTAAGTAACCTATACTAACGCTTCATTGAATCACTTTGTATTTGTTCTACAATCTTGTTCACCTCACACAATTGATTAAAGGCATTAATTGTAATGCTCAATCTTAACCAATTGTTACTAATACATTTAGCACGACAAATCCCACAACATTCTCTGCATTTTTATCTGGCCTCTATCTAGTACATAATATATTAATCCCAAGTTATCTTCCATTAATGGATATTAAGTACTTGTTTAATATGCTTCTTCTTATGATCCTTCTGCAACCAAGCCTTCGCTGTGCAAGGGCTGATTTTTTGTTTAAACTTTCACAACTTTGACAAATGATAGCTATCTTAAACCAGAACATAAAGTAGGTTAGACTCCACTCCAGTGGCACACCCTCCATCCTCATGATCTGTTTCGGCAATGAAACCCTAATCCTGAACTCATTAATTCTACCTAATAATGCTACCTAGAAGACAAATTAAGAGTTATTATACTAAAGATATTGAGATTCTGAACTTAAAATTGTCGAAGAGTTCCCATGGCCACTATGCCTAGAGAATATCGATCTATACATCTCTCAATTATGTATATTTCCATACAAATCAAGTTGTGATATGGGTTTCTATGCATCCTTTCCAATGTACAAGCGAAAAAATAATTTTAAAATTTAATTCTCGGCGATTTCTAATGTTACACCCCGCAAGTAAGTATTCAAAGAGAAGAAAATGACCATATTGAAAGAAAAGAGGCCTTTACTAATTAGCTTTGATAAACGGGAAAAAGTAAAAAAAAAGAGAAAAAGGGAAATACAACAGAAATGCACAAATAAAAAGAAGAAGCGATATGTCATATAATAAGCACATGGATTTGCAATTTACTTAACCGATCGATGATCACCAAGCCTTAGCTCAAGATCTAAATCTTCTTTTGAGGTAGGGCTAACTTCAACCGCCTCCAATTGAGGATCATGAACAATATTTCTGTCAATTAAGCTTTGTTGTGGAAAGAATGATACCGTTGCATCATCATCAGTTCTTCGTCTCTTGCAACTCATGTTATCATCCTCATCAGAAGAAGCGGTAATTGACTCATGATCATTTCGACAAGCAACGAAATTCAGGCTAACCGACGAGTCAGCGGCGACACAATCTCTCTTTGTCTTGTAATTTGTCTCGAGAAAATTCAAATTCTTCTCTTCCTTCACATATGAGATATTACTAAAATATCTGTCAGCAACCAAATTACACGTCAATGGAGGGTATAATACGGAGGTCCTCTTTTGTTCTTCTTGGAAAAATATAGAAGAAGAGAAAGGAGGGGGTGATGATAAGGCCGACTTTTCATGGCAACCAATGACTTGTGAAATTGGAAGTGAAACCCTAGAAGGTGATGAAGGTGATCCTAGGAATCCATGATTAGAATTTTGGTTATAAACCAAGGTATGAATTTTAGAAGGGTATTGAATTCCTAAAGATGTACTTGTTGGACTCAAAATTTGATTGTTTGAACCTGGAGATAATTGCTTAAGTCTAGCTCTATCTCTCCTGTGGACATTCATGTGACCACCAAGAGCTTGAGCTGAGCTGAATTCTTTTTTGCAAAAGCTACAAGTGTAAGATCTTGGCGGCCATATACAACCTCCAAGAGGTCCAGCTGCATCTTCTGCAAAAGCTTGTTCTTCCCATGAATCGCCATACGAGGAAGAAAGATTGGTTGATGGTGCTACAACATGAGAGCTCAAACTATTTTTTCGCTTCGTCCACATCCAATACCTAGCTTCCTCCATTGCTAACTACAAACTCAAATTAATCCTCAGACTAGAGCTGCAAAATATAATAGAATAGAGAGACAGACTAGAGAGAGAGAAGAAGAGTTAAGATGCATGAGAGAAATGTGGCAGTTCTTAGGGGTTGGGAAGGTGAAGTGGTGGGTACTCTAGTTTGGCTGTTTCATTGTAGCTACTTAATATTTTTAGTTTTTAGATGGCTTTAATAACTCTGTCTTCTTCCTGAATTTAGCTGTGAGGCTGCAAAATGCAAATTATGAATGCATGGCAGATAAATTACTGTTGTGGGGTCCTAATCACCCTGTCTTGTACGGGGAGCGTGATTGCTTATGATGAAGTACTGAGATCATATTACTGGAATATAACATGTGTACTAGGAAATGTATATATGGGTAACATAGATACAGTTGGATATATGTGTGACATTAATCTGTTGGGAAGCTAAACCAAATTCTTGATTTTCTACATTTATAGATTAATTTGGTTATTTGAATATCTCTAAACAAATGTTGAAACATTTAATATTTTGTGTTGGGTATATTAATGGTTATTAGAAATCTCTAGAGTTTTATTCTTCTAAGCTAAGTATTCTAGAATGCTCTTGTAATATGTGAGTCCATGTACAAATTAGGGTTCACACATACGACCTAAAGAATTGAATGACAAACAAGAAAAGCCGAAAATAAAGAAGCAAGACCTGAGAGAACCTTTCACGTGTCCCGAGGTAGAAGACACGTGTAGACGACTCATTTTTGGGAATTGATTGAGGGATTGGATTGGTAACTAGAAGGGCATGACGATTTGGGCATTACTCTGATGACTAATGGTAAATTTGTAATTTCCCCGAGGACATGTGCCTAGCACATGACCACTCTCCAAAAAAATCCTATAAATACCCCTTCTACTCCATTGGGAAGGGAACTTCTCTAGAGACTCAGGACTTGAACCTTTTGGAAGACTAGGAGACTTGGAGATTCTCTCTCAACCCAAAGACTCAAGAAGGCTCTCTGAATCCTTGCTACCCTAACAAGGTTCTTGGATTCTAAGAGTTTTGCCACGTGTCGTTGGAGTAATCGCTCACTTGTTCTTCTCCCCTCTTCAATCAATCAATCAATTTCGTACTTTTCGTGGATTACTCTCTTCCTCAGCCAACACGAAACCCTAACCCTAGCAAGGTACGATTTCCTTGCCCACATAATCCTATAAATACCAATGGTTGTAATTACTTTTATGAGCATGAGAGAAATAATAAAAAACAAAAGTTCAGTTTATATAATCATTTTTCTCCTTCATTTAGACAACTAATTGATATCAGAGCAGGTTAAAAGAAAAATAGCAACTGCATCTAAAAGTACTGGAAGAAAAGAAAAACTCTTGACAAAGATTTGGCTCGTGCAAAAGTAACTACAAACAGGGTGGCAGTACTGACTTGAAGAAAAAAGATTCGTGCAGAAGAAAAGCAGCTTCTTCACACTTGGAATCTGAAGTATTAAAAGTAGCTTGCAGCAGAGCTAATATAAATGGAGTACTAAAGTGAGCACGTGATTTTCAAGCAATTCAAAAAGGACCCACGTAACAGTGGCAAAACCAAGCACGTCAGTTGATATTTTTTTATTTCTCCATAAAACAACATTATGATGGCAAGTTCCAACAACATGACTTCACTTATTCCTCGATTTGGTAGAGAAAATTATGATGTTATTGCTCAAGTCAATGGATCTATGGAATATTTCGGATGAAGGATATGAGGATATAGAAAATGAGGATGCTTTGACACATGCACAGAAAAATAATTTGAAGGAAAATCGAAAGAAGGACAGCAAAGCGTGTTTTCAAATTTATCAAACAATTGAGATGCTGGTGTATGAAAGAGTTGCTAAAGCTAAAAGTTCAAAATAAGTTTGGGAGATTATTTACATTACATACAAAGGTGTGGAAAAGGTAAAAAAGGTACGCCTCCAAACCTTAAGAACAGAATTTGAGAAACCACCTGGTTTTGTGAAGAAGGGAGAAGAAAACAAAGTTTACAAATTGAAGAAAGCGCTTTATGGACTGAAACAATCACCAAGGGCTTGGTATAGCCGAATCAATACATATTTTCAACAAAATGGTTTTTGGAAATGTCCGTACGAGCCCACTCTCAACATCAAAGGCATATCACAAGAAAGCTTCATGGTTGTAAGTCTTTATGTTTATGATCTCATTCTTACAGGAAATAATTTAAAAGTGTTGAAAGATTTTTAAAGACTCGATGATGAAAGAATTTGAAATGACAGACTTGGGAAAGTTAAATCATTTTCTTGGCATAGAAGTTCATCAAACCAAGAAAGGAATTTTTATTTCACAATAAAGTTATGCAAAAGAAATTTTAAAAAAATTCAGAATGGAGAATGCAAATCCTGTATCAAATCCATGTATCACAAGGTTAAAATTAAGTAAAGAAGGTGAAGGCAAGCTTGTGAATTTTACTATGTTTCGAAGTTTCGTGGGAAATTTGATGTACTTGACTGCAACAAGACCAGATACATATTTGCTGTAAATTTAGTAAGTAGGTTCATGGAAAAACCATACTTTAATCAATGGGAGACTGCAAAAAGAATTCTGCGATATGTCAAAGGAACCATTGATTATGGTATTTTTTATCAAGCTAGTATTCCGATTAATCTTGTTGGATATACTGACAATGACTTAGAAAGAAGCATTGATGATAGTAAAAATACTCCAGGCTATGTTTTTAGTCTTGGAAGTGGCCCAATTTCATGGTGTTCGAAGAAACAATCTGTTGTTGCTCTTTCTACAACAGAATCTGAATATATCGTTACTTCTTTAGCAGGATGCCAAATTGTTTGGCTCCAAGGAATTTTGGAATGTCTGAAGCATAAGCATATTTGTCCAACAATACTATTTTGTGACAATAGTTCAACCATTTCATTAACAAAGGATCTAGTACTTCATGGAAGAACGAAACATATTCGTATTCGATTTCATTTCTTAAAAGAGTTGGTAAAAGAAGGCATTATTCAAGTGAAGTATTGCAGAACGGAAGATCAGTTAGCAAATATTTTTACAAAGCCTTTAAGCAGAGAAGTCTTCAAGAGAAATGTTGCAAGTTTGGGAATAAAAAGCAAATTTGGTTTACGGGAGGCATTGTTGGGAAGCTAAACCAAATTCTTGGTTTTCTACATTCATAGATTAATTTGGTTCTTTGAATATCTCTAAACAAATGTTGAAATATTTAATATTTTGTGTTGGGTATATCAATGGTTATTAGAAATCTCTAGAGTTTTATTATTCTAAGCTAAGTATTCTAGAATGCTTTTGTAATCTTATAAATACCAATGGTTGTAATCACTTTTATGAGCAAGAGGGAAATAATAAAAAACAAAAGTTCAGTCTATATAATCATTTTTCTCCTTCATTTAGACTACATAATCTCTTGTATTTTTACTAGTGCATATGTATATGTTCTCACAAATGGAGATGATCAATTTGTTGGATGGAGAGAGTAACGTCATTTAGTCCTTGAACATAGAGTGTGTGCGTACACCTGAACCGGACATGCGTCGATTGATGCCAAACTATTGAACTAAGAATTGTTTAACATCACCGATTGTTTAAGAATTTGAAAATTATGTGTGTGAATATACATTAATCAAAATCATGCCAGATCACCGAACATCTGTCGCCAATGTGTGTTTAAGGACTTATATAGAACCATAATTAGTTAAGAAAATGAACTCTCGATCGTTTCTTAATATTCTGAGAAAACGAGCCCTCACGCACTCGACCACGAGTCCTTAAGCACTGACCACATGCATAATTGCACATATGCGGATATTAATCAATCCCCCCACTCTTTACCAATTTGTACTATGTTTTCAACTTGAAAAAGTGGGTGAAAATTAAGAAAGGAAAAGTGTATGGACAAAAAAAAATTTCAATTATTTATTTTTGACGCCGGGTGGGATAGAGATTATCCTGTGGGTTGGTAAAAAAAATGAATTCATAAATAAAGAAACAAGAGATTACAGAAATACTCTCTCAATGTGTAATTTATATTTATCAAAATCAAAGTTCATCTGATTCAATCCACAAGCCGTGTTTATATATAGCTAAAAAAAATTTATCTCCAAGTCACTCTAGAATATTCCTAAAGATAAAAAAAATCCTCCTAAGGATGTGAAAAGATTCTAACAAACTTCCAAGAGATACTAAAAGATATCCTAACAAACTTCCTAAAAATACGAAAATAAAATCTTTAACAAGTAACAACTTATTATAAAAGATTTACTACCTAATAAAATAATATTACTATAAAAAACTAAATAATAATAATAATAATAATAATAATAAGGTCCATCGACTTCCGAAGTAATGACGCCTCTTCGGAAGAAGCTTGCCACATCCGAAGTCATGACTTCATCCAAAGTCGAACCCTGACCCCGAAGACACGGTCATGACGCTATCCGAAGCCGAACTCCGACTCCGAAGGTACGAACCGAATGCTTAACCTCGATTTTTGGTCCTTTAGCATCGTCATCGTACTACCTGACCATTCAGGATCTTTGACCAAAAATCCTCCTGCATCAGTCTCTCCGTGTTAGAAAGAACTTGTCCTTGAGTTTGACACAGATAGAGTGGAAAATGTATGAGAAGATACTTTGGAAACTGAAATATTTTTCTTTTGATTCGATCCTGGGACAAGATATATCTATTGTTGAATGTCCCTCATCGCTGATAGTCCCTCATCGCTGATAGTCCTGCTGGAAGCTCTTCGAGCAATTCTTGTACATTGGCTGACACTTCAGTGCTTTCAGCTGTATAACCGCTCCCACACAAAAGTAGGACATACACCACATCTTCACAATCGACCTCCGTTAGGAATCTAGTCATGCATAATAGGTTCGGATTCCTGACTGGTCGAGATAAATTATCCTCTTCTCGCCGAGGCGCTAGTACAACCTTATTCCTTTTAAAACAAATGGAATTAAATATGTATTCTTCTGACCATCATGAATGACTCTGCAGTCATATTGCCAAGGTCAGTCCAACAACAAATAACATGCATCCATAGGCACTACATCACACAAAGCTTTATCAAAATATTTATTGCCGATGGAAAAAGACACTAAGCACTTTTTATCCACTGTTATTTCATTACCTTTTTTTAACCACGACAACTTATATGGTTTAGGATGCCGATTCGTTTTCAACTGTAATTTCTTGATAACCTTTTCGGACACTATGTTCACACAAATGTCGCCGTCAATGATTAACTTGCAGACTTTATTTTCTATGGTGCAAGTTGTTTTAAAGATATTGGTTCTCAACCAATCATCTTCAGAATCACCTTTATGAGTTGTTAGACTCTTGCGCACGATCAGGGTCTCCTGGCTATCTTCATATAATCCATTTTCCTCTTCATCGCCATCATCATATTCGTCATACTTAGGTTCTCCTTCATCTTTATATTCATCATAAATTTCTTCTTCATCTTCATATTCGTCATAAATTTCTTCTTCATCTGCATATTCATCATAAATTTCTTCTACATCTGCATATTCACTATAAATTTCTTCTTCATCTGCATATTTATCATATATTTCTTCTTCATCTGTATATTTATCATATATAGGTTCTCCATATATACTCGTCTACTTCTTCCTCAACCAACTGTTCTTCATCAAAATCGAAATTAAAATTATAAATTCCTCATCACGATCAAGGTGCGAGAAATATTCCGGGACTTCCTCGGTCGGATACTATCCACGATAATAATACCCTTCCTCGTCATGATCAAGGGTGTGGAACTTTCTCAACCGGAAACTGTCCACGATAGTTATCAAGGTGTGGGACTTCTTCCTTTAAAACCTGTCCACGTTGACCAAGATTCAGCACCTTAAGATGCTAGGTTAACTCTACAACCTATCTCTGTAAATCCTCAATCATCGCATCTTGAATGTTACAATCTTGGCGCGAGACTTCCTCAGCCAGAATCTGCCCTCTACGACCACGACCACCATCCATTAAAATCGACGAGTCTATTCCCAGAAAGATGCTTGAGCTTTGATATCAACTGATGCCGGGCATGATAGCGATTATCTTATGGGCTGGTAAACAAATGAATTTAAAAATAAAAGAACAAGAGATTCACCGAAAAACATAGAGAAACTCTCTTTAATGTGTAATTTATATTTATCAAAATCAAAGTCCATCTAATTCAACCCACAAGCCGGGTTTATATATAGCTAACAAAACTTTATCTCCAAGTCACTCTAGAATATTCCTAGAGATAAAAAAAGAAATAAAATTCTCCTAGGGATGTAAAAAAGATTCTAATAAACTTCCTAGAAATATGAAAAGATATCCTAACAAACTTCCTAAAAATACGAAAATAAAATCTTTAACAACTAACAACTTATTATAAAAGATTTACTACCTAATAAAATACTATTACTATATATAAAGAACTAAATAATAACCATAATAATAATAATAAGGTCCATCGACTTCCAAAGTCATGACGTCCCTTCGAAGAAGATTGCCACATCCGAAGTCATAACGCTATCCGAAGTCAAACCCTAACCCTGATGACACGGTCATAATGTCATCCAAAGTCAAACTCCGAATGTGAAGACACAGACTGAACGCTTGATCCCGTTGTCAACCGATACCATTGCGCTGATCCCTTAACTTTTGGTCCTTTAGCATCGCTATCGTACTATCCGACCATTCAGGATATTCAGCCAGAAATCCTCCTGCATTAATTTTTTCTTTTGGTAATAATTCATTAGCCTATTCCTTAAGTAGATAGTTGATATCGGATTTTTTAAAAATATAAATACTTCGATTTATGTTCAAATGGGATTTTTTTTTCTTTCTTTCTTTTTTAACTCTTTTTTTTCTACGTTTCCTTTCCTTTTCCTCTCGGTTTTTCGATTTCTTAAGCCACATAAAATATGCCATGTTGAAGGACTTTTAATTGATATAGGGTATAACAAAAAATTGACTCTAATTTAGAGGCATGCAAGATGATATTAATTTTGAAACAAAGAACGAATGAAGGATTTTCAGATGAAGCAAAAGATCTTAAGTAGTTGGTTATATAAAGGTGCATTCATTTTTAATCAAGTTGCACATAAGAAGCTGAATAATGCACGAAAAATGAATCTAAATAACATGTATAACTAGTTGATGCAGGATGGTCCGAGAGCGAAGATATCTAGTTATCGAATAGTATGATGATGAACATGGAATATCATGAATGGGATGATCATCACAAACGACGAGACCATTAATCACATTCGGCATTAATTCCTTCAGCTTCGGGTGTTCGGTCGGTCAAGGTTCGGCTTTGAATGGTTTCGTGACTTCGGATGTGGCTTCAGATGGCGTCATGGCTTCAGATGTAGCGAACTTCTTCTGAAGAGGGTGTCATGACTTCGAAAGTAGATAGACCTCATTATTATTATCGTTATTATTATTATTTAGTTCTTTAATTAATAATATTTTATTAATTCTAAGTTTTTTATTTTTCGTAAAAATAGGAAGTTTGTTAGAATCTTTTCATATCCCTAGGAGGATTTTATTTCCATTTTTAATTATTTCCATATCACTAGGAATATTCTAGAGTGACTTGGGGATAAATTTTTGCTATCTATATAAGCCCAACTTGTGGGTTGGAATAAAGGAGTTGGATTTTGATAAGTATATTATACACATTAGAGAGATTTCTCTGTGTTTTTCTGGTGAATCTCTTGTTCCTTTATTTGTGAATTCAATTATTTACCAACCCGCAGGATAATCGCTATCCAGCCCGGCGTCAGTTGGTATCAAATCTTAAGCATCTTTCTGGGAATAGACTCGTCGGTTTTAATAGCTAGTGGTCGTGGTCGTGGTCGTAGAGGGACAGGTTCCGGCTGAGGAAGTTTTGCACCATGATTGTATCATCCAGGACGTGATGATTGAGGATTTATAGAGACAAGTTACAGAGATAACCTAGCGCCTAGCAGCGTAAAATCTGGGTCGTCAGTGGATAGGTTCTGGAGGAGGAAGTCCCGCACCTAGGGCACCGTACGTGGATAGGTTCTGGAGGAGAAAGTCCCACATCTTGAACACGATGAAGAATCCTATGATTTTGAGTCGAGTTATGAAAACCCTTACCACCGTAAGAGGCAGCTTATGGGAACAACGTGACCATGAGGACCATCGAAGTGATCTAGGGTTTCAGAATGGAGCTACCGTAATTTTCTTGTACGCTGCACGCAGAAGGATTCATCGATTGGATGAACGAGGTAGAGTGCATCTTCGATTATAAGGAGGTTTCAGATAACGTTAAGGTGAAACTGGTTGCCATCAAACTAAAAGGCCTAGCATCTTCTTGGTGGGAACAGATGAGGCGTTCAAGAGAGAGACAAGGAAAGTCTAAAATTAGCAAGTGGTAAAAGATGAAGAAGAAGATACAAAGTCACTTTCTTCCTTTTGGATACACTCAGTCTCTATTTAAGAGATTACATCTGTTAAGACAATGTACTCGATCTGTGGATGATTATACCGAAGAATTTTAGCCAATTGATAGCAAGGAATGATCTATCGAAAACTGAGGAACTGCTTGGTGGCACGATATTTGGGAGGATTAAAGCAGCCGTTGCAGAACTGCCCTGAGTCTCCATTCACTTTGGACTGTGTCTGAAGCATATCAGCTAGCTCGTGAGGCAGAGCAACAACAGAACAATAGACCTATGCCAAGGAGCAATCCCCCCAACAAGCCGAACCCATCCCCATAATTTCGTACTACACCCCAACCTAGGGGTAACTTTAATTCTAGCATCAAGTGCTTCAGATGTAGAGAACCAGGTCATAAAGCAACAGAGTGACGAAAGCCTGTTAACCAGAATGATACGAACCTTTTTATTAAATAAGGAATGAACGATGAAGCATTGGAGTTCGGAGAGCCTATATATGATGAGTACAAAAATGAAGATATGTTGTATGGAGATGGACAAGAGACCCTAGTCGTTCGCAAGAGTCTGCTGACTCTTAAAGAAGAATTCAAAGAGGATTGGTTGAGGACCAATATCTTGCATACTACTTGCACAGCGGCGGAAAAGGTTTGTTAAATGATTATTGATAGTGGCAGCTGCGAAAACGTGGTGTCCGAAAGTTAAACTTGAAAATGGATCGGCATCCAAACCCATATAAGTTATCTTGGTTGAATAAAGGCAATAAAGTAACCATTGACAGAAAATGTCTAGTATCATTTTTAATTGGAAAGAAATACTTTGATAACGCTTGGTTGCGATGTGGTGAAAATGGATGCTTGTTATATACTATTGGGAAGACCGTGGTAATATGACCGAAGTGTCATCCATGATGGTCGGAAGAATACTTACTCCCTGAGCATAAAATGGAAGAAGGTTGTGCTAGCACCTCGGCGAGAAGAAGATAGTTTGACTCAAGCATTCGGGAATCTGAACCTATTGTCTATGACGAGGTTCCTAACAGAAGTTGAGCATGAAGGAGTTATATATGCACTGCTTTCTTGTGAAAAAGGTTCGGCAAATAGAAATGCAGAAGTATCATCTGATGTGCAGAAGTTGCTAATGGAGTTCGCTGACTTCATGCCCGAAAGGAACTTCAATCAGGATTACCACCATTAAGGGATATTCAACATGAAATCGATTTTATCCCAGGATCGAGTCTACCGAATAGACTAGCCTACAGACTCAGACCCAAGGAGTTAGAAGAGCTACAAAAGCATTTAATGGACTTAATGAAAAAAGGATACATTCGTGAAATCATGAGCCCATGTGCAGTTCTAGCTCTATTATTGCCGAAGAAGGATGGCTCATGGAGAATGTGCTATCGACAGTAGAGTAATCAATAAGATCACAGTGAAGTATCATTTTCAATACCTCGTCTAGATGATATGTTATATTAGTTGTTCGGTGCAAAAAAATTCTCAAAGATCAGACCTAAAGAGTGGATACCATCAAGTTTAGGTGAGACCTAGAGATGAATGGAAGGCAGCCTTCAAAACACAACAAGGCTTGTATGAATGGATGGTTACAACCTTCGAACTTTTCAATGCACTCAGTACCTTCATGAGGTTTATGCATCAAGTACTACGACCTTACATGGAAAGTTTATGGTTGTTTACTTTGATGACATTCTTATCTACAGTAAGACATCAGAATTACATCATGAGCATATCCGAACTATATTTAAAACATTGAGGAAGGAATGATTGTTTATAAACCAGAAAAAGAATTCCTATTTCACTGACTTTAGTAACCTTCCTCGGTTTTGTTATTTCTACCTGAAGGTGTACATGTAAATCCAACCAAGATCAAGGCAGTCTCGGCATGGTCCTACACCGAAGACCATACATGACGTCAGAAGCATTCATGGATTAACATATTTTTACAGACGGTTCATTCGAGACTTCAGCACGTTAGGTCAGCGCCTATCACTGAATGTCTTAAAGGAAAATCATTTCAATGGTCCCAGGTAGGGGTGTAAGCCGAGACAAGTAGTTCGATACTCGACTCGAGATCGGCTTGAAAATATGATCCAAAACTCGAATTCGAAGTTGATCCGAGTCGAATCTGATCCATACTCGTTTTCTGTTTAATGATACACGAGTCAAATTCGAGCATACCAGTGTTCGCTCATATTAGGGTTCGAGTATTTCATTTTTTTCTCGAACCATACTCGATACCTGCTCGATGGATCATATTCGAATATTTGTCTGATCCATGCTAGTAAGCTAAATATGTGATATTTGTATCAATCTTTTTAATTTATAAAGTGTAATATGAAATTGTGTAAACTTGTACTTGAATAAATCAATTAATTGAATGTCAATTTATATTACATTCCTTATAATTTCAATACATAAATAAAAGTGAAAAAGCTTTATATATAAATATTAGTTAAGTAACCAATTTAGTATGTAGTGGTTCAGTTTTAAGTGAAATGGTTCATATTTGAAACTCGATTTAAAGGCTCATGAGTAACTCCCTTTGTAAACGAGTCGAGTACTTACGAGCCGAGTAAGTCCGAGTAATGATCCGAGTCGAATATGGCGTAAAAATATAAATTCCCTAATCGAATCCGAGTCGAATTTGAGCTCAATTTTTTCGAGTCGAACCTGAATCTGAACATGAAGGTGTTAGCTGAGATTCGACTCGTTTACACCCCTAGTCCCTAGGAGGCCGAAGATAATTTTGAGTTGATCAAAATGAAGATGATCGAAGCACCCGTACTGGCACTTCCTGACTTCGAGAAGGTCTTCGAAGTAAACTATGATGCATCGGGAGTTGGTATTAGTGGTGTTCTCAGTCAAGAAGTCGGCCAGTTACATTCTTCAGTGAAAAATTATCAGGGTCAAGAAATAATTATTCTACTTATGATCTAGAAGTTGTATGCCCTAGTCCAGACACTGAAGCATTGGCGTCATTATTTAATACAAAAGGAATTCATTCTTAATTTTCACTAATCATGAGGCTTAAAATATATTAATGGTCAACATAAGCTCAGTCGAAGGAATGCTAAATGGGTAGCGAACTTGCAAGAGTTCACTTTCACTCTTCGACATCAAGCAAGTAGTCTGAATAGAGTTGCTGATGCGAAACAAGATTGTTAGGGTTTGAAGTCTTCACTGAGATTTATGAAGGAAATCCTTCATTCGGTTAATAGTTCAAGACATACGAGAACGTCGACAATCTGATTTTATCTTACATGAGGGGTATTTATTTCAAGGACTCCAGTTGTGCATTCTGGATTGTTCGCTTCGACAACAGATAATGAGTGAACTTCACAAAGAAGGACACTTCGGATGAGATAAGACATTGGCCTTAATAACAGCTGACTACTACTAGGCCAAAAATCTCGAGTGATGTGAATCGCTATATAAAAGGGTGTTCTACTTATCAGAAGTCAAAATGAGTTCTTAATAATGTGGGATTATACGGTCTTTTACCTTTTCCTAAAAGGCCTTAGCATGATGTTAGTATGGACTTTGTCTTAGGTCTGCCCTAAACTCAAAGAGATTCAGATTCTATTATGGTTATTGTCGATCGATTCTCTAAAATGGCTCACTTCATAGCTTATTAGAAGACCATGGATGCTATTCGGATCGCCCATGTCTACTTTCAGGAGATTGTACGTTTACATGGCGTTCACATCTGACCAGGATACTAAATTTATGAGTAATTTCTAGAAGAGCCTCTGGGAAAAGCTCGGAACACAATTGAACTTCAGCAGTGGTTACCATCCTCAGACCGACGGTCAGAACGAAGTAGTAAATCGAAGTTTGGGTAATCATTTGAGGTGTTTGGCCGAAAATAAATCGAAGCAATGGGATCTGGCACTTTCTCAAGCATAATTTGCTTATAACCGTTCAAAGAATTGGATCACTAACATGAGTCCTTTTGAGATAGTTTATTGTCAGAACCCTTATGGAGTCTTAAACTTAGTTTCTATTCCTCGGATTAGTCGAATACATCCCAAAGCGGAAGAAATGGCAGATCATCTTCAGATTATTCATGATCAAGTGTACAAATCTATCTTGAACAACAATGTTAAATACAAGGATCGGGTTGACAGTCATCGGGGTAGAGTTGTTTTTAAAGTTGGAGATTTTGTTTGGGCTGTTTACCCGTGATTGTTTTCCTGTTGACGATTATAATAAACTTAAGGATCAAAAAATTGGCCCTTGCGAAATTCTGCAACGAATCAACGATAATGCCTATCGGTTACGCATTCTGAATCATCTGAGGACTTCGGATGTTTTCAACGTTAAACATCTGAGCCCCTATTTCGAACAGTCTACTGAACAAACTGGTCGAGAACTCGAGGATGAGTTCTTCTCAACCAGGGGTGACTGATGGTGGATGGTCCGAGACCGAAGATATCGAGTTATCAGATAGTATGATGATGACCTTGGAATATCATGAACGGGATGATCTTCACAAACGACGAGGCCATTAAACACCTTCGGCATTAATTCCTTCAGCTCCGGGCGTTCGGTCGGTCAAAGTTCGACTTCGGATGGTGTCATCATGACTTCGGATGTAGTTTCGGATGGCGTCATGATTTCGGATGTGGCGAACTTTTTTGAAGAGGTGTCATGACTTCGGAAGTCGATCGACCTTATTATTATTATTATTATCATCATTATTATTATTATTATTATTATTATTTAGTTCTTTAATTAATAATATTTTTTAATTACAAGTTTGTTATTTTTCGTAAAAATATGAAGTTTGTTAGAATCTTTTCATATCCCTAGGAGGATTTTATTTTCATTTTTATTTTCATATCTCTAGGAATATTCTAGACTGACTTGGAGATAAAGTTTTGCTAGCTATATAAACCCGACTTGTGGGTTAGAATAAAGGAGTTGAATTTTGATAAATATATTTTACACATTAGAGAGATTTCTCTGTGTTTTTCTGGTGAATCTCTTATTCCTTTATTTGTGAATTCAATTATTTATCATCTCGCATGATAATCGTTATCCCGTCGTATGCGTGTTACTAATATCCTATGGCTACTTGGGTTGAATTAATCACGAGCCTTTTCCCTTAAATAGGAAGCATCCTCTAACAAATAATTTAGGGTTCTAACACGATCTAGGTGTATAGCTTGTAGTTTATATTTAGGAGTTTTACCAAAACTTGCTAAAAAATAGCAATACTGCCAAAACCCAGCAGGTCAATTTTACTACCAATATTTTTCACTCCGTAGCTCAAATTAATGAAATTGTATATATCTCACTATTAATAAATAATGATGATGTTTAATATACATTTTAGTTATAAAATATGGAAGCGTATTCAGAAAGTTATCTATTCTTACCGTCCAAATATTGCTTTGCTTCTAGTAAATGTAACTACCAAGATAATGCTGTCTATTAACGAATTTCTACTATCGTGTTACGGAATTCTTTCTTGCATGGGCAAAACCGTTGGGAGATAATATGAAAGAATCAGTTTAATATTCCATCCGTGTTTAAATATAAATATGTGGTTTTAGAATTGTGCAGAAATATTAAAAAATAATTATATTATATTAAATATTATATTAATTTTTATATTTTTCTTATTTAAAAAATGATTGTATTATTTATTGGGTATAAAATAGTGAAAGAACCAAAGTTATATTTAAGTACTTATGGTAATATTAAAAATGAAGAAATTAAAGCTTAATTAAAATTCTCAAACGATAAATATTAAAAGACAAAAATATTTTTTTAAAAAGGGACGGACTAAGAAATATACATTATAATATATTAAATAATATTATTTTCTGAGGAGACAACTGATCAGTCAAAGCTTTAGTCACTTGATCATCATTACTAATACATACATCATATAAAATAAAAACAAGAAATTAAATACATTTAGTGTATCTAATTATAATAGAAGAAAAGTTCAACTTGCTAATGTGGTACAAAAGAATAGTAATGGCACATGAAAATATATAATTGAGTTCAGTTCAGATTTATTTTCCTAAGCAATTTAAATGGATGGACATCTTTATTAAAGAGATGAGACACAAGGAAAGGGACACACATGGATTATATAATTTAATTTAAATAATAGGGCTAAAATCACAATTCTTCATTTAAATATTCAAGGAAGATTGGCCGCTATTTAATATAATCCATGTTTTATTCTCGGAAAAGTCTTGACGGACAGGAATAATGGACTGGTTAATTGGACAATTTTTTTTGCTAGTGACTTCTAAACAATGTATAATATTTATTCTAACAGAAATTTTTACAAAATATAGTGTTTTAAGTGTAATTTGAATACATATACAAAAACAGGATAATTTATATAATATTTATAATCCTGTTTTTATATATGTATCTAAATTACACCTAAAATATTATATTTTATAAAAAAATTTATTGAAATAAATATTATACGTTTTTTAAAAGTCATTAACAAAAAATAAAAAAATAATAAAAACTATCCAATTAACCGGTCCATTATTCCTGTCTCCGTAGCATTGCTCTTTATTCTCAACTCGTTTGAAACTAAAAAAAGGAACGACCCTCCTTTTAGTTCTTGTCTCTTGTTTAGAAAGCAACACATGGAAAGAGTTAGAGACATTATAGAGAGAGAGAGAGAGAGAGAGAGAGAGAGAGAGAGAGAGAGAGAGAGAGAGAGAGAGAGAGAGAGAGGGAGAGAGAGAATATGAGTAATTAGGATTGAACATCTTACACAAGCAACATTTCCATCAATAAACTAAAAATATTTAATTTACTTCTTGTTAATTAATAGTAATATATATGATTATTTTCCACTGGAATTGTCAGTTTCTGGGAATGGGAACCATGCATCAATCCCACCCTGCCACAATCATATTAATAATTGTATTTACGTACTCTCTCAACGTTTAATCAATTTTAAGAAATAAAATAAAATATTGAAGGGGGAGTGTCGGCTAAGCCATAAGAGCAAAAATTTATTGAGGTTTTATTATTTATTTATTTATTTAAGGGACAAATTAGCTGAAAGAGGTGCCGAACCTTTCGTACTTTACGAAATTAATAATACGTATAGGCTATATTTTATATAAGAAAAATGATATATATATATCGATAAATATATAACGAAATTAATTAAATTGCGACTAATGTAGAAGTGTATGAGATAAAATAAAATAAATTATAGTTAGACTATTTTTAATTACAATATATCTCATATATGCACATATTTTGTAATCATAATTCGACTTAAACACTTTCACAATGTATAGCAAGACTCTTTATATAATAGTCTCTCCATATAGAAAATGACTTTTTTTGTAATAGAAAAATGACTCAATATTTTAAAATTTTGTTATCATAATTTTATTATCATACCACCAATATTAAACTAACAAGTTATTATTTTAGCAAAAAACATGACATTAAAAATACATTTTTTTGATTGTGTATATTTGTTTTACTTGGTCACCCTAAACTTAGTTTTCATTTTTCAATGAACTTGAATTTTTGTTACCCTACCAAGAACAACACTTTATTTAAATATAATTTCTTTTAATTCAATTTATCATAATTCTTCATTGCTTGCTTCCCGTGATGATATATATTTTTTATGGTAATTAAGTAATTAAATTAATTATTAATTAAACTAATTTGAACTACCTACTTGGTATGAATTTTGACACCCCTTTAGTATACTAGTTTTCGTCTCATCTTAAGATAATTTGTTCCAGAAACATTACTCACCTGTTAATTTCCACACAAAAAAGAAGAAGAAGAAATATTGACCAATTCACTTACGTTCTGCTTAAAAGCTAGTTTGCTCTTAATTAAAGAAGCAGCCCGCGCAGAGCCAAGAAACTTATTTTTAAATCAATAAATTTTCATTTTTGTTACTTAATGAATGTCTATTGCAGGACTTTGGTTCAACCATTTGACTGATTTGAAATTCCCTAATAATTAAGATATCAAAATCCGAATTTAAATAATGAACAATAGTCATCTACGTACGTAGGAGAAAAATAGCGGTATCTACTAATAATTTGGTTAAACATCCCTCTCCAAACTTTAGAAAACAATTATAATTAAAGATTGTTTCTCCTTGCTTGTGGAGATTGATTAAATTAAAATTGATTGAGATTAAATAAAAAAAAGTAGTATTCCTCAGACAAAAAACGATAGACTAGAGGAAATTATTCGTCGGTATTTATTATTATTATTATTATTATACTATTATATATAACATAATTAAAATATATATTCTTGAATGTATATTTATTATTATTATTATTATTTGATTTTTTTTTTAATTTTATCATATATGTGCAAAAATATGATTAATTTTCATGTATGTGTTATTATAAATATAGCTAAAATTGAATTTTTATAAAAATAATTCACCAGTATAATGACTTAAATTCTAACTAGAAATTAGTTTCATGGGGAAAAAAAAGAAAAAAGAAAAAAAGTTTGCATATCCATATTAGACTATTCAACAGTGCTATCAATTAATTAGTGCCTCCATTTTGAAATTTACTTGCGTTGGAAATGGGTTTGACAAAATAAATATTAAAGTATTTTGAGGTTTAATTATTTATTGTAGGACTCACATTCCGTAAATGTCGGGTCAATGCACCAATACGTTCTCCTCCAAGAGGAGTATAACGTGGTATACTTATTTGTTCAAATCCATTAGAAATTGAATGAGAAAATTGACTCCAATGTCACTTACTTGATATGTTGTAAATTGCATAGTCCCACATACGATGTGTGAAGAAAATGTGAAGTCTTTATATATGAGATGTTTGCTTAATGTGAAGGGCTTGTGGAAGGAGAGGACCTAACTAAGGCATGGTTCAAACCCACATGCGTTCCACCGTTGGGTCGAGTTGGCTTGGGTATATGTCTTTTTGGACAAAAACCGTTTAGCATTATACTACGTCGTTTTGATTTTATTATCATGATACTACATAGTTTTGATGACAGTTACTCCACAACGGTCTGATATGCTGCAGAATTATTCTATAAATAAACGGTGTGGGAACATTTCAAAGACATAACATTTTTTCCTTTTCTCCCCGTTCTGTTTCTGCAATTCCCGTTCTGCAGTATATTATGTCCCATTCTGTTTCTGCAAATCCCGTTCTGCAAAACTCGTTCCTTCCCTTCTGCAAAAATTTCGTTTCTGCAGATTCCCGTTCCTTCCCACCGTTCTGCCGTTCTGCAAATATTTTTCCGTTTTTGAGTAAGTGTATGAATACACCATTTTTATGCATCATTACTGTAATTTACATTTTAAATGCATCATTATTATTGCCAGTAAAAGTTCGAGTACATAACATAGAATTTGCGTTCAACGAATTCTTAATTTTGTAGTACTACTAATTAAGAATTGAAATCCGTTTTATCTTGAGAAGCAATTATTCATTAATACTTAGCACCTGTGAGGGAATAAATTTACTTTAAGGAGACTTTGTGAATTCAAAGGACTCGAATTTATTTATTATATTTTCTGTGATATATATATATATATATATATATATATATATATATATATATAATTATGTTCTGTTTTATCATATCTATATATATTAAATAATACTATATATTACAGATAACAATCTTAAAGCAAATTTACCTTTCTGTAATTATAGTATTATTTTATGTGAACAGAAAATTGTTTTATGCGAATAGAAAATTGTTTTATAAAACAAGTTTTTGTTTTGTAAAAAACTTCATTTGTTCATTGAATTTCTGCAAATTTTGTTGAATAATAAATACACTTGTTTTTATGTGTTTGTATAAGAACAGAATGTATATTCTGTTATAATGTGTATTATTCTGTTATCATATAAAAACAGAATGTATATTCTGTTTGTATGCTATTATCCACCTACTGCATTAGTCCTCATTTATTCTTTCTTTTATGTACTTTTTAAGTTTGGCTAAAGAATGACTGTAACTAGTAAAATTTCAGATAGGTCAAATTACTTGAGATGTGCAAATAAATGTTTTCTTTCTATATGCTAGTGCAAATTCTTGTATCGACAAACAAGCAGAAATATCAGTAGAGGGCTTCATTTCTAGCACTATTATTTTATATTGAGAAAATCTTGATTTACATATTAAAACTGCAGAATGTTTTAGTTGCTGCATGCTAGTACTCTTGATCAATCATTCAATTAATTTCCAGATACACTTGATGATGAACATAACACCTGCATGCTAACATGAATTGCACGTTAACGTAGAAGAGGCTATCATACCGAAATAGCAGAACCAATTGCCATAATGGTAGCTTGGTGTTAGATATTTTCATTATCTAAAAGTATACAATAAATATATTATATGTCATCCATGTAACCAATAATTAATATTGGTTCGGCTATCAAACCGAAATAACAGAACCAATTGCCATAATGGTAGCTTGGTGTTAGATATTTTCATTATCTAAAAGTATATAATAAATATATTATATGTCATCTATGTAACCAATAATTAATATTGGTTCAGTTGGATAAGAGAGAAGTGTTGATATTAAGGACTTGGGTTCAGGTCATGCTAACAACACACACACACACACACATATATATATAGTAAAATTTTATTTGGCCAACAGTAATAAAATCAACCGTAATATCAGTTATTGGAAGTTGGGAGCCAACGGTTAGGCAAAAAATACGCTAATATTAGAAGGGTTCTTTACATAAGTATACAACAAATAGAAAGTAATTACAAGAAAAGTT
Organism: Panax japonicus; assembly: GCA_020205505.1. Classification (NCBI taxonomy): domain Eukaryota; kingdom Viridiplantae; phylum Streptophyta; class Magnoliopsida; order Apiales; family Araliaceae; genus Panax; species Panax japonicus. The sequence continues at coordinate 77,218,576 of CM035114.1, read as the reverse complement.
CATCAACCAAATAATTACAAAAAGATTGTACATATTACAAAAATAGTACAATTCACATTAATAAGAAAACCTAAAATCAAGGACAAATAACTGCCATAATTAATAATTCAAATTCAAATATTTGGATCTAACAACAAAAACAAATTCAAATTTAAATATTCAAATTCAAATCTTCATCTCCCTCACATACACTTTGAAATAATAGTCCACCGCTACACCGCCGATACTCCGCAACGAATCTCCATTGTCCAAAACGCCAATGAGAATAAGAAGAAGATTCGTCCTACAAATAGTTTAAAAATAAATAGATGTAACTATTAATGTTCTGAATTTTTTTTATAACTATTTTGTTACTCATAAATAATAAAATGGTTACCTTTGTATGAATGGTTGGCTACCAACTGCATCACATTCAAACGAAATTGGTAACTTAATAAAATTGAATTGGTTACCTTGGTCTGAAGGTTTGGCTACCAACTGCACTACGAAAAATTTGCAGGTGTGGATGGGAATTAGTTACTTTGGTATGAAGGTTTTGTTACCTTGGTACGAAGGTTTGTTTACCTTGATCTGAAGGTTTGGTAACCAACTGTACTAAAAAAAATTTAAAGTGTAGAGGTTGATTGGTTACTTTGATATGACAATTTGGTTACCTTGGTATGAAGGTTTGGTTACCATCATCCAGTATTCATATCGCTCCGTGCTACCATCTGTGGATAGGAAACATATGTCAAAAGGAATATAGAAATAGGATGTGCAAACTAATTCATGAGTTCAGAAACATATGGAATCAACCTCTGAAAAATGAGCTCCAATTTCAATTATTGCCTTGGACGCATTAGCATGCAATTCAACAGAGCCTTCATATGTCCATCGCATGTTCTAGCAGTAAACACATATTCTCCACTGAAGCCCTAACCTCGGGAGTTCTATCTATGGCATTATTTTGATCCAAATCTTCCTTGAAGCATTTGAATTATCGACGATTTTAATAATGTCGTCGCAGGTGCAGACGATGAAAGATCTGTCACCGGAGACGGCGTAGAGTCCACCGCTGTAGAATTACTACAAAGACTGAGCGCATCGGTAGTTCTTCTTCAGTGCTAAAGACGATATTTTAATATGCAGCAGGAGGGAGAAGAAGGTGGGAGGGGTTGCACAGCGGAAGTTCTTCTCAACTACGTTGAATGAAGAAGGAGGATGAAGAAGAAGGTAGTTCTTCAGCGGTAGTTGTTATAGATGAGGAGAGAGAAGAAGCTATGGGTATAAATAATCCTTAAATAAAGGAATTCTAATTGAATACTAATTCCCTAAATTAAGGAATCCTAATTGCACTGGTATTATAAATAAATATGGAAGTGTATTAGTTGTGTAAAAATTTTATGAGGGCACTATTATTGTAATTATTTTTAAAAATGTAATAGAACATGTAATTCATCGATATTAGAATCGGTTGGAATTTGGGAGCCAAAATTGAGTTGGGCCAAAAATTTCCAAAAATTAGATTCGGTTGGAATTGGGATACGTTCCAAAAATTGGGATACGACATATCCCATAATTGGGATACGACCAATTAATTAAGATGTGTGGCTGCAATAATTGGGGTACAACCTAATATATAAATAGATTAGAAATTAACCAAAACTCAATACAATAAATAAATAAAAATGGGTGGTGCTGCTACAGCAATATCACAGGTAATTTGTTTATGTTATTATATCTAATGTACTTACTAAAAATGATATGTTTGTAGGAAAGGGCTACATGAATGATGAGCTCTTTAAGATAAATGTTATGACTGTTGTACCGAAGTCTATTGATAATAATAAAATTAATTCTTCTGCTTACTTGTTAGAATCTTCAAATATATGGCATGATAGATTATGACATGTTAATTATAATACTTTGCGTAGATTAATTAATTTAGAATTCTTGTCCTAAATTTGATATTAATCAAAAACATAAATGTGAAATTTGTGTGGAATCAAAAATGACAAGATTACACTTTCATTCTGTTGTTATTTACAGGAGGATTATCGCCTTCCTGTTGCACATTATCCTGATTATTGATCTGTGAAGACTCAATTGTCTCCTGTGCTCATTGCTAATCTCAACATTCTCAGAATGTCCATTTTGAAACACTGCCACAAAATAAGGGTTAATTAAAATATCACATATTATCCCTATACTCTAGACCGACCAATTAAATACCAAATAAACTTAGGTAGGTCATACTAGCGAAGGAATTCCCCATCTCTCCCTCCTAGTTCTTGTCTCACATCTCAGTCATGAATCATATCCCTAAGCTTTGATACCAATTGTGACGCCCCCAGAAATAGGTATACATTATCCATCTTGAGTCGCCAGCTACATGGTACAGAATACAAATACGATCTTTAATATACAACAAAAGAGCTGTGAGTTTTAATACAAACATTGTCTTCTAGACAATATCTACTCTCAGAATAAGTCCTCATTATATTTATTGTCACACTATTAACAGAATAGCGAGGACTACTATGTTATCATCTGGACTGTCAAACCGTTCTCCCGACTCGTCCCTAGTTATATTCTCATTTCTTGAAGAGAACAGTGAAGGAAAGGGTGAGCTCAACTAGCCCAGTAAGAAATATTATGACTAAGATAATGGAGAATAATTATCATTAGTCTTCAACAATGTTAAACTTGATAAAATATAATAGATATCAAGTTTAACTGCAGCGGAACAAGCAATCCATTAAAAGAGTCAAGTAGAGAATAAAATCTACTATCTTTTATGATTTAAATAGTTTTTCATCACTTTTATCGTTGAGACTCAGCTTAATAAATAATCCACATCATCAAATCATCTCTACACAACAGGCCAAAATATTATTTAGTATCACGACCACGAATTATCCATGCACTACGGGCCAAAGATAATCGTGTTTTCATCAACGGTCCTGATCATGCCATAAAACAATTCATCATTGCTCCATTGGCCGAAGAGAATTCATAGCCATAACCATACCAAAAACTGTCCATCAATGCACTACGGGTCAATGAGGATTTTTTTCACATCATTTGTAACATTACGGTCATGATTATACCGAATAATCCCTGGTCATAATCATACTAAGTCCATCACATATAACTTTCAACAAAATATAAACATGAGGATGATGACAATGATATAAGAATTCAATAAAACAAGTTTAAGAATTAAATTATTCATGAACTAATAACGTCCAAATTGTCAACATGATACTTCTTTGTAGAGTAAAATTCATGAATGCTCAGAAGAATATTTCCATGAAAAGATACTGGATGAAGCGCAAATATCAAGGATATTCTACTAATTTCATGGAGTATAGAAGTAAAAACTTTAATCAACTGAGTATAATAAAAAAATAGAATAACAAAAAAAATCACCATGCATGCGGTACTTCGCATAGACAGATTATTCCAACAGAATAATAAATAACGGAACTAGGTCAGGCGTAATACGCACCGACAGGATATTCCAACAGAATAATAAAGAATGGAATAACAACATAAATCACCATGCATGCGGTACTTCGCATAGACAGGTTATTCCAACAAAATAATAAATAACGGAATCAGGTCAGGACAAAATTCGCACCGACAAAATATTCCAACAGAATAATAAAGAATGAAATAACAATACAAGCTCTCATTTATATTGGTAATGCAAGCTCTCATTTATAAAATATGAGTCGCTGTAATGTTGATCTGATAATTTAGCGTGCATATTAGATTCCAAATTTGAGGTCTAATATTGGGACCCCTCTCACGTTACTAATAGATTACTACTATTTACAAAAATTAAAAAATGAAAATAAAAAGGGTGACCCTTTAATTAGTTTTTGGTAATGTTTGATAATATTTCATTAATTACTCTAATTCTTTATGGCATAGGAGGATCCTGTCAAGAGGGAGATTATTATAGATGGGATGATCTCTCGAACTCCAATTCGTCGACCAGGAGAACCAAATGAGGTTTCGTCATTAGTGGCATTCCTTTGCTTACCGGCTGCTTCATATATCACTGGCCAAATTATTTGCGTTTATGGAGGCCATACAGTGACTGGTTATTAATTAATTCACTAATGTCAAGATATATAACTTCTAGTCACTATACTCTTTCATTTCTATAAATAAAGGGTTTTTTTAAAATATATTTTTTTCAGGTTTATCTCTAAATATAATTAATGAGTGTTTTGAATATTAGTAAAATGTGTTGTTAAATTTTAGAATGTTACGTCATTTTGTAATATTACTGTTGGAAATGAGTTTGAAAAATAAATATTAGAGTATTTTGAGGCTTAATTTAATGTGGGACTCACACTCCGAAAATGTCAGGTCCATGCACCAATGCTGTTCTCCTCCGCGAGGACTATAACGTGGTATACTTATTTGTTCAAATCCATTAAGTATTGAATGAGAAAATTGACTCCAAAATCACCTACTTGAAATGTTGTATTTAAACTTGCCATAAACACCTTGTCCCACATAGAAAGTTTGAGGGAAAGGTAAAGAATTTATATATGAGATATTTGCACAATAAAAGGGTTCCAAAGGCACCCCACTTTTGTAGAGGGGAGAGTATCTAGCCAATACTTGGTTTGAGCTCACACGTGTTGTCGATCAGTTGGGCGGGCTTGGTCTAGGCCGGGCTCGTGATATATATTTTGTTGGATAAAATTTTGTTTAATTTTTTTTTATCAAAACTATCACGGATACTACGTTGTTTAGACGAATGGATGTCATGGCAACGGTTATGTCCCGTCTGATCAGTCACGAAATCATCCTATAAATAGCCTAATCGGGCAACAATTCAAGATAGTTTTTATTTTTTCCTCTTGCATTCCTTCATTCATCATTATAGTCAGTTCAAGTACAGAACATATAAATTGAGTTCGAAGAATTCTTAATTTTGAAATTCTTCTAATTCAAAATTAAGAATTGGAAATCCGTTTTATCTTGAGAAGTAATTATTCAAAAAATCATTTAGCAACTGTGAGGGAATAAATTCGCTTCAAAGAGACTTTGTAAATTCAAAAGACTCGGATTTATTTATCTATGTTTTTTCAAATTCTAATTTTCAAGTAAGTGCACTGAACTTTCTAAATCTGATTTGCTTATCAAATTTAAGTAATTTTGTTATTGTATATTAAATATTTACTATATTTACAGAAATAACAATTACCAATTAATAAAAAGAAAACTCTTCCAACATACTTAATACTCCCTCCGTCCCAAATTAACTGCTCAGTTTTGACTTTTTTAAGTCAAATTGACTATTTTTAGAATTAATAATTAAGCATATATAAATATATTTCTAAAATTATAAAAATTAGGATTAGTAATAAATTGTATATACTTTCTTTTGGTTATAATCTATTCACCTATATTTTAGCAAAAATAGTAAAAAGATTAGTTTTAAAAATGGTCAATTTGACTTTAAAAAGTCAAAACTGAGCAGTTAATTTGGGACGGAGGGAGTAATTTTTTTTCGTGAGTGCACTATACTTCACATGTATATTTTATATTTTTAAATGTTCTCCTCTCACATAATATGACAGAAACTATGTGAAAATATTGAATAAACTTATTAAAATATTAACTTTAATTTTTCTCTCTTTTTTTCACAAAAAGGATTCTTTTTATAATAAGGAGTATTATTTTTGTTATCATACTCTCTCTTAGTCTCTCTCGCTAAAAAAAGCTTAGTTTATTGTTGATGATTTTTTAATAAAATTATGGTGATAAAATTAAGAATATCGTAATATTTTATTATTAATAAAATACTTTTTTTAATAATTAATTAGATTTTTTTGAATAAAAAAGATGAATAAATTGTTGCTTGATGCACCTTCATTTTGTTAGAATTTGAGCTTAAATTAATGTGGGTGTCATTAATTATTTTTAATGATTTCATATATTAATGTGTTCTAAATCAGATTTCAAAAATTATTATTTTACCCCTAACTTCAAAAATCTATAAATAGAAGGCCTTTCTTTCATTTTTAATTTGTCAATTCAATTTCAAGAAAAACTTATTTCTCTCCTACATACTCTCTCTCTAAAAAGCTTTCTCTCTCTTTTCTTATTAAAGTTCTTATCATTTGAGAATAGAAAATTGGTCTAAGCAAATTAAGATAAGTTGTTTGGTTTAATTTATTTGAATTATCTCTTGCTTATTTATATTTATAGATATACGAATATACATTTTTATACACAATTCTATATATTTATATTTCATCTATTTATCAAATAAAAGGATATTTGGGCATCGCAAGGCTACAGAGATACACCTCTACGGAGAAGAATTCAAACCGTATGATTCCTTATAGTGTTCAATAACCTTTTATTGATATTATTTATATAAATATCGTAAAATAGATACGAAACTTGGTAGCTCAAAACAACACTGAGATATTCCTCCAAAAAGAGGAATCATCCGAACCGGATTTGAGAATCGTAGTGATCTATTAAAAATATTTATATAAATATCAATTGTGAAAATATAAATTTTGTCGTACTTAGACGCCGCAAGGCTACGGAGATACACCTCTACAAAGATGAATTCGAACCGTACGATTCTTTATAGTACTAAGTGACATTATTTATAAAAGTTCACATAATAAATAAAATATATATTATCTGAGTTAAACAAATATATTTGTTATATCAAGTATTGCTTAACTGATTTATTTATTATACTTGATATTTGTCATCACATGTATTTGTTCATAAATTCATTTATTCATAAAATACTTGTTGCATAATATAAAAGTTATTTAAACTTTTATTTCACAAACTCAAGTGAATATATTTGCTTAAATAGAAACATATTTGAATCAAAGCTTAAAACAACTTATTTGCTTACTCAGAAGCATTTTCACTCTAAAAGCTATTTAAACTTAAAGTGACTTTTCTTTATTCCATAAAGAATAAATAATTATTTATAAATTTACCTTACATAGCAACCGGTTGTTGGGGAGCAACCTCTTTTATCCTCCCGTAGCTGTCCGGTCCCCCCCCTTATAGAATTTTTTTTTGTATAAGCCGTACAGCTTGTACGCTGGATAAAAGGGGTTGCTTCCCAACAACTGGTTGCTGTTTGGAAAAACTGGAGACCCTATATATATATAGTCTTCTTAAACAGAAGCAATTTTTAAGTAAAAGCTAAATTGATCTATTTGTTTATTCAAGAAGCCTTAATTTTCACAACAAAAGATAAAGTTATTTAACATTTATACCATGCTTATTTACTTTTGGTTTAATAGAAGCATTATTTGATCAAAGCATAAATTAATATATGCTTACAAAGAAACATATTTTTTTAAGTATAAAAGTTTTTGAACTTTTGTAATATATTTGCTCTTTAATTGATATCTGCTTATTTAAGAAGTATCAATCTGTACTAAATTATATCTGCTTATTTAAGAAGCATCCATCTGTACTAAATTCTTATCTGCTTATTTGAGAAGAATATTATTGTATATCGTTCAAACGACGCGAATACAATTCACGAGGATCGTTTACGTATTCAACGTTCCCATTGATCATCTTCTCACCTCTCATTCAACCTTTACCCAAGGTTTTAATCACTTTCATTCATTATCCATTACATGAACCTCACGTTCATTATTAATGTCGAAATCCATACAGTTCATTGTATGCTAAGACCGATCGATCATCGCAACTACGTTGCGTTTACATTCTTTACATTCTTTGTCATTTAATTCCATTCAATCTTCTTGTTTAACCTTCATTAAAGGTTTAAATCACTTGATTAAGTGTTACATTATGTGAACTATATGTTCATTATCTTTCATTACACTTCCCCAGGATTTGAGCAATTAAAAACTCTTCTCTGGGATTTGCCTTGCACCGGCGTTGCGGCGCCTGTTCCCTTCTTATTTCTCGCGCTGCAGCGCCACTCTTCAGTAGCTTCTTCCCCGGTCTGGCACTACGACGCCACTTCCCAAGGCATAACTGGCACTGCGGCGACAGTTCTAAAACTCAAAAAATAATTCTAAGTGTTGAACATGTTTGAGACGTACGCCTATTTTTGAAATCTCATAACTTCTTCATTATAACTCAGAACGAGGTCGTTCCAAAGCCATTCTCTTCATTATCTTACGTACTTCAACTTTCCTTGAACAGAAAATCATTCTGAATTCGTTAACATGTCATTCAATTGGCTTAGATTTCCTCATTCGTTCATTTTACGTTATTAACGTTCATTGTTCGTTCATCCGTAATTCGGTCATCCGAACTTCGAAATTCATTAGTTCTTGAGTCCACGACTCACGTTTTCTACGCTTTCTTATATTCTTATGAAATCCTACACATTCAGTGTGACGCCCCCAAAATAGGTATACATCACCCATCTTGAGTCGCCAGATACATGGTACAGAACTCGACTACAAACTTAATTATACAACTATCGTGCAAAATACGACAGAACATAGCTGAGAGTTTAAACACGAATATTGCCTTCTAGATAATATCCATACTCAATGGAGTCCTCATTACAATTATTATCACACTATTTTATAAAAATAGTGAGGACTACTATAACCACCATCTCAGACCATCACTCCATTCTCCGACTCGTCCCAGCTATATTCTCATTTTTCTGAAGAGAAAAGTGAAAGAAAATGGTGAGCTCAACTAGCCCAGTAAGAAATATCATGACTAAGATAATGCAGAATAAATTATCCTTAGCCTTCAACAGTATAACAACTGATATAATATAATAGACAACAAGTTTTAGATCAACAACTACAGCGGAATAAGCAATCCATTAGAAGAGTCAAGTAGAACATAATGTCTACTATCTCCTCTAGATTAAAAGTCCATCGTTAATATTTCATTCCTGTAATACTCATCAACAGTTCTTTGTTATACCCAAGACAAAAAGAACTCTCATCACTTGTCTTCACCTGAACCACCAAAGATTATAGTTAAATCCAAAATTCATATTTATAATCATGTAAATCAACAGTTTCTCCTTGCCACAAAGGCTTAATAGAATGTTTACTCAATATCTTACCCAAAGGCTAAAGATATTCAAATGTAATAACAATGACTATACCAATCAGTTGTCTACCTTTGCATTACGGGCCAAAGATATTTAACTATAAAATCAATGGTCATGATCATACCAATCAATTATCTGTCAGTGCACTACGGCCAAAGACATTCAACTGTTAACTAATGGTCATGATCCTGCCAATCACATCATCGAATTATCCATGCACTACGGGCCAATGATATTCTTTATTATCACCAGTGGTTATGATCATGTCATACACCTGTCCATCTTTGCTCGTAAACCAAAGATATACAACTATAAAACCAATAATCAACCGTCCATTTATGCGCGTAAGCTAAAGGTATACAACTATAAAACCAATAATCAACAGTCCATCTATGCACGTAAGCTAAAGATATACAACTGTAAAACCAATAATCAACAGTCCAATCTATGCACGTAAGCTAAAGATATACAACTGTAAAACCAATAATCAACAGTCCAATCTATGCACGTAAGCTAAAGATATACAACTGTAAAATAAATAATCAACAGTCCATCTATGCACGTAAGCTAAAGATGACTTTCATCACAATATAAGCATGAGGATGATGACAAAGATATAAGCATTAATCAAATGAAATCAAGGATAAATATTAAAGACTTTAAATTTATCCAGAGTTTAAAAATATTCAAATTGTCAACATGATACTGCTTTGTGGAGTAAAATTTAAGAATAATATTTATGTACCAAAAATAATTTGGACATAAAAGAAATATATTTTTCGGGTGAATAGTACCCCGTGAATAGTACTTCGATAATAGTACCCCGATATAATAAGTGTCCCAAATACCCGAGTGAATAATACTAGAGTAAATAGTAACCGGATAAATAGTAACCCGTGGATAGTAACTCGTGAATAGTACTCCGACACAAAAAGTGCCCCGAATACCCGAGTGAATAATATTAGAGTGAATAGTAACCGGGTGAATAGTAACCCATGAATAGTACTTTGGCACGAAAAAGTGCCTCAAATACCCGAGTGAATAATACTAGAGTGAATAGTAACCCTTGACACAAAAATATAGAAATTTCACAATAAAATTCGTACCAATATTCCGGCATAATGATATTGAAGGAAATAATATCATTTACGAAGAAATAATACCCCTTACGACTGTTAAACGAAAATAATATTCCTACGAATATTGAACGAAGACGATATTCCTTACGAATATTGAACGAATATAATATTCATACGAATACAAAAAAATAACATCTCTTTAGAATATGAAATAAATAATACCCCTTACCTCAGAAGAAGACTGGATACTGGAATAGTGAAGTAGCAGACTTCTTTTCTTCTTCTCTATATAACTTCTCTCTCTATAGCTTCTCTCTTTATAATTGCTCTTGTGAGTCTTAGTGAATTGGTGAGAATGAAGGAAGAATGAGCTTCTATTTATAGGAAAACATAATTTCGATAATTGTACGTTTTGGGGCTCAAAATATTACAGTATAATACCTTCATCTTTTCCTTCATTTTTAATTTAGTCCTGCAAGTATTATCAAACTTGCACCACCTCCCTTAATAGTATATCATGTGAATCAATAGTACAATCATATAACTCAATAGTTCTATACATGTGAAAAAATAATTTCAGTATAGTACCTTAATCTATACCTCCATTTTTAATTTAGTCATGCAAGTATTATCAATCTTGCACCACCTCCCCTAATAGTACATGCATGTGAATCAATAGTATACACATGTGAACAAATAGTTATAAGCATGTGAATTAATAACAATTAATTGCTCATTTATCCGATTAATTACCCGATTGATCAATATAACTTCCAGACATCAATTATTATCGAAATAAATGTCAATTTTCACTAACACTAATAATTCCAACACAATAGAACTATTAATTTCATCTTTAATCAACACGAACTTATTCATCATTAATATTATAACTCACAATATTAACAACTAGATCATTCTCAGGAAAGAGGGGGCTTTCCGATAAGGATTTCTCCCTATTGGCGCGCAATTAGATTACCTAACCTCTCCTTGACAGAACTTCTAGACATTATCAATATTACGAATAATAATATGAATAACTTTATCGTCTCAATTATTGATTTAATAATAATAAAATATTATGCAGATGACACTGTGACAATAATTGAATCAATAATGTGAGAGATATGATGCATCAATTACTGTAGCAATAATTGAGTATAACTGAGTGACTTCTCACATAAGCATCAATAATCAATACCGCGTGCTACTATGCAACTATGTGTATTACTGTACTTTTGTCACCAATTATTTTGTGACAACTTACTTACTTTGAAAAATTATCACATATCACCCTTAACTTTAACCTTTTATGAATTTAATCATTTACTAAATAGAATAATTATAAAAAAATTGAATACTTTCATTTCATAAAATTCGGGGTCTCACATTCGGGTTCATTTATATACTTTCTACTTCCCGTTCGTCTTTTACGAAATTTTCGCCATAACTTCGTTATAACTAAGTTTAATCTGTTCTTTATGAACGTTTCTATCGTTCCTAACCAAGCAAAAAACATCTAACTTATACGCGATAGTATTAAACTTGTCCATCAATAACACGTTATACTACGATGGTTTTAAATTTGTCCATCAACAACATTCTTCGTGTTCTTCGTTCGTTCTTCATTTTTAATCTATACTTTGATTATGATTTAACTTTGTCTTGGAATTTGGTGTTATAAAACACCATTCCCTACTTATTTCATCGAATCGTTCATATGATTCATTCAGATCGTTCAAATTCATTACGAAATTCATACTTCTTTAAGAAAGCTTTTATAAATAAATCTTTAATTCTTCATACTTCATTTTCTTATGATTTCAACCATATGAAATCATTCTTAACATCTTATTCTCCTATTTTTATTAAGCTATGTATATTGACATAGAAAACTTAAAGAAAATTTAGATTAGACCAAGTTTTGGATTAACTTTCTTCTTTAATCTTTTCCTGTTGGACAAAGTTTGCACACGGGCTAGCTTTTCCTCTTCCTTTCTCTCCTCATCCGAACTCTCTCTCTCTCTCTCTCTCTCTCTCTCTCAAGTGTTGGTGATTTTCAAAATCACCAACAAATGAGCTAAGGTTCTCTTTTATAGAAAACCAAGGCTAGGGGCAAAATAGTCATTTCACCCCCAAAGTTACTATTCCCACCTCCTTACTATTCACGAAGCTTCTCTTGGAAGCTTCGTGCTTCCGTCTTGCGGAATTCGTCCGACAGTTTGAAAAACTGCGATTCTCAAAATTCAAATATTTTTGGATATTTCATCTTTCATTAACAAATTAACTTTTACGCATTTTTTGGAACTTTAAAAAACTGAAAAACACTTTTTGATGATAAGCATTTTCCTTCACATTTTCCCCTAACATAGTTAAACAAATGAAAAGTACATAACAATAAGTTTTCGTCATTTTTATTTCGTCCGATTTTTGCACGATTTTTGAGAAAAACTTTTATCGGCTTACTTAACTTTTCACGATATATTATCGTCAAATTTTTCGACAGAATGTCATTTCGACATACCGAACTCTCGAAAGGCTTAGGTTATTCAAACCCTAACCCTTAGGGTTTCGTCGGGTGAATAATATATATTTCGTCTTTTTCCTCGAAAATTATTTTTGTTCTCAGAAAAATTTTTTTTCCCGTCTTGAAAATTCTTACTCGTTGATTCTAGCTCGTAGCCAGAATCCTCCCGTATTATAATCATCCTAGGTTCTAGAAATATTAATAAACACATGGCACATAATATTATTAATAAAAATTTATTTTATTAATAACTAATTCTTTAAACTTAAATTCTGGACAATCCGATTTTTCGGGTTGTCACACCAAACATAAATCAAACGAATCTCTAAAGACTGAAAAGTCATCCATGACTACGTCAAGATTTTGCTTGATCATGTTGGAGAATATTGTCATTATATATCTTTAAAAAGTCGCGGATGCATTACATAATCCAAACCACGTATTATTTGGAATGCAAAAATTCCATATGGACAAGTGAACGTCGTTTTCTCTTAGTCTTCGGGTGCTATTGATATTTGATTGTAACTGAAATATTCATCCAATAGACCATAGAATTCATGCTCCGCCAGTCTATCCAGTGTCTAGTCAATAAAAAAAATTTGCCGCATATTTTTTACATGTATCTAAATGACATCCAAATCACTTTATTCTGTAAAAATTTCAGTTCCAATAAATTTTATAAATTATTTTAGAGATATTTAAAAAAACAAAACAAAAAAAAAACGAGTCGCTAGCAATGTCGCTAGAACCGGTCGCCCTAGAAGCACTAATAAGAAAAAGATATCAGACTAAAAAAGCAATAAAAAGGAACGGATACGGAGTATTACTTACTATATTGTGCCCCTAGATATTAATTGTAGACTAAAGATGAATATTATACTATTTTAAATATTAAATGACTTTTGCATAATATATGTTGAGAATTCATATTCTTACATAAGAATTGATATTTTCATAATTTTTTTCCTAATCACACTAATAATAAATAATAAGATCCATATTTAGGTAAGTGTAATTTGTGGAAATATCAAATATTTTGGCGAAAATAACACTTCCTAAAATATATAGTCAACACACGTACAGGTGGAATTACCCCAAATGACAAACTTCGTCTGACACTTTAGGAAACATATGAGCTAGGGTTTCCGCAGACTAAGACCTCAAATCTATCCATTGCCTGATATCTCTCTCTTCACCCTCAATTCATCTTTTCCTTCCAGTTCTTCCTCATCCTTCAATCTCAAAATCCCCATATCTAAAGCCATTTCAGATATTTGACCAATAAATTAAGTAATAGAAGTTCTTATTCTTTTGAAAATTCCTAGGAGCTCAATTCTGATCTTCTAAAAAGGAAGATCTGAATTCTTGCAATAGAAGATGGATGATGAAATTGAATCCATAGATTGAATTTCAGAATTGCCAGAACCACTAATTCATGAAATCTTATCTTTCCTTTCTACAAAAGAAATCATGGCCACCAGCATCTTGTCCAAGAAATGGTACCACCTTTGGGCCTCATTCCCATTCTTGAAATTCAACGAATCCCAATTCGGAGTTGGGGAAGATCCACATATGTATCCAAACCAGGAGGAAGCCAGGTTAAAATTTTTAAACACTGTGAGTAACAACCTTAGAAGGTTCCAAGAGCATAGTAGCTTTGATCAAGCAATGCAAACACTCAAATTATCTGTATCTGTTGTGGACTCAAGAGTGGCTTCCTATGTTAACAACTGGATCGGGTTGGCTTTGCGCAATGACATCAAACACTTGAAAATTAATTTTGGCAGACATGTAGATTCCGTTCAGCTCTACTATCTGCCTCAAGAAGTTTTCGCGTTACATACTATCAAAGCCATCAAGTTAGAGGGCAAGTGTAAGTTGGTCGGTTTTCCTACTTATAATGTTGTCAATTGTGCTTCTTTGAAATGTCTACAACTTTTTGAAGTTTACTTGAATGACCAAATGTACTTCGATCGTATAATTTATAATTCTCCTTCTCTCGAACTTCTTGTTCTTCATGGTTGTTTTGGGCTAAAAAAGTTGTGGCTCATCAACTGCCTTAAACTCGAACAAATTAATTTGCTAGCCACTGTCGATAATGAAATTGAGGTGATCCAAGTACATGATGCGCCAAAGCTATATGTTTTCATTTTTGAGGGTAATCTTAGTAGCCCTAGGCCGTGCAAATCCATCAACATCAATGCATGCCCTAAATTGTGCATTGTGATTTTATTAGCCATTTCTGCTGTGGATGATCATTGGGTTCATAAGCTTTTATCCAAACTTCCCAACCTTCAAGTGTTGATTCTGAGAATGTGCAGCAAGTTGATGAGGGTTAGGTTTGCAAGTGATAGTCTCCAGTATCTTGGCTTAGTAGATTGTGAGTTGGTTTCTGAGGTGGTCATAGATGCTCCAAGGTTAATTGAATTCCGATATAGTGGTGACCCCAACATCTTGTTAGTTCCGATGCATATTTCAGGTGACTGCGGGGGGACAGCATATCTCACTGTTGGCCTTGAAGCCAATATAACGTTTGACACTCCTTGGTTCCTTGCATTAAGAAAGTTAATTTTTCAAACAAAATATCAAATTTTAGAGTTAAGGGTCTTCGCACCAGTACAAAGTACCTAATAGACAACGCTTAATAGACAACGTTTTTTATAAAAACGTTGTGGTTTTTTTTTTTACAACGTTTTTAGAAAAAACGTTGTAAATACACATGCAAAAACGTTATCTATTTAAAAGGGTATTTTTTGGTTTTAAATAGATAACGTTTTTTTAAAAAAACGTTGTGTAGGTCAAAAACACGGAGCAAAAAATTGGCCTTAAGCGAAAACTTAAAATTAAAAGATAAAGTCTTTTGTCTGTGCTCGTGAGTTCATTTTCCCCTAAATTGCGACTCTCCTCTCTATTCTACCATCGTCAAGCGACTGGTCTCGAAGCTCTAAAGCTCGCCGAACGTCGGGGTCTCTCTCCGGCCAGTCTCTTCGTGGTCTCAGTTGAAAACAAACGGGTAAGGGTTTAGCTTTTTGTACTTTCTTCCTTGAAACTTGCTGCTTTGGTAAGGGTATGACGATGGTTATCATCAATCGGTGACCCTAGCATTTCGGTTGTGCCAGTTCTCGATCAATGGGTCCGGAAAGGAAGAGAGATCCGAAAATTTCAAATCGATCATTAGGTCACCGCCGATGAAGACGGCAAAACCACCGCCGGAGCTGGAGATAATTAGGTCAGCTCTTTGTTAATCAGATCATTTATTTGTACGTGTCGATTATGTTTAATTTCAAATGGCTGAGGTTTGTGATTGATAATATTAATTCTTCTGTTTGATGATATTCTAGTTAGTTCTTTCTAGATTTTTTTCTTTCGTTCTAAGAAGAGCTGATGCTGCTAGATAAACTGGAATTTTGGAAATTTTAGGTCATTGATGATTGGGGAAAAGCCAGCATTTCATCATTGTTGTAGGTTGATTCCGATGTATCACTTGTATTACTCCTTAAGTTTTATCCGTGGTTTCATTTTGCTATAGTCGTGCTTTATGTGTGGCTTTTGGATTTCAATTACAGTATTATAGCAGGGGAGCAAAGATGAGTCTTGTGGGTAATGACTAGATTCTTATTTGATGTTTTTATTTAACTTAGTTGTGTCTTGTAATATTAACATTCCATATTTAGTTTGATTATGGTATATTATGCTGAACTCGTACAGAGAATGGGTAAATTACTTAAACTCGTAAGAAGATGTAGATTTTTAGTATTTATCTTGGTATTATCTACCTACAAATCAGCTTAATATGGCTTCCCTGGAATATGTAGATGCATTCAGTTATGGTGTTAGAAATATTGACATTTTAGGTTAAAACGAAAGGGGAAACAAATGACTCAGGATACATTACCAAAAAATTGGTGCCACTGTGCCGATAGTTTTACACCACAACAATTATAATTCGTCAAAAGTGAAGATTTCTGAGGCAGGCTTACTGATTATCCTGGTTTTATTATATTTATTCAGCTTTCCTGTTGGAGCACAAACTACTCAAGGATTTAAGGGTCGCTTCTCTTTCCAGAAGGAACCTTTATTGGACACAAAGTTAATCGGAGAGGAATTAATTCCTCAATCTGAGGCTTATAAGATTGAATCTATGCTTCAAGACTTAAAGGTCTTTCTCAGGTCACATTATCATTATAGTGAAAATTTTACACCATCCTGTTTGATGTAGATACCCATAACATATTTGTTTATTTTACTGCTCGCTGTATGCTTCATTCTTAGAACGTAGCTGCCCACAGCCCCACACTGATTTGTCAGTTTTCTTGTTGTGGAAAACTCTGTTTCTTCCTTTCTGCAATCTTACTTTTAGAATGGATTTTCATCTATTATATTATATACAGGAATCATCTGAGTTCCACAAAAGATCATTTGAGAGTTCTGTTGACTCAATTCGGGCTATTGCGGCCAGTCATCTTTGGCAGGTACCTGATGAGGCAAATTTATTCTTCCTGTCTTTAAAGAAAATCTATTGAAGTTTTATTTTATTTTATTTTGCCACATTTGCAGCTTGTGGTTGTACGTGCGGACTTAGATGGCCACTTGAAGGCCCTCAAAGATTATTTTCTTTTAGCTAAAGGTGACTTTTTCCAGGTACAAGATGAACAGTAAATCAGTTATGCTCCCTTGTGGAGTTTCTTTTATTTTGATCTTATGTTTTTGCAAGTAAAAACCTTTTATTTTGATATTGTTGTGTGGTTACTTTAAAAAGTTGAGAAGGGAAATTTGAAACCTTAATATGTAGAATAACTGGAACAAAAATCATTAAGTAAATGTGACAGAAGGATCAAAACACTTGATTTGGTCCGAGATAAAGATCAAAAGGCTTGACATTTTTAACCATATTTCTTGTAAAGTTTGCATTAGTCTTTTCATGAACTCATCTAGTGACTCGTCAATGGATTTGTAATCACTATGAGCAGAAGATTTAATAATTAAGATTCTCTTTTTAGTTTAATGCTTATGCAAGTTGATATGCTACTTTTAATTGTTAAAGTAATGAACTTGTTGACATGAGTTGTTTGATATGTTAGAGTTTCCTTGAGGAGAGTCGCCAGTTGATGCGCCTACCACCTCGTCAGTCAACTGCAGAAGCTGATCTCATGGTTCCCTTTCAACTGGTATGTTTATTACAGGTCATTTCTTTAGGATATGTATGTTCTTTTTACCTTGTAACTCTATGTGATTTCAATTCTAATTAGACTTGTAAGGCAAGTTTGATAAAAACTTACCTTATTTTTTAAAAAATAATATTAAAAAATCCTATGTTGTATTTTTAAAGGCATTTCTAAAACCTAGATGTTGATTCTCATCTTTTATATATATGATTATGAGAAATGTTAGCTTGAAAAATATGTTCACTATCAACAAATATATTGTTGTACCTGTCTGATATTGGACATTTTTCATTCTTGCTCGCTGGATTTGCATGAGCTACAGGTGAGAAATTCAGATCATCTTAACAAATAGATATGATCAATATTATCAATGCCTTGCACTTCAACCTTGATAAGAACCCAAAATTGACTTCTTGCAGTTGTTTACTGGATTTTTTTGGGTAGTATAGTATGCTTTAAATAGTCAGATTCTAGAAAATAATTTAAATGTAAAAGTTTCAGTTTTTTTGTTTCTTTGTTTATCCTGAACTGAGCTTTTCTAGCCTTGTCCTGATTTTATTGTCTTGCATTCCATATCAGGGTTCACACTGGTGTAGATCTTCTTCATGCAGACTCTTAAGTGGGTGATGCCGTCTTGAAACAACTATGGAATCACTTGTATTTTTTAATTCATGTTGTTTCATAATCAATGCTTGAGATATTTGAAACTGTAAATGAATGATATTATTGGGATGTATTTTAAATGGTTGATACATTTTGGTTTTAAATTTAAATGATAATTTAGACTTTTTAGCTATATATCATGACATTAGCATATTGCAGGTGCATTGGTAATATAGGTGAATTTTAATTTTTTTTTATTTTTTTTGTTTATCTACAACGTTTTTAAAATGTTGTATAAATTGGTTAAAAACGTTGTCTGATATACTAAACAACAACGTTTTTATCTAAAAAACGTTGTGGAATCATACATTCTACAACGTTTTTAAGCATCTGCTAATTTTTGAAAGACAAATCTACAACGTTTTTTTTTCTAAAAAACGTTGTGTATTGTGCTTAACTACAACGTTTTAAAAACGTTGTGTAAGAGTGTCAAATAGACAACACCCTTAACCACTACGTTTTTCTGACAGAAACCATAACGTTTTTTCCGCGTTGTCTATTTACTGTTTTGTAGTAGTGTCGTTGTCGGTGATGACAATGAGATCACATTTAACTTGGAGGAAATTAGTGGAATGTCATCTCATCCATCATTTGTACATGAAATTGAGCTGTTGGAGCTAGTCTTGGGGCGCTCGCCGTTGAATTATTCAGCTCTTTTCAGTGGCCTATTTTGGGCATGTCATCCCCTTGCTATTTCTTTAAAGCAGGAAATTGAGGAGAAGGATGATATCATAAAGTTCCTACAGGATAATCTACTACAAGTACAGTTCCCAACTTGTTGTAGTTTGAGTCATGTCAAGTGTTGGAGGCATTATTTGAAAGATCTTACAGTTGAGAATTGGGATGGGATGCAAAGCACAGAAATCAACTTCAAATTGAGATGGTGATCTTATTCTTCTCTCTCTCTCTCTATATATATATATATATATATATATATATATATATATATTCTTCATCTTTGATTATGATATTATGAGTGATATTAGAGCTTCATGGGTAATGGCATTTGATCCTAAATCGGGTTTTAGTTTATTCATTGTAAATTTTTGTTTTTTTAATCAGAGCTAGATTTGCTCCTTGTGGGATTTCTTGCCTTGTTGACCCAGATGCTTTTTTTGAAGGCATTAAAAAAAGGTAGTGATAATGTTGGATTAGTGGAATTGAACTGTTGGAGCTAGTCTTGGGGCGCTCGCCGTTGAATTATTCAGCTCTTTTCAATGGCCTATTTTGGGCATGTCATCCCCTTGCTATGTCTTTAAAGCTGGAAATTGAGGAGAAGGATGATATCATAAAGTTCCTACAGGAGAATCTACTACAAGTACAGTTCCCAACTTGTTGCAGTTTGAGCCATGTCAAGTGTTGGCGGCACTATTTGAAATATCTTACAGTTGAGAATTTGGACGGGATGCAAAGCACAGAAATCAACTTCAAATTGAGATGGTGATCTTATTCTCTCTCTCTCTATTTTCTTCATATTTGATTATGAAATTATGTGTGATATTAGAGCTTCATGGATATTGGTATTTGATCCTAAATCGGGTTTTAGTTTCTTCATTGTAAATTTTTGTTTTTTTTAATCAGAGCTAGATTTGCTCCTTCTGGAACTTGAAAATCAGAGAAGAATATTTTCATTAATATATTTTTATGTATCCTTACATGTACATATTTATAGAGATAGTAGAGATCCTACAATCAAGTTATTCCTATAATTAAGTTATTTAGTTATTCTTATAATTAAGTTGCAATAGAGAATCTTTGACTATTAATCCAATATCGCAACACTCCCCCTCAAGTTGGTGCTTAGATCACCACTACAAAACAGTAAATAGACAACGCGGAAAAAACGTTGTGGTTTCTGTCAGAAAAACGTAGTGGTTAAGGGTGTTGTCTATTTGACACTCTTACACAACGTTTTTAAAACGTTGTAGTTAATCACAATACACAACGTTTTTTCAGAAAAAACGTTGTAGTTTTGTTTTCAAAAAATTTTAAAAACGTTGTAGAATGTATAATTTCACAACGTTTTTTGGGTAAAAACGTTGTTGTTTAGTATATAAGACAACGTTTTTTAAATGTTGTAGAATAAAAAAAATGTTGTTATTTAATATTTAAGACAACGTTTTTTAAATGTTGTAGAATAAAAAAAATAAAAAAAATATTGTTGTTTAGTATACCAGACAACGTTTTTTAAATGTTGTAGATAAAAAAAAAAATTTGTTCACCTATATTATCAAAATGTATCAATCATTCAAAATACATCCCAATAATCCACGAAAAATATACCAAAATGTATCCATATATGCTTCTCAAATTCACTTTTCAAAGAATTTGATTGTATGCATCCACAAAATAAACCAAACTATCCATAAAATTAAGCTACTAACTAAGCATGTGCAAAAAAGCCTAGTTCTCCCAAAATATGTACTTTCATCTAACATATTCACCGTTACTCAAGGCTCTACATATAGCTGCTCACGTACGTTGCCCACTCATCTCGTACTTCGTCAATTTGTTCTTGTGTGTACGTTAATCCACATGCCTTGTCCCACTGTAATAAAAAAAATAACAAATTTAGTATACTGCTATATGTACTGCTCAGTCTTTGGAACCATACCAAGAAGGGAAATGGAATTGGAGGTGCACCTAATTAACATCCCCAGCTTCTTATATTCCAATAGCATTAAAATAAGCCCAAAGTGGAAGAGTCATGCTTTATATAAAAAAGGTTACGAGAAACATTCATTTTCTCAATGGCTTGAAATGAGTTCAAATTCTTTTTGTAGATGATTTATAGGAAGTGACTCTCATTTGTCTGCTACAAAAGAGGAAATGGGCAGACAAAATAATAAAACAAAATTTAAAGTAGGAAGCACGTTGTAAGAGTGAGAAATATAATGGTCTTCAATTTTTGGATCGTGATTGGTGAAGGTTTGTTTCAGAAATGTCGTATTGCTGTATTGGAGATTTACCTTACACAAAAATACATTTGTTTGCTTTATTAGCCTAAACTCTTGAGACTAACCGACACATGTAATTGGTAAATAATGAGCAATCAAATGATGTATTAGATCTATTATATATATACAGAAAGCAGGCTTTGATAATTTCTAGTCGGATGAACAGCTGATCTAATCTATTTTCCAAGTTCGAAAAACTGAATCATGATAAGCTCACTTCTCCAGCTCCAACTTAGCAGAAGGGTAATTCTACCCATTCCAACCTTCACTGCTCTAAATGTCTAGAAAAAAATGCTCCTAGACTACTTAAATATACCATAATTATAAACCATTGTTATTGCCATCATTAATTGCTTGAAACTCAACCATCAAAGAATGTTATTCACAAATTCCAGGGTTTGGCTCACAAATTGCAACTAACTCACTGCCCTTTAATTCCAAGTTGCTGGTCCAAACAAAAGGTATCATTATAGTCACATTCAAAATGAACAACAAAGACAAAAAAATGTTTAGACAGTGTTCTCAAGCATATTCAATTTGTCAGTCAATTTTACCTGTCCTATCTGCATGGCTTTCTTGAATCTGGCAGGGAAGACAATTTGTGAGATTTAAAGTCTGATCGCCAGCTTGCTTATTGCCAACATCTTCCAAAGGGGAAAAAAGACAGAAAGATGCAAACAAAAAGACAGTCAAAGATTGCGCTAAACAGTATAGTGTTCAATTTAAATGATATTTATATCATAATACTGAAACTGTAGAGGTTTATACCACCACTGATAGCCGTGAGCCCAACTGGAAAATTCTTTTCTTTCTCATTACTACATAACAATGGATAACTTTCATCTCCATTCAAATTGGGAGATTTCTCTAGATCAGGAAAATCCCTTGAAGCACTTGCAGCACCAATTTGCTACACGCAGCTTTGGCAACGCCACCATCTGAATTTGGCAACATATAACGGTTCAAGCTGCTCCCTCATATTAGTTAAGTTTCCATCTAAAGGAAATGGTGCACAAAGCTCGACGTCTTTATTTCACATTTCAGCAACATATCCACTGCACCCATGTAAGAGAGTATTTTTCAAAAGAAAATTCAACAAAGAAACAATAGGCCTATTTATGCTACAGTAGAAAGAAGATTTTATGCCTGGTAAAGCAGTCTTGAAATAATAAATTGCAGCCCATGATACTATTTAAACTTGGTACATAATGAACTTCTCTTCTTATGAGGTTAATCTGGAGGGATTACTAGCTACGTACATAGGAGTTTCACTAAAAAAAATCTCATCCTTATTAAATGTCAATGAACACAGAGCTCAAATTTGCAAATGAAGTACACCATCCAACATATCACTTGAGTTATATGATTCAAATGTACTATTTGTCTTCAAACTGACTAAAATATTGTTGAGGTACAATTATTATAAGCTAGTCAGCTAAAACTAGATCATAATTGACAATGTTTTATTTCGGACAATGTTTAGTTTTCTGCTTGGTCTATGATCACTCCATGTATGATGAATAAGATTGCAAACACCGGTGTACACAAACAAGTAGTATAGATATAAACGATGTAAACGCTTATAATTAAACAAACTTACTCATGTATATACTTGCAGTCGCTGGAAATTCGGTCATGACACCATCAACATGTAGTGAAACATAAGTAGCAAGCTGCAAATAAGGATCTGAAAGGTAATCAAAATTGAAGAAGACAAATTCATTCCGAATAGGTGTGACATATACGGATATATTTTCAGTATACATTTCATCAACAACTTGTGTGACTCCCTTGGTAAAGAAGCCCGAGTTTTGTTGAACGATTGACTCTCTATCGACAGCAACAGTATTTGTATTTTTATTGATTTCTGCCACTACATCCTTAGGGTAATTGCTTATTGCCTCTTTAATCGATAACACTCTTTCATAATTTGGGAAATTGCTGAATTTTGATAGGACCAAGCTATCATCCGACTGAATCATAACCTTTTGAGTGGATTCCCTGTCAAAGCTAGCGTTGGCCAAAGCAGTTGTGACGACATCTACTACACCAAGACCCTTTTTTGACGCTAGATATGCAGCATTCTATCAAAAACAAAGGTCTAAATTTGTTACAAGTCTTTTTTCACAGGAATCTTGAGCTTTGTTAAAGAGGGAAAAAATTAGCTCACCTCTATGTTAATCAAAACTCCTCCGGTTTTGTTCGTCTTGGAAAGTTGTAAGCCAAATTTTAGTG
This sequence comes from Panax japonicus, assembly GCA_020205505.1. NCBI lineage: Eukaryota > Viridiplantae > Streptophyta > Magnoliopsida > Apiales > Araliaceae > Panax > Panax japonicus. The sequence goes on along the minus strand of CM035114.1, from coordinate 77,194,895 downwards.
AGAAACCACTAATTCCAAATGTTGTTACTATATAATAAGCTTGGTGTACATAAATCATCGAATACTATAAAATCGAAAGACTTACTAGCTTAACTGGGAGGTTGAGGTCTGAAATTGAAAGTGTCATATCTTCATTCCACTCGGGGTTGACATTATTCTTAACCACACGAGTCTTTAACTTCTGCTTCAAATAATCACAAATAAAAACCAACATTAATTTTATATTTATAGCTGAAAGGGTCAAACAAAATCAATTCTAGTATTCCATAAAGACCAATAAACAAATATTTTCAAAATTAGTTATAAATTTTGACTTTTAAAAGTCAATTTGCAAAATTTTATATGATTTCATCTAAAGTTTACAAATAACAAATAACCAAGGGATACGGCACCAAGGGAGGTGAAGTAAAATTCGTAGGTACCTGATATGAATCCAACACTCAAACAAACGAACCCATAAAAAATAGGTCATTTATTCTTCAAAATTGTGACACTTTTATAAATCAACTCTAATGTTCTTACCTAGAAATGGGTAAAGAAATCACAATATTAAATTTTCAAATACCTTTTGGAGAAGCTGTTGTCAGAGGTGACGGTGATCTTGCTCTTCTCGCGGACGACGGAGACAGAATCACCCAGAGCTCAGGCCTTGTCGTCGACCTTGAAATCGGGAAGCGTGATTTAGCGGCGGTGAGGGCTTTAAAGGAGGTCGCGGCGTGAAGAGAGAATCGGTAGGGCAGCGGTGAGGGTTTTTAACCTAGCTTTGAGATCGGGCAAGGATGATTGAGCTCTGAGATTTGCGAGGAAGATTTGGCTACGAAATTTGGCGATGAAGAAAGGGGAAGATCTGAGATATTGAATCCCCTCTGGTTTTCGTCATTTGAACCCTAGTTATCGTGACTATTTAGGAGCAGAGAAAGAGAGAAGTGTGAGATGAAATACGAAGATAGAGAAAGAACGGATTTGTAATTTTAAGTTTTCACTTCTGCCTAAATTAAGCTCCGTGTTTTTCACATGCACAACATTTTTAAAAAAAACGTTATCTATTTAAAACTAAAAAAATGCCTTTTTAAATAGATAACGTTTTTGTATATGTATCTACAATGTTTTGTCTAAAAACGTTGTAAAAAAAAACCACAACGTTTTTATAAAAAAACGTTGTCTATTAAGCGTTGTCTATTTGGTACTTTGTACTGGTGGATGTCACACATGCCCAACTTGCCCAAAAATTTTGAGAACACTCGACTTGAAACAGCTTTGGTGAGAATATCAACCAATTGATATATGCGGATCGAATCTTAGGCAACTCGACAATTTTCTCATTCAATTTTTCCTTAATGAAGAATCTGTCTACTTTCACATGTTTTGTACGATCATGTTGTACCGGATTATGAGCAATATCACATGCTTCTTTATTGTCACAATAAAGCCGAATCGGTTGCCTAGGCAGATATTCCAAATCCCTCAAGAGAAGTATCAGCCACAATACTTCACATATTCCAAGTGCCATATTCCTGAATTCAGCCTCTGCGCTTGAACGTGCAACAACAGTTTGCTTCTTGCTTCTCCATGTAACGAGATTACCACCTACAAAGGTGAAATATCCCGAAGTAGATCGTCTGTCATCTATTGCTCCAGCCCAGTCAGCATCACTATATGCATCCACACTTTGACAATCTATATTTTTAGTGAACAAAATGCCCTTTCCAGGAGCAGACTTCAGATACCTTAAAATGCGCATAACTGCATTCATATGTTGTTATCCAGAATTATGCATAAACTGACTAACAATACTCAATGCATAGGCAAGATCTGGCCTAGTGTGGGCTAAGTACATCAATCTTCCAATGAGCCTCTGATATCTCCCTTTATCAACAGGGACCTGATTAGTCTCAACACATAACTTCAATCCTTTTTCTACTGGCATATCAGCTAGTTGACATGCTGACATACTAGTTTCCTGCAACAAATCTAAAGCATGTTTTCTTTGAGACAAGAAAATCCCTTTATCAGATCGAGACACTTCGATCCCAAGAAAATATTTCAAGTGACCGAGGTCTTTCATTTTGAATTCGCTTGACAAGTAACTTTGTAGAGCCTTCCTTTCATCAGGGTCATTTCCTGTAACCACCATGTCATCAACATACACAATAAGGGCAGTGATCTTACTATGTTGTCTTTTTATGAATAAAGTGTGGTCTGAATTACTCTGATGGTAGCCAAAGGACCTCATGGACTTCGTGAATCTTCTAAACTATGCTCTTGGAGATTGTTTTAGCCCATACAACGATTTCTTTAATTTACACACCTTCCGACAATGCACTTCTGGTATCATGCACCATGGTGGCAAATCCATGTACACTTCTTCAGACAACACGCCATGCAGAAAGGCGTTTTTCATATCAAATTGTTGCAATGGCCAATCCAGGCTCGCAGCTAGAGACAATAAGACTCGAACTGTGTTGATTTTAGCTACAGGTGCAAATGTTTCTGTATAATCAATTCCATAGGTTAGGTGTACCCTTTTGCCACCAGTCTTGCTTTAAAATGTTCAATTGTACCATCTGCTTTGTGTTTCACAGTATAAACTCACTGACATCCAACTGGTTTCTTCCCTGAAGGACGATCAACAAGTTCCCAAGTTTCATTCTTCTGCAAGGATTTCATCTCCTCATTCATAGCAACTTTCCACCTTGGGTCAGCTAAGGCTTCCTGCACACTGTTAGTAATAGATATAGTAGATAATTGATTTACAAATGACTTATTTGATTCAGACAAGCAATGGTTAGACACATAATGACTCATGGGATATTTAACTTTACTAGAAAGTTCGGGTTCTTATGTGGGTATGAGGATACATCTGGTTTGATGCGGTGGTAGTTGTTTTCTTGGTAGTTCAGACACTATAACAGGACCATCCTCAGCAGACGATTGGTTTGGTCTATCAGTTGCCTGTGTTGCGAGAGATTTAGAGGTTGCTCCACAACTTCATTTTCTGGGTCTTCATCACATTCATCACCATTGTGGTCCAAATTTATACCACTCAAAT